>PVJH01000105.1:134459-481860 GCA_004026705.1 Nesogale talazaci | reverse complement strand
TTGTATTATTCCAAAAAAGGGCCAAGTTCACCGGGTAAGACCTCAATAATATAATGGAGCATAAAATCTCCAGAGGTTCTGACCATAATATTTTATGAAACATATGCACGCACTCATTGGAACTGAATCCAGTTTAAATGGTTTTGAAGGTCAGTTTGCAGTCACATTTGCAGCATCTCTGTGAGAAACAGGTACTCTTTCAACATGCCTGGTCCTACAGCCCCTTTCCCTATTTTACAGCTTATTATCAGTCCAGCAGTGCACTTTATAAAGAAGCAAATGGTACCTAGGTCAGCAGATCAAAACCACCAGCTGCACTGCAGGGGAAAGACGAGGCTATCTACTCCTGTATAGAATTATAGTCTCAGAAACCCACAGAGGCAGTTCTACCCTGCTTAATGGGAGGGTGCCTTATGGTTGGCATCAACTTGATGACTGTGAATTTGGTTTTCTGGTTTGCTATGCCATCATGCCCCCCACCCCACCTGCTTCTTTTAAACCAAACTGTAGCAGTAAGAAAAATATTTCAAAATTGAGTAGCACCTCCTCCTCTTCGGAAACAAAAGGACACACTGAGGATACATCTAGCAGGAACTTCTACTTTAAAGGTAGATGGTAAAAGTTAGGAACAGTCATTTTTATCTTCAACTTCATGACCAATTATGCAACGGTTATGGTTGTTAGTTCTTTTTAGGGAAGGAAATAAGTGCATTTTCTCATCCCTACAGTTAAAGAAAATATGAGTTAGGAAATCTGATTAGAGCCAACTATGTGAATTCTGCAGTCGCTTCAAACAAGCTCAGATTCTAGGAGCAGCTATGATCCTCCAAGGGGGAAGGAAGTAAGGTCCACTTGACATGACAAAGGTCAGAGTTCTGCAGGCAAAGTAGGCTTCTATAGAGGACTGTTTCTGGATTGCCACTGTCAAACTGAGCTCTAAAAGGTCAAGAGAGGCTTCAAATTGTGCCCACTGCTTCGGGGACCCCCCCGGGGCTGCTTTAATCAATTTAGGGTCACTGGGACTCTTAGTCTGGTTTCAGCTGTACTCTCTAAAATGATGCTGATGCATATTGGCAATTGAGGGCTGATGGAGGTTCAAGAAGTCAAAGTATTTAGTATTAGATGCAGTTCCAATGATACAATTCAGTCATGCAACATGCGCTCTTTTAAACCTAAGACCAATTTCAACAAGAACCAAGTACACTACAGAGATTGATAAATTTAACGTCCATAAAAAAACATAACTCTCTCCCCCCCAAAAAAGAAAAAAATAACTCTATTATAGCTCTCCTGATATTTCTATTGTATGATCACTGTCACTAAGTTTCATTTAATGTGATGTAGCTATAAGCAAAAATTATGGTAAACGCTTCCCCCCAACATCACATATATTTTATTGTGGTAAAATTGTGTTTACTATTTGAGGATGTGAATAGCAACAGTTGAGTTATTAACTTATAGCAAATGCTGAGGTCAAAATACTTGACTATACTTCAGTGTTTATCGGTTTAATGGAAATATATCACTAAATTTCCTCACAATGAATATGGACACATTTTGAAAGGATTCTATTTATAAAAATTGGAAGAGTTCCACTCACTTGTAATTAATGAAGGGAATCTCTTAAGTATTTTAGGTAGTGTGTAGAAAACATCTGTATTTAATTATATCATACTTTTCTACAGAGACAATGGGAATTGAATGAAGGAAGATTTTGAAATCCCTACAGAAATATAAAAATAGCAAGATCTGTTCGAGAACTTTATTGCTCCTAATGCTTACAGACCAACAGCCCAAACACCATCAGTATCAGCTTTTCCATATGAAATGAAGGAAAATGAATTATTCAACCCATACAAAAATTTTCTCTCAGAAAAATTGAGGATTATATCTTTTCATTCATATGATGTCTCTCAATGGCAAGCCCAGAAGATGTCTCACAGATTAGCACAAATCTCAATAAGAGACTGAATCATATATCTTGTGTGGAATTTTTCTTTGAATTTGGTGGAAGATTGAGTAGTCCTATGAGCTTGCTTTTCATTCTTCACAAAGAAAACGGCCTAAGCTGCCCTCATGCAATCAGCAGGACACAAGGTGAGGGCATTAGAAAACAAACAAACAAAAAAAATCCTTTTCTTCCTGGACCTATTCTGGTTCCAATTGCATTTCTTTTCAGGGTCAGCTATCAGTTCTGCAGTCAGTTTTCAATCTCCCTGTGGTAGGAGTCACATAATGCTTTGTGCACAGCAGGGTAGAAGTCTTTTCCCTGTGTAGGTAACTGTGTCACTCATCGGCAACCTCCTACCATAAGGGACTTGTGTTTTCATGCCTTTGCTGACTCTTGGGACTATGAAATGCCAGTCCCTGCTCTGAGGCCTGGAACAATAGCCACCTCATCTCTGTCACTAGGTTCTACACACGTGCTAGTGGTAGAACTAAATGCCACGGCTGTAGATCAAAATCCCTGCTGGCTAAAACTCACCTCCTTCAGCGATCAGTTTTCCTAAGCTATAGTCCATGTATTAGAAAGATAGAGATACTCATTTTGTTTTGTTTTTAAATCAGAGCTTCTGTATTAAAAAGCATCCTGGTTTGTAAATAAGAGTGGGAGATTCCAGTAAAGTACAAAAGACTCCATCTCACTTTCCCTTTACATCAATTCTTCTACTGAAGGCTCACTCTCTATGATCGTGCTCAGAATCTTTGCAGTTGTCAGATGCCATAGCATCTGTTCCTACCCATAGCAGCCACCTATGTGGAAATACGACCAGGTCCTGAGCGATCTTTAAAATTGTTCCTAAGCTTAAGCCCATTGTTGCAGCCCTTGCTGGGCTGTTAAAATAGAACAGGATAAGAGCTTTGGGATACATAGGTACCTTCCCCCAGTGTTGGGCACAATGCAGGCTAGGAGGTTAGTAATCAATTCTTACTCAGGATTGATTTTATTTTTAGAGCTTCATTATGCTACAGGTAAATTATATGACAGAAAATAGCTTCAGCATGTGTTTTTACAATCTATATCCATCTTAATTACTCCAGATTGCTTGGGAAGATGAATATAATTATGTGAAAGCATTTCTCTCTGTAGATTTCATAGACAGATTGCATATATCTCGATTTCCTCCAGTAGATCCTGATAAAATATAATGGACCCACTATCTTGTCTGGATACTTTTTTCTGGTCAGGTTGTGGTATGAAATTTTTTAATTCTACAAAATTCTATAATGAACTACATTCAGTTAGTTCTGGATTTCAAGTAGACTGTACAACATTTACATTTATTTATTATAGTCATAAGAGCATGTTAATATCTAAGTGTTCAGAAAGATTAAGGTGAGAAAATGGGGACAGGCCTGAGATTCATAGAGCTACTTGGCAACTTCCAGGTCGAAACTTTCTTGTCCCAATTTCCAAACGCAAATCACACTGAATTGTCCTATAATCTTGGGGACATCAGGGAAAGCACATCCTGAAATTTACTTCTGCTAAGCCCTGTGCCTTATCCAGTTCTACTTCTCAAGCAAGTAATGGTTAAGGTGCTTTAAAACAATTACAACAAAAATAAATTTATTATAATTTCATTCATGAATGACTAAAACTCAGCACAAATCTGAAGAAGAGTAGACACTGTGGGGTCTTTACTAATGGAGAATGCGTAACTTTTCTCAGACCAGATACTGGCATTTTCCTTCACTTTATGCTTTGTAGTTAGTAAAGTAATATTTTCCCTAAAATCTACATAGAATAAACTATTCAATTTAAAAGGTATTTTGATTATATACTGAACCAACTTATATATAACAATTGTGTGTGTGTCTCTGTGTGCGGATGTGTGAGTGTCTGCTTCTACTGGGGGAAGAGTGAGACGAGTCTAATACAGTGTAGATTTCCTCTAGAGACCTCATGAAAAAGGAGTGATAAGCATATATTTGGAAGAGCAAGGGAAGCTATCTTTGCAAAACAAACTTACCAGTTTTCCGAAGTGGGAAATCATCTTTTGTATCTTGTGCTCCTGGTAACGTGTATTTGTAGGACGGAGAAGTTCCACTCGAGGGTGGGGAGCTTTGATCCAGTGAAGTGTGGTGGGCAGCCCTACAAAAGACAAAGAGGGCTTACCATGGACACTGGAGACTTGACTGCAGCGTGGTCAGCAATAATCAGTCTCATATGCTGCACCCGTGTCTCGGCTGTGTTTATGTTCTTTCTTCTGGGTATGGACCAACCACGGCCTTCCGAAACCAACCTCGTGCTAGCAGTGTGTTACGGGAGGATGCAGGATCCCTGAGAATGCATGCTGGGTGTTTACCCACATAGAAACAGCGTCACTAGGAAATCTACGAAGAGCAGGAGGTTTTGCTGAAGCTGTGGGGTTTTTTTGTGTTTGTTTGTTTTTGTTTGTTTTTATTTTTTTTAAGAAACACACTAGTGAAGAAAATCATCCTCTGGATATTTTTGTGTGTGTCAAAGATACGTTTTATCCAAAGAAGAAGCGGCTGTTTCATCTTTGAAAATTAAAAGGTACACAGAAAGGGCAGGCGGATGCTTTTTTACTCGGAGCCTATTGTGCCACAGCTTCCCGCCTCCTGGTGTTGATGGCAAGTTCAAGACTAAAGAATGGTGATCACATCCTTTATGATGCAATTGGTTTGTAAGAATTTATGTCCTTTCCTGACTGAATACAATGAACGAACAAAATCCCTCCTGTGGAACTTTGTATTGAAGGATGATGCCCCTTTACTACACTTGGGGAAAATAGAGTTGAACAAAAATTGTATCACAGGGCTTTATGCTATCAGGGAAGCCTGTGGGCAAATTCTTTCATGGCATGGAAGCACGCGGTGCCTTGGGCAGGGAGGAACAAGACACTGAAGATATATTTTGCTACCGACTCTCTTGTTCCTTCTCTCCTGTACTTTCAATCCTCACTGGTGTTTACTTTTCCGTGGAGTCAAGAACACAGTCCTGACTGCCGACCACCTCACAGCAGGCCAAGTGACCAGTCCACTCGGTGGGTTTCTGGGGGCAGGTGCGATTGTCATCTTTGCACCGGAAAAGAGACGGAGCGCTTGAGAGCTCTAGGCATTTTCCCAGCGCGACCCATTTGAGCCGTGGGAGGCTGGGGATGCCCAGGTGGGCCCGCCAAGGGCTCTCCTTAGGAAGAGGAAGAGCAGACAGTGAACGTACGTGTACCAGAGCTTGGGATGGCGGCTCACGGAATGATTTTTTCCATTCGTTGGAGTGTCTTTTGTTGCTGATTTACTCAATAGGAATTCTTGAAGCTTCTGCTTTACTTCTGTACTTGCGACTGCCCCTAAAACACACACACACACACACACACACACACACACACACACACCAGAGAATGAGGGTTGGGGGAGAGACAGAAAAACAGATGTTGATTGTGGTTTTTAGATTCTAGAATATTTCTCAAAGGCTAAGAAATACTCTCATTGGTTGTAGCCTATAAAGTTTACCTACTACAAGAACACAGCAGGCTGAATAAACCAGCTTTAAAGAAGCCATGGAAAATGGCATGGACATTAAAAAAAAACTATCGTTTAACTAAGGAGTCCTCAAACTTTTTAAACAGGGGGCCAGTTCACTGTCCCTCAGACTGTTGGAGGGTTGGACTATAGTTAGAAAAAAAACAAAACAAACAAAAAACCCACTATAAACAAATTCACTGAGGGCTCAGAATGAGTCGACTGCTAAACAGGACACGTAGCAGTGGCAAAAACACCAGGCGGGCCGGATAAATGTCCTCAGCAGGCCACATGTGGTCTGCGGGCCATCATTTGAGGATCTCTGGTCTAAATTGCCACATTTCAGGACAGTCAATGATTTATTTAATGGCTTCTTCACGAAGGGGATTCCCAGAATTAATACTAATTATTTTCTAAGCTTTAAAAATTCTGTGGAGGAAAAGCAAGACAAAACAGGGCTTTCGTTTTAAAAAAAAAATCAAGACTATATAAGTCCCTTAAGCACATTAAAATGGGCTTTTCTGAATTGCTAGTTTGAAAGCCGTACTTTTATAAACCCCTTTGAGCATTAAACAAATAAATATTGCTGACAATTTCGGTTCAAGTCATCACATTTTAAACCCTGCCACGACCTGATGGTGAACTGCCCTCGCCCAGGGAATTACTCGGCTCTGTCTCCCTCTGGTGGACAGTCGTCTTGCCAGGGCTCTCTGCCTGGAGTCTTCCCCAAGCCTCCCTACCAGGAAATGGGAGTGGTGGCCAAGTTTGACTTCCAGGGCAATTGTTAGTTGAGCCAGAATGTGGAAGTACTGAGAAAATTCGGAAATAACTTTACTGCTAAACAGAACGGCTTATACTGAATGGCTGTAGTATACAATTATGTCTAAGGCTTGAGACAACAGAAATTGGCATCTTCGCAAAACAAATGTTTTATGTGAGATGCCCTGCGGACTGAATAAAGAATGCTGACAGGTAAATGTCAAAACGTTACAATTAGGTTTAGCATGTGCTCTCTGTTCTGTCAGTGAACACACAGACACTTTTGACAGGTTTAATTCCACTCTTTATCGGGCTTCTTTGTGAATGAGGATCAGCTCAAGGCGAGGGAAGGGGATCTGTCTTTTACCCTGGTGCCTCGTACTGTCTCGTCCTCTGTCTTTGCCTCTGAGAGGAGGAAGCTGCTGTTCTCTGCGATGCCTCTCTACTTCCTGTTCTTGCCTCTGCTGCTCCAGTTTCTGCTCCTTTTCTAGGAGTTCTTGCTGCTGTTTTATGGCTAGAAGTTCCTGTTGCAACTTGCGAGAAGAGAAAGACATGAGAGGGCGCAATTTCTTTCTGCATCCTAGTCCTCACCGACCATAATTGAAATCCAAGAGCTTAGGGATCTTGTTTATAGACTTACCTACTTAAAAACAAATGGAGTTTGAAGACAAGCTCCCATGCCATGGGTGGTCCTCGTGTCAACACACTGGCATCATTTAGGTAGTGCATTGTCTCGATGGCAGTGAACTTGGGTTATTTTACTTATTGCTATACTTGATGGACATTATCAAGGACCAATCCTGCTCATTTGGGTCTTTGGGTTTTGGCTGGCTAATGCTTTCATTCTCATGGTAACAATTTTTGTGCATCAGAAATATTTTTAAAAAGCAGCAGTGCAGATTTTCCCAGCTTCTGTCTCTCAAAGTCTCTCACATTATGAATACACAACTAAAATCTTTCATTCTTACCCTAAGAAAAACCCAAGTGACTAATTTTGTGAGGTATGAGTTAAGATTCAGGAAGCCTATCTAAAATAGAATGGGTGGTAGGCATTTTGAAACCTTATAGAGAACGTTCCCAGTAAGTAGCACAAGAGGGGGCAAATTACAGTTTGTGAGCTCCATGTGGCTCTGAAGTCAAATTGACAAAAAATTTAAAGAATATTATTCAGATAATGGTGATTTCCTCATTTTAAATATATATTTAAGCTCAATTGTGAGGGACAAAATTGGTTCTTCCATCTCAAAAGTTTGCCATCCTCTAGATCAATGCTATCTATATATGTGTATGTATATATATATATATACATATACTCCTATTGAAAGCAATAGTCTAGTTCACTCATGAAAAATACGAAAACCTTTTGATTAAGGTCATTGGTCAAGAAGAAATAACTTCCAAGGAAACTACACTTTGATTTCCTACCATTGAAAATCTTGAAATTCATTTCAAAACCATGAGTAAGATGAATGTAAAGGACTCTTCCTAATGGTCTTCATATGTCAGTTTCCACTCAGATTAAGAAATGGTCCTTCCTTAAGAAAGTGAATGTGCTCACCGAGTGATAGCTATAGACGTTGCTTTCTAAATAGGCTATGACATTATAAATTATGAGGTCAGAATGGTTTGCTAATCTCCATGGACTCTAAATTTTCTGATACATGAGATGAGATTACGGAAGTTAATAGAACTTTCTGCTTATATTAGGTCAATCCACTGCTGCTGAATTAATTCTGAGTCATAGCAATCTATGAGACCGAGGAGAACTGTTCCTCGGGTTTCCAAGACCATACATCTTCAGGGGAGCAAAGACGCATCTTTCAATCTCAGAGAGACTCAAAAACCAAAATCTCAAACTCCCCGCCAGGAGGTGGACTCGGCCTCTACGCGTCAGAGAGACTGGTACTTTTGAATTGACAACCTTATAGCTGATCGCCTAAGGTGAGACCTACTATCCAACCTTAACTTCTGAATTTTACATGGAAAGTTTATTGGCCTTATACATTGCTGTTGCCAAGTCAATTCCAACTCAGGATGATTCAATGTGTGCAGAGAACTGTACTTCTTAGGATTTTCGAGGTTGCGGTCTTTCAAGAAGCAGATTTGTCAAGCTTGCATTCCAAGGAGCATCTGGGTGGCTTTCAACTGCTAGTCAAGTACTCAAAATCATCTGTGGCATGGCATCAGAGCCACTCTGGAACAACAGAGAGCCCAATCTGTATGCCAACCGTGACAATTTCCAACCATCCACCCCAGAAGGAGATAGATGTAGAAGCATTTCTTTTTATATTTCACAGTAAAATCTTTGTTATACATTGACTTTTATATCATACCCTTACTGGATACTTATAGATATTTTATTATAATAGAAAACCTCACATCTCTGCATAAATATTAATTCTGCACAAAAATGAGGTGAGCTATGTTGAATCAGTCCTGTATCCACAGCCCCGATGTACTGAACGTTAATCTCTGCTAGACATATAGACAATTAAGCTATTTATTATCATAGTTGCTATCCATTGTTAGCATGTGATTACAAAGATTATAAATAACAATGGAGAAATAGATCTATGTACATGTATTTATAGGTTTAGTATTGAGGTAGAAGAAGGACACTGGGCTTCCACTCAAGTACTCCCTCAATGCAAGAATACTTTGTTCTAATAATCTGACATTCTGTGATGCTCACCTTCCCAACACTGATCACAGAAGACAAAGTGAGCACATAAGCAAATGTGGTAAAGAAAGCTGATGGTGTCTGGCTATCATGACCTCCCTATTACCCCTTCCAGGGGAATGGACAATAGAAAAGTGGGTAAACGACACATTGGTCAGTGTAAGACATGAAAAAATAATACTACTTGATACATTATCATGGGTTCATGAGGAAGGGAGGTGGATAGTGGGAAGGGAAAACTGAGAAGCTGATGCCAAGGGTTCAAGTAGAAAGAAAATGTTTTGAGCATGATGATTGCAACAAATGTACAAATGTGCTTGACAAAATGGATAGATGTATGGATTGTGATAAGTGTTGTATGAGCCCACAGCAAAATGATTCATTTAAAAAATTTTAAAGAGAAATAAATAAAAGCAGACAGAAACCCCTCCTCTATTTTCAGATCAAGGATTACAGCCTTCTATATGGATCACAATCCAATATGAAGACAAGTTTCACAAATGGATCCATAGGTTACATCATGATAAATGGATCCATAATCAATGCTCATGTAAGAAACAGTCTAGAGATCAAACAACAAACTATGTCGGGGTAAATTCTCTGCACAAGATCTCTGGAAAGTGTTGAAAAGCAAGGAGGTACTCTGCTGACTGACCAAAGGTACACCTCACCAAAGCCATGGTATTTTTAATGGCCTCTGTGCATATGAAAGCTGGCCATTGAGTAATTAAGTCTGAAGAAGAATCAACGCATATGAATTATGGTGCTGCCAAAAAAAAATTGACAGAGCCACGGACTGCAAACACAACAAGTACATGTGCTTTGGAAAACGTACAGCCTGAATGCTCCATAGAGAAAAAGACAGCGAGACTGTCTCACATACTTTGGTCGTGTTGTCAAGAGAGTTAAGTCCCCGTAGAAAGACATCAGGCTTGGTAGAGTAGAGGGGCAGCAAAAAAGAGAAGGGACAGGACGGATTGACACACTAGCTGACACCACGGACTCAGGCATAGAGGACCTGTGAGAGCAGCATAGGAAGTGGCTGTGTTCCCCTGCATTGTTCATGTGGTTGGCATGAGTCTGAACTGACTTGACAGCACTGAGCCACACCATGTCCAGAGAGCCTATCTCAAGGGCAATGGAGGTTGAGTCCTAGCTTTGGCGGCCAAGAAGGCAAGACTATAAATCCTGGCACCATCAATGAGTGGCTCTGTGGCCTCAATTATTTTACCTCTATTTAGCTGTTTCTAAGAACATCTAAGTTACCTGGTCTCTCTCGCCCCGTCTCAGCTCACTCTATGACAAAGTGAAATGATAGCATCTTACGCAACAGAGGTTGATCACAGAAGTCAAAGGTTCCAAAGTCTAACATAAGATAACCACGCACAGCATTTCCTCCGACATAACAAACTCCCAAATGCTGACAGTCCGATACAAAAATACAATATGAAAGGATGGTCAGGGGGCTGGGTGATCACCATGCGGCAATAGTGCGAGGATTGTGCAGGAACGGGCAGGGCATCCTTCTGACATGCACAGAGTCCCTGTGAGTTGGAACCAATGCCACACCATCTGGCAGCACCTACCGCACACCCAGCATACACTGACAGTAAATGATGACACATGCAAAACTTCTAGTCTTAAAGGAAATCTGCTTAGTAGGTCTTTCGTTTCTTAGAAAACAATTTATTACAAAATAATTTCAAAGGCTAAATTTTCCTGTCAGCTAAATTTTCCTCACATTCCTTCTTTCTTCAAGTGCCTATCTCCAATATTTTCTTGATATCAATAAATACATTATTTCATCTAGTTCATGCCAAAGCAACAATTAATTACCTACATGCTGCTATTAATGTTTCATCAGAATCAAACAGCAACAAAGTCCATTTCTAAAAGATTTATTGATGAATCCATTTATAAAAGGCATCAGACATAAATGAAAAGAAGTATCCAATGCAATAACTTTTCAGCATTGTCCTGCATCCAGGAAAATATGATTCAACAGAGTTGCAAATTAGTTTCCTAAATATTAAAGGCTTGCAAAATATACATTTTGTTTATCCTAACAGGCCTACGAGAAATAAAAAAAGAAAAACTGGGCATTGTTTCTCCTAGTTTTAAATAACAGAAAGGACAAGCTGAAATAATGCCTCAGTATTTGTATAAAAGTGAGTCAATAAAAGAAATTAAGGTAACTCATATTGTAAAATATGTTATGGACTATTGATCCCACTCTTACCTATCAAGATATCTGATAAAAACCAAAATGCTATCAAATGGATTCCAACTCAACAAATAGTGAAGAGACTCTTTAGGAAAATATGATAAACCAGACCTTCCAGGCTAAGGAAAGATCTTGTAAAACAAGTAATGTAGAGAAAAAAGTTGGCAGTTTTAGCAATGTGGTAAAAAATATAACTTGTGCATCTTACTTATTTACATTAACTGACAACTGAGGGCTAGATCCAGTGTCTATAAAATGAGACTTTGCATTATAAATATTCGGTGCTTATTTAGTCCCACTGCCACAAGAAATAAATATAAATCAAACATCTACTTAGTCTGACCAAAATACACTTGTGATTACTTTTTAATCTAGAATTTGAGAGATATCTAACAAATAAATAATAGCAATACATATTCCTGAATATACATAAGAAATATATATGGATGGAACAAAAATAGTCTGATTATAAAACAAGTCATTTTCCCTGGATAATTTAATCCACTTGAATCTCAAATTGTTAACCCCTCCCTAAGGGATCCCACGAAGTTGCACTGATAGTCCACTACACTTCCACTTACATCATTTTGTATTTTTTTATTTTACTTTTATTGCTCAACTATATTGTGTGCACATTTTACTTTTATTGTTCAACTATGTTGTATGCACATTTTGAGATTATTTTTCGTATCACGAAAAGTAAAATAGACTGAAAACACCTAATTATAGATGAACTTTGGACAGCCTCAAAAGAGTTTCACCAAGGACAAGGGAAATAAGGGAAGTTGACATCTTGCAGAGTAACCCAAATCCCTTGCCTTAGTGTTTTGGGCCTACATAGAAAACAGGCAGTGATGTCCTTCTCAGAGCTGGCAGTCAAAGAGGGAGGCTGCTTTGTTTCCTACTTGGGTCAAGATTCCAGGTGCAGAGAAATGGTTGTCAGGAGAGGCCTAACCAGCCCTTGTTTTCATTGACCAAGGCTGCCCCAAATCAAACTAGCTAGATATCCGATTGCAATCAGAGGGCCATATTGTACCCCTACATATAAAGTGACCAGTATTTCTCTTTTGGATAACTAGCACATGCATGTCTCTTAGCAAGATGAAATCGAATCTTGCCAGGAGTATGCTTCTTCTTGAGGGACTAGTGGATGAGGGAATGAACAAACTCAGGCAGCAGCAAGTGTCTAATACTATTCTGCAGAAGAAGGCAGGTTACTGCCTGTAAAACGTAAGGCTTGAGAGTGGCGCAGAGCCTTCTGGGAGCCAACTATGATGTTGAGTAGCAGTCTCAAAATGTATCCCTGGTATTACTAGTGCAATCCCAATCTCTAGAAGCCCCTAAGTCCACACCCACAACACAGCAAAAGTGCACCCTCCCCTGTGTTCTTTCGTATGTGCATGTCACAATGTCCACTACCTGGGCCACATGAGAGACAAAGAAACATTTGCTACCTTGATGTGCTCTTGAAGCTGAGCCTGGTGCTGCCGGGTCAAGTTCTCGTGCTGCTTCTGAAACTCTGCTATCAAGAGCTGCTTCTGTATCTGCTGCTGCTGCTGAATGAGCAGCAACTCCTGCTGCAGCTGCTTTTCACGGACCACAGGGTCCACCACGGGCATCATCATCCTGAGGTCTGTCCTGAGGTCTAAAGGCGAGATGGGCTCCAAGCCGACAGGGACCTCTGACTTCACATCCACTGGGGAGGCAGAGAAAAAAAAAGTAGCAGAGGAGGAGTAAGAAATGTGCACTCTGCTGTGGAAACAAAACAAGACATTGACAAATACCATCTCCTGATCAATAAAATTTAAGCAGAGTTTTCTAGACATGTCTTTGGGGGTCGGTTTGGGAATATAGAACATAGGTTAATTTTCAGTCAACAATCTGCTATCAATTGTCCATCTTGCTCTCTTTCAAAGAGATGATCACAATTGTTCCCTGCGAACAAAGTTGCTCATCATCCTTATTAAGACTGCATGCAAAAAATCAGGTAAATGAAAAAAAAAATCAGATAAACATAGGATAGAAATTCCAATTTGACTGAGACAAAAGAAGAAGTCCCTGCCATCCCATCAAGGTGCAAGCACAGTGACCCTGCAGGACAGGCTAGCAGTGCCCCTGTGGATTTCTCAGAGTGTGACGCCTGATGGAAGCAGAAAGGCGTTTCTTCCTCCAGAAGAAAGTCTGGTGGTTTCTGCAGTGAGCAGCCTAAAGGCCTACCGATCACACCCTCGGAGTCCCTCACCTGACTGGAAGAGAAATGTCATACCTGAGAACCTCTATCCACTAAATGTGTATACTCCTGAACTTTTTACTTTGTAATAATCACCTGGGAGGCAAAAGCAAATCTGTATGGTTGGTGTCCACTCTGAACAAGCTACAAAATATTTTCCCTATACCTCTCATCCATAGGAAGAAGAAAAGTTAAGTAATTGAGTTCAGCAAGTGGCTGTAAGACAATTGAACATTTTAGAAGAGAAAGTGTGGGAAATCAAATCACACTTTTTCCCCAAGGTAGCTTACGTTGGGCTGGGCTCCACCTAGTGGGCACTTCGAAGCCACCAACAGCTGGGGAGAGAAAGACTGGCTCCCTATCCATATAAGCAGTTTCCAGTCTCGGAAGCCCACCAGGGGGCCAGTTGGAGACAGTACCGACTCAATGGCAGTGGGTTTCCAAGGGGGGTCAAACAATACTTTAAACCAGCAAATCCCTGAAAACAAACACCGTTCCTGATGTGGTCGAATGTCGCTCAATTTTTAATCAAAAGAAATACAAAAAATTCAGAAAAACTTCAGGGAACCCAAGGGTTTCTCTAAGTCCACTGTGACATGGAGGCTACCGGTGTTCAACCTCTGTTCAAAAATGGAAATGTCGGTTCTCTTTCTTCTCCACATATTATTCCACCTTGTACTTTATAGTTCTAGGTCTCAATTACCTCAAGTTTTACCTTAAATGAAGATGGTGATTGTAAGAGTAACAAGAGAGTGGTTAAAAGGATTAAGAGAATAAGCCATTCAAAGGACTTACACTCATAATCAACATTTGCTCTTGCCACTGTTCTTATGTAGAAAAATGAAAACTGCTGGTTATTACAATCAAGCATCAATATTAATCAGCTTGAAAAAAACTGCCTTAGAAGAACATAAAATCGTACCTATTTCCTGTTAAACATGAGAAAATAAAATCACTAAATCTTCTAGCTAAATGAAGAAAACAACACAACTGAACAACTGAAAAATTCACCTTCAATTATAAAATACTGAGAATTAGAGAGATAGTTAAATTGATATGAAAGTTCTGAAAACAATTTGGCAATATAAATTGAGAGGTGTGCATTTTTGTGTCTTTTGCTTCAGAAATAATTCTAGGAAAATATCTTAAGGATAAAAGCAACAATTCTGTAGGGGTAAAAAATGGCTCAATCTAATTGGTGGAAAATTAAGCAAATGTTCTTATAAATAATATTTATGGAATCATGAAATATGCTATTATAATAAAACAGCCCTTTACTCTTTATATTATAAAATAACTATAACAAGTCAATATATATGTTCATTGACCACCTTGGATACTAATCGTGGTTCCAGTTGGGGATTCAGTTCAGAAAAAACAAAAGATAGTAATTGCAGCCCTCACAGAGCATACAGAAGCATCATCATGGGGAGTTTCATTATCTCACAACCTGAACTCTGGGAGCAAAAACTGGCAAAGTACCGATGGTCACTGTGTTTTCGGTAAAATAACATCTAGTCATCTCTTTTTTTATTCTACTTTTCCCTACTTTTCCTAATTTCTTTTAATATTTTATCACTGTAAGTGTTTATATAAATATAACTTAGATTCTGGGTTGGGAGCTACACATTTAGTATTCCATGTGGGTTTAAGAGCTATCTTTAGCAATTCAATGAAGTCTAACTAAATCCTATCTAGAGCTGCTAGGTCTACATATATTGTAATAAAACATGAAGTGTTATTGCTGGAACATTTGAATGAGTCCATGTATCAAGTTTGCAGCCCTACTTTTTCTAATATAGTGCTTCAAAGGCGATAGCAATCAGTCTACATTTTCCTATTTAATAAAAGTAGAGATATAATATAGTTTTGTATCCCATTCCTCCTAAAATAGTATCTGTGAAAGAGATGAAATGCACTTTGGTTACGTTTGGAATCAACGGGCAGATGATGGCCTGAAAGAGCTGAGTGAGAGTTCAACCTAGAGCCTTGGATTCAAGTTCAGGATTTGCATAAGATTAGGGGCTTTATCTTTCAAAGTTGTCATGATTTCAACTAACCGTAAATGATTGTTCATGATATATATATGTATATATGTAAAAAAGTTAAATGCCAGCCTCCAAAATTTACATGGAAATCCCAATGAACAAAGGTCAGAATTTAACTCCACAGAGACAACATATAAAATTTCAAAGACTCAATGGTCTCATCTTGCTGGTATTGTTATTATCCATAAATGGCAAACATCAAACCCTTAAGGAAAAAAAGAGAGAGAAACTAAAGAAGAAAAAAAGATAAGGAGGGGAAACGCTCCATACCTCTCTGAAACAGTTATTGTATACCTCAAAGGGCAATTTGACTTCTGAACCTGCTATCCCAACAGAAATGATTGTGTGTAACTGCTTGCCTTTGTTCAGAGACTAATCACTAAATTGTGAAAAATCACCCTCAACTTACAAAAACTGCTCTTGATTATAAATAATTGCCCCAGACTGAGAGAAAGCGGCAGGCAAGATCCCAGTCTTTCATCCAATTTATTCAGCAGCAATCCACATTCCATTTGTCTAGACTAAATATAGCAGCGTTTATACAAGAAATCAATAGTGCTTGCAGAGAGGAGAGCAAAGGCATGAATATTTCATCAAACTCAGAGAGAAATGGCAATCAGAAACTGACGGTTTTGTGTAGGTCATCTTTAGACTGTGGGATTTGTTCCTGCTCCTTGGACAATAGCTCATCTCTGGCTAATCATAATCATATCAGAGCCATTCTTTCTATTTTTAACATTAATTGCATTGTGGGTGACAAAGGCTCATCATGTTCCAAACGGAATGATGTTTTTCCTTACATCTTCTCTGACAGGCTAATAAGCCGCCCCAGGAGCACTAAGAGTAACACAACATGAGGGGTTGAGCTGCAACTGGTCCCCGTCACCACTACATCACAGAATGGGGGAAAAAGGCCATTGTCCACAACTGCCATATTTTCATAATTAGAAATAAATTAACCTACAAGGAGAAAAAGAATAACTGCTGGTTTTTGAAGTGAGGAAAGGGAAGCATTCGTGCTCATACCATTTCTTGACCGAAAACATGTAAATCCCACCTCCCCAAATTACTTAGAGCAGGTGGGCAGGGATACATCGGCTAAAGGAAAAGTAGAATAACAAATGTTCGTAATTGAAGCTAAATGAATTGTGCTGTTTAATGGACCTTAGGATTTTATGGGAAATAGAAGGAAAGAACGTGGCATCCTAGCATTTTTATTCCATGCTACTTTGTTTCTCAGGGATAGCAAATACAACTGTACACTCATGTGTGTTTATCATATCACTATAGTACAACACAATGATCTTCATAGAAAATGGCTCAAGTAGGATGGAAGGCTGCATAACATAAGTGATAAAATATATCTGCGCTACTGAAAATGTAATATATACTTAGTCTTCTCAATTGTCACTTTATACAATCCTGTTCGTTCTTACTTTGCAATAACTCTCTTACTGGTTCTTTGACAGTGGCTCCAGCTGATGTGTAATGCTCAGGTACACAGGCAGTGCTGTCTGAGAAAGTTTTTATTTTAAAGTAAACTTAGAAAACAAAAACTCTCAATTCTAAAATTTAAAAAAAATACCTGCTCATTTAAATATTGAGTGATTACATTTTATTGAAGCAACACTCATACATGTTTGGTTGTGAGATACTGATGAAATACATATGAAAAGGACCTTTGATGAGTATCAAGACCATTATCAAATCAATCCCCAGCCTGAAATTGATCTAATAAACATGAAAAGATTAGTTAGTTTGAGATCCTGCTATTTATAGCACAGGTAAGCAGAGTACGTACATTCAAACTGCCACACATTCAAAATCTGGCCCGTTTTGTTTTCTCTCCTAACAGCTAGCTTGCACATAAAAAAAAGCAACCATTTGGAGAATGTTTTAGGTGAACAACTTGCTCACCCTAAGAATGAAAAACTATACGAATGCATCATTCTGAGCATTTCCATCCATCTTAACTACTGTCATTCTCCTGAAATGAGATCTCAAAGGAGTAAGGTTAAAGCTATAGATTTAACAAACAAACGGCACACACAACGCTTCTTCCACAATCTGTGTGTGTGTGTCAACAATTTACTTATGACACTTGAAAAAACTGCAATAGACTCTTAAGCCATGTGTCAGTATCTCTGGGAATATTCATAATTACACAGATACATTCAGGCTACAGTAGCACCAAAGCTGCCCAGGGCCTGTTTATAGGGAAATGACATATTTTATAGCATACTAATCGAAATGGTTATTCCACAAAGATTGACAATTGAATACATAAACTAAAGCTTGTGAATTTGGGGTGGGAAAAGATCTGTGCCAATGAACACAACTCTGCCCCTCTTCCTCTTTTCCTGCCTTGAAACCTTTCCTGGGTGGGAGGGAGCCAGGGTTGGGTCTGCTGATGATTCACTGAAAACCTGCTATGATGTTTTTACCTTTAAAATGTCCAAGAATTATGTAGTCCTATTAGTGGTTCTATGGAGTCCTGGTGGCACAATGGGTTACTCGTTGGCTGCTAACCACAAGGTTGGCAGTTTGAAACCGCCAGCTGCTCTGCAGGAGAAAAATAAGACTTCCCACTCTTGTAAAGCTGTATAGCCTCAGAAACCTGCAGGAGCAGTTCCGCTCTGTTCCTGAGGGTCGAATTGACTTGATAGAAGGTCCAACCCAGCAGCCAATGTAAGGGAGACAGGTGGGGCCATCTGTTTTTTTGTTTTTTTTTTCTGATCAAGTCTCGTTTATTGGGGCAAAACTCAGGGTCGGGGTCATCTGTTTTAACAGAGATGGATAGCTGCAGAAGCTCTCGGGAGTAGTTCTACCCTATCTTGTAGGATCTCTATGACAGGCATACACTGGACAGCAATGGATTAGTGAGAGTTCTGGGTCCAGAAAAGACAGTGTTATAATTGTGTCAAATACATGGAATTAAGGTTCCACAGTGTGCAACCAAGAGCATCGGCATTAGTCTAAATTTATGGTAAATTCTCCAGGAAACCCCTATGCAAAAGGTTGACAGGACTAGGCATCTTTCCCCATCACTACTTGTAGTTGCAACCTTTTTGTTGTGCCATTCAGAGCTGGT
This sequence comes from Nesogale talazaci, assembly GCA_004026705.1. Taxonomy (NCBI): domain Eukaryota; kingdom Metazoa; phylum Chordata; class Mammalia; order Afrosoricida; family Tenrecidae; genus Nesogale; species Nesogale talazaci. The sequence continues at coordinate 463,341 of PVJH01000105.1, read as the reverse complement.
TTTAGACATCATCATTGTGGTGGCTTTGTGCTTGTGTTAATTTCATGATTGAGATGTAGGGGTGGAGTCTAGCCTGTTAATCTGGATATTGCCATTGAGTAGCCAATGAGGCCTCTGTGTGGGCATGGCTTTCTCTTGATACATCTGGGAAATCTCGCGATATTTGCCTTGCAAAGATGAGAAGCTATCTCCCAGGTTGTTGGGAGTTAGTTTCAGAGACGATTAATCATGGACAAGACAAGATGGCAGCATCCGAGAAGCTGAAGGAGCCGGAGCAGAAGCCACACGGCTTTGCCTTGATGGAGCCCGACCTCTGAAGCTGAAGAGATCATGTGAGGACCTCTGCCAGCAATGAGTTACTTCTGCCACCACTGGATGCTATTGATGGACCCTGAGCCCTGGAAGTGAGGAGCCATGTGGGGACCCCTGCCAGCACTGGATTCTGCACCCACTGACCTGTCACTTCATGAATCGGAAGGAGACATTATAGACTGGTATCGGGCATATGGGCTAATATCGGACTTATAACTTTAAACTGGACTGGGTTGGGATGTTTTCTCAGTGTTGCATTCCTTTTGTATATAAACCCTTTCTTTATATTCATATGCATGTCTATGAAATTTGTTCCTCTAGTCTACCTGGACTGACACAATCATGGAGCATGATGATGCCACGAAAGCTCAGAAACTGCTCGCTGAGCTAACATGTGCACTGAGCTAGCATATGGGTGGCAGGGCCAGAAAGATTCTGAACTTCTCTGCCGATACATATGCTGGTGTCTTTGGCTGTACTCCTTTTTTTTTTTTTTTTTTTTTAAAAAAAAGCAAATTAAAATCAGTGAGATAAAATCCCAAGAAAGTGCCACCCACCCAATACCTATCACAAAGTTATCAGGTTTAAAGTTACTCTGTATACAAGTATTTGATATGCACATATGTGTGGTAGTTCTATAATATCAGGTCAATTGAAGCTATAAAAGTGTAGGAGCAGAGTCTGATCTGTCAATCAGGTCACAACTGGACAGAAACCCATTGTGGGCATGACCTCTAAGAGCCTTCTCTCTCTTGGTCTTCACCTTCATGCCTATAAGGCATCTGAGACCTTCCCGAGCCCCATAATGTGGCCACCACCACTGGAGCCACAAGCCTCTGGAACCCGCCCTGGCCCCGTGCCCCCCTCCCACACACACCTGGGATCTTCCTGCATTCTGCATCATTGTATTTGACTGTGTGAGTCTGAGAAAGGATTTCTGGGCTAGTATCGGACTTAAGGACTTTATCAGGACGGGGCCAGGATATTTGCTTACTATACAATTACTTCTTTATAGAAAGTTCTCTCTTACATATAGATGAGGGTCACTGGATTTGTTTCTCTAGTCAGCCCTTGTCTAACTCACTGTGTATTTATATTAATCATCTCATTAGCTAAATTCATAGTGAATCTTCTTGAAAAGTACACGACGTCTTCATGGCCGGGTCCAGGAAGACCTGTGACAAGTGCTTTGCAGTCTTTTGTAGTGATGCCAAGTTCATCCTGAGTCACCTTCCTGCTCACTCTAGCACAGAGGTCAGGGATGATGGTTTTCAGGGAGGTCAGCTTAACTGGTAATTCTGCAGATAAATGTCCATGAAGTTGCTAGGCCTGATCTTCCTTTCCTAGATGAATAGTTGATCCCCGGGAAGTGAGGAGGAGGTTGGGGCTATTCCTCAATTGTGGGGTGAGTGTGACAGGTCCCAGGAGTTTCTCACAAGCGAAGGCAAAGGAAGCAGGGCGCTCATTCATAGAAAATTTCAGGGGACTCTTAGTGCTACATGGCTCCAGATTTAACAGAAGGAAGCTGAGTGAGCCTTGCTTCCCTGTGGAATTTTTTCCCACAAGACCACAGAGAATGAAGTGGCCACTTGTTTCTGGCTTTGGCAGCAACAATGCAAACACCTACATTTGGGTCTTACCACTGCCCAGGGAGAACACCTATCCCTGACTAAACTGTGGAAGCCACCATCTTGTCTTGACTTCCGCAAACAAAATTACCCCCCAGTTCCCCGGGAGATTCCTACGCAGCACAGACACATTTCAGAAAAGGATTTCAGGCTCGAGCACCCAGTGATCACCAAGCCAGACTGGGGCCTGAAACGAGTTCCATCATAGGGCACTACAATGAGTGGTCTTGTAACCCTGTTTGGGTTCACAACTAGATTGGGCTTCCTCAAATCTTGTTTTACCCACATCAAAATGATCATAGTCGGCATTTGGCCAACCTAGGTTTAGCTCCCACGATCTCTTTTGGAAGTTAAATCACTGTTTCTAGCATATAAATGAGGGGAAGGTACAGATTGGGGACCCAAAGCCCATCTGTACATAAGGCGACATCCCCTTACAGAAGGATCATGAGAAGGAGATGAGTCAGTCAGGGTACAGTGTAACAACGATGAAACATGCAACTTTCTTCTGGTTCTTCAATGCTTCCTCCCCACTCCACTATCATGATCCCAATTCTACGTTACAAATCTGGCTAGACCACAGGATGTACACTGATACAGACAGGAACTGGAACCACAGGGAATCCAGGACAGATGATTCCTTCATGACCATTGGTGATAGTGGTGATACCAGGGGTGGAGGGAAGGTGGGGTAGGAAGGGGGAACTGATTATACAAATCTACATATAACCTCCTCCCTGGGGTACAGACAGCAGGGAAATGGGTGAAGGGAGACATTGACAGTATAAAATATGACAAAATAATAATAATTTATAAATTACCAAGGTTTAATGAGGGAGGGGAGAGCAGGGAGGAAGGGGGAAAATGAACTGATACCAATGGCTTAAGTAGAAAGCAAATATTTTGAGAATGATGAGGGCAACAGATGTACACATGTGCTTGACAAAAATGGATAGATGGATGGATTGTGATAAGAAGTGTATGAGTCCTCAACAAAATGATTTTTTAAAGGTCAGGGGAAAAAGCCAGAAACCATTTTTTCACAGGGCAGAAAATGGGGCAGAGGCCAAGCCATCAATATCAATCCACAGGGAAGAAAATTACTCAATCTTTTCATTGTATCTGGGTAGAATCATTTGCAAAGTCAGACTACCTGTCTGTGAGGAGCATAGGGCTTTACATTATGCCTCCTTTATCTTATTCTGTGAGCACTTACTGACATCTGATATTTTAAGGCAAAGGAGAAATAGGAAGGAGTGATTTATAATTGTCTGGTGATGGAAAGCATAGAATGAGAGAATAAAGAGAAGGCGTCTCTGTCCTTATAGCTCTCCATCTATGTTTCTCTTTTGAGACCTCTATCAAACAAATAGGTTAAAGCATTAAAGGCGAGGGAATGATGAGGGAATTTTGTTTTCCCCAGATAAACCCTTTGAGAAATAAGTAGAAATGACCTCTTTCTCTCTTTAGGGCTGAACTACATGAGTCTGATGGAAATGACTTCACACTATCGTGAGATCCCACTCGCTGATGGTCTGCTTCCTACCATCTGCTCTTTGAGCCATCATTTGGAATTAAAAATAACATCACTTGTCATGGTATTAATATTATCCGTTACATTCTGCTTCATTTATATTTGGCTGGAGCAGAGACTTTTCTTTATATAGGATTTCTCTAGACCTTCAAATCAATAAATGCAAGAGTATCAGTTCTGAAGAACTATACTAAGTAAAAATCAAATCCATTGCCAATGAGCTGCGGCTGATTCACACAGATTTCATAGGGCAGGGAAGAATTGGCCCGTGGGTTCCTGAGATGGTCACTCTTCCAGGGAGTGAGAGCCCACTTATTTCTCCCTCAGAGAGGCAGGTGGTTTCAAAATGCTGCCCTTACTCTCAAGAGGCTAACACATAACCACAGTGCCCCCTGGACTCTTCTATATCCCATAAAGACCGGACCTAAAATGGTGTAGGGTTTTCTGTGTCTTACGTCACACTGAGCTTGTCCTGAAACATTATCATAAGAGTTTTAGTGTTATTTTTAATTCACGTGTTAACTCAGTAGAGACATGTAAATCCTTTAAGTGTCAAACAGCACTTCATCTGCAAGACAAGTGGACACCATCCCTGTTCTTAGCCACATAATGCATGGCACATCGGCTGTAGCCAGAACCACCAGTGACTCCACAGGAGAAAGAGGAGCTACAGCTTCCAAAATGCACAGGGCAGTTCTCATCTACCCTCGAGAGCAGTGGTTCTCAGCCTTCCTAATGCCGCCACCCTTTCATCAAGGTCCTCATGAGGTGGGGACTACCCCCCCCCCAACCATAACATGATTATTGTTGCTACTTTCTCACTGTCATTTTGCTAGTTATGAATGAGGCTACCGCTGTGAAACGGTTTTTCGATCCCCAAAAGGGTTTGACCCACAGGTTGAGAACCACTGCTATGGAGTTTCTGTGAATTGGACTCGATTCAAGGGCAGTGAGGTTGATTTGGGTGTTGGGGTCTTTAAGAAATGTAGACAATGAACTCTTACTCCTCTGGAGTTTGAGCCCTCTTCCTGCTTCTTTCCAAGACATCCTGCAGTGATCTCTCTTCTACTTTGGTGGCTTTTTTTTGCTTCTGATATAATGATGCACCCAGCAGCAGCCTTAACAGATATTTTTGTAACTACTCTCAGCTCTCTTTCTACAGCTGTTCCCTAATGGGCTCTCTCAGGTTTCCTTGGCTTCACCCATTGCAGTGTGGAGAGAAATATGGAAGTGGTACTTGACTCTAGCCTCCCTATATGATCCATATCACATCACCACGAATCATCGTTTCTACTTTTGATTATTTTATGAATCTACCAGTATCTTTCCATCACCACTGCAGGTCTCCGTCATGCTCCTGGCTTGAACCCTGAACTTGGACCCCATTTCCTCACACAGTCATTCCATTGCTACATTATATGGTTCTTGTGTGGGTTTCCAGCCTCGGTCAATTCCTTTCAGCCCCTTGAAGGCACATGCTGTTTTCTGAAATGTCAGTGGCCCTTCGTTAATGGTCTCACTGCCAAAAATCCCCCCACTCCATTTTTTACATTGAGATCACATATCCTTCATCTCTCACCAAACTGGACTTGGTATTGGATAACTACATTTTATTGGGTTTTCCCATTAAATCTTGCATGCTTTATCATAATCCTTGTTCAGTTATCTACCTTTTCCCTTTTAACTTCTATGAGCGATCAGATCTGTGTCTTCAGATTCTAGTATCAGCATAAAAGCATATAGGACATGACAATAGGTGCCTGGAATAAATGAATTACAGCCAATAGTTTTATAGTGATAAAATTAATGAATATATATTCATCAATTAAAATCTTACCACCTTCTACTTAGTAGGGCATTTTGGGAGTTTGAATTTTAGAGCAATATTACTTCCCTACTTACTGATAAATGAATGACTTTCTATAATAGTGAATAAGTAGATTAAAACAATCTCCAAAAATTCCCACCCAAGATATAAAAATGTGATTATGTACATTATTGAGATCTCACTCTCTTTCTTCAGGGGGCAACCACGTGAGATGGGAGAGCAAATACAAACCATTATCTTGAACTTTCTAAATGAGTAAGGAAAACAAACAAACAAAATAATAACCCAAATCACATCCAGCTGCCTCCTCTTCAATTCTTAGTGCAGAGTCGGAGCCCCCTGTGCCCTGCAGAGGCTTCAGTGGCTGCACTGTGGGGTGTGGACTGGTAGTCCTTTATTCCAAGGAGGTTTTAGGACTTCAACTTCCAAAGTTTTCCATTAGCAGCCAAGCCCATTCGCTGCTCAACCAACAATTCCAAATAATCTATGCAATGTATGTTATTCATTAAAGATTACTCAGGGGTATGTTACTAGAAAATTAGACAAGAATTGGGATACTGGGGACTGTATCTTAATAATATTTTCAATTCTCCAATTTAAAAGATGAAGAATTAAATTAATAATAAATATATATATAGAAATTAAGCTCTATTGACATTCTTTCATCAATGTTCCTTGAATCTTCTCAAAATCAATAGCTGATTTTTAAAAATGCTGACATGTTTTTATGAAGGCTCTTTATTAATATGTATGCTATTATGACAAGTCTCAAATTTCATAGGAAGACCTATATGAATATATTTGAAAATGTCTACATCAAATTGGGGAAACTTACTAGCAACTCCACCTCAGTTTAACAACAACTCTCCTCAATTCCACTTTCGCATTGTAACCACTCGCAGTTGCTTTTGCAGGATTAGTCTCCATGGTAGCACCAGCATGAAATAAAAAGAACTACTAAATCGTCAAACATGAAACAAATCAGTTTTAATAACAAGAATTATTTATATGGTTTGTTCCAGAAATACAATCCCCCCAAAGTGATTCCATTCAAGTAATACATGTCTTCAGATTCATTAAAGTGCATAAATTCATGGAGTAAATGACAAGAAAATAAATGCAAACAGCAATGTGGGCTTTGATTTACTAGTCTCTTATTTCCCTGGGGTCTGAACAGGAAACAAAAATAACCACAAATGACTAAAGTATCAGTAGGCCTTGAAATATCAGCATTTAAGTTAAAGCAAGCTAACTTTTTAATCAAAGCCTTTACTATTTTGATTTACTCAATTCAAACTCCTTCCTTGCAAATATGCTTTTGAATTAAGCAGTCATAACAAACCATAACACAAACATGAATTGCCAGCTAATTTGTAATACCCACTTAGCTCTAAAGTATTGCAGTGTTTGCGAGTTCTTTACTCTTTGCAGATCAAGTAAAGTCTGCATTGAGCTTGACGCAGCATGGGAACAAATCAAGTCCATTTATGTGATGTCAAGGTAATAGGAGCTAAGCATCCAACTTGTATTAAAATTTAATTTGATGTTAAAACCAACTGTAAATAAAACCATCATTGGAAGAGGAATTTTAATGTTTAAATAGGAAAGCTATATTAATATGGGTCATTTTGTCACATGTAATACATCATCTGGGATCTTGAGAAAACTGACTTCTAAAGGAATTACAAAGGTGAAACAAGCTATTCTTTTGGTACAGTTTGCATTTTCTTCTATGTTACAAAGGGGCACTAAAGGATTGCTATTTGCTAATGCATAACCAAACTTTTCTTTTGTTATAAGAACATAATATCTAGAGCAGAGCCCCTTAGAACTTCCAAACCAGATATGTCACTTGGCAGGTAATAGATAATTGGTTGATAAAATAACTCTCTATGCAGATACTCCTTCTTACCAATGCTATTTTTGAATAGATCACCCCATATTCAGGAAGTAAACCTTTCAAAGAACAGGTCCCTCTCCTTTCATCATCCAGTCTCCTTAGTGAAAGCACATTATTCTGCTGTTATGATCTGTGAATGCGTCTTGAGTCTTTGCAGAAAAACAGATCAGAACCATTTAAACAGTGCAACATGCCAGTATTCTTTGAATTTTCCAATGCTTAATACATTCAAGATGACATCCTACATTAAAAGGTATAGGAAACTAGGAGGAGAGAAAACAAAAATGTCATGACTGGTAATTCTCTTTCAACTTTTTGATTTACATCTTGCCTTGCCTTCCCTTATTTTTCATCTTTTGTTGACAAAATTGGACTGCGAGTTTGTCTCCTGATATCAGCTGCAGCTATCCACCGTCTAAAAATAGACCACCACCAAATAAGTCATACATTCACACTAATGCCTGCTAGAATAGGGTTGCATGACTTTGGAAAATCAAAGCAACTCACCCCATACCCAGAGCAAATGAAACCTGTCTGTCATCATGGAGTGGGATCTGACTGCTAACAATGCTAGGTAAGTGAGTTTTCAAGACTCGAAGACATTAGGAACAGACAGTCTCTTCCTTCTCTTTCGGGTGCTTAATGGGTTTGAACTACCAACCTTGCAGCGAGCCGCCCAACCACTACTGGCAGCGCCACTGTGTCCCCTAAAGTAGCTCTACATTTCTTTCGAATACTCCGTTGTTAGCAGACAGAGCAAAACAAGTGAGCAAGAGGGCAAGCCGGTGAGTGCAACCAAAGTCTAATCATCTACTTCCTTTCCTGCCCTTTCTCTTGAGAATCCTTCACATTCCTTGGGGCACGATTTGAAAATCGGTATTCTGATACCATTATGTCTTTGTTTGTTTTGCTAGATTCATATCAGAGGCAAATTACATTACCGCCTTTTGGAAGAAGAGTGTATTCCTATTTTATGAGAACTGAAATTATGGGAATTTTAAAATTCTGAATTGAAACTATTTGTAACTTACACTTTGTACCTATCATTTGGGGGAAAGTAGTAAATGTTAAAACATAAAAATTCATCTCCACTTGCATCATTGCAAACCTATGCAGCCAAAGAGATTGGCGGCTGTATGTATCTTGTAGCCACATGGTGGCACCACTTTTGCTCGTAAGTAAAAATACAATCTTTTGTCAGGAATTACCTTGAATTTGAGCATTAAAATAATTTGGCATGCCTAGAAATATGAAAAGTGTTTAGAGCGGCATGTTTGCAGGGTTTCCACGTTTGGCATGGGGTTTCCTAACTTAGGTAAGAACCACCTATTTTTAGAGAATGATAGCATAATTTGAAAGTGTCTGAAGAGGTTTGCTTTGTTGTTTTCTTTAATATACATCATGGAACAAAGCTTAATATAGCACTGACATTTTCCAAGCCCAGTTTGCAAGTTTTACAAAATAAATTTTACTTCATTTTGACTTTGTAATAGATAATAAGCTTATTTGTTTTACAATAAGAAAAAGATGAGGAACCTGGAAGACACAAAGTAACTTAACCTATGCCATGTAGCTAACTTAAGTAGTACACCCCCCAAACCAATACTGTTCAGTTCCAGGGTTCATGAACCTGGCTATGGCACTCAGATTCTACTAAATAGGCATTGACTCCCCCCACCCCAAAAGCCCCACCACCACACGTGCATAGTTCACTCTGAAGTATAACATGACACAAATAAAACTAAGACGTTTTTGTCAAAATAACATTACATGATTTTGTTTTTAGAGGTGAAGAAATGTGTTTATTTGTAATACCAATATATTCATTAGAGAGATGTGTAATGGAGTCCAATTCTGTGTACTTAACACATTTGTGTGTTTTCAGGGGAGTTCAAAGCATCTTTCTTAAAATAAATAATCTTTTTAAAGGTGCAATTCTGTCGTTAGGAGTTCCAAATTTATTATTTTATGCTTTCAATGTCAGAAAATTCTGTAAATCTAGGTAATAACTTTTCCTCATCTTCCTCTCCCCTCCTTTTCTCCTACTGTATAATCTGTTAATCTACTGACTCACAAGTATAGGCTGCTTAATATTGAAATCATGAAATTTTCTTTGATACTTCATTAACTAAATCCACCACATGCTATCAAAGATAAATAATGATTAAGTATAAATAGCATTGAGATTTGAGTGTATTGTTCATAGACTCATTATATATATATATATATATATATATATAATTGAAGAAAGTAGTAACAAAAAATAAGAAACAGCTGCTCTTTGACAGTGTGAGAAAAGATTTGACAGGATAGACTGTGCTAGTTTAGTTTTTCTTATTCAGTGCATTTCTTTTTTGTACATGATTCCCTACATATTAGAAGAGAATGTCTAGCCAGTAACGTAGATTTTATTGGTGAAATGGAACAGTCTATCTGAAAGAAGAGCCCAATACTATTAGAAAACTCTACTTTGTCCATATGTAAGTAAATAAATAGAGACTGATGCATCTATATCTGGGCAACCCAGAGTTTGATAGATGAAAATGCTGTAATTTGTCTATGTGGTTTCTCTTTAATTAGAGTTCTATTATACGTTCTATTTCTGGTAGAACTCATAGTATTTGTTTACAGAAATAGCCTATATTCAGAGAATGGGCCACAATACAGAATGCTATTTAATATTTTGAAGACCAGCTTTAAGGTGATTCGCCTAAAATTTGAAATGGTATAATTTATACAAAGAAAAATAAAGCAATAATTGAAAATCTTAAAACTGAACAGGACTCTGTTAGGTTGGACCAATAAATTAAGCCCAGCGGCTAAATCCTGCTTTACCAATTGGTTGTGGGGAAATCATTTTAAGAAAAGCATTTAGTGATAAGTGAAAGCTCTGAAATAGCAAATCTTACTGTTCACAAAGGAAGCCTACTAGGACTCAACCACTCTCACTGGGTACAGATCACCTGTGGCTGCTGCCACACCAGGAAGTAGGGATGGAGCAGTTGCAGCTGAGACAGGCTGGCCATGAAATTCTACCTAGTTCCTGGCCCTTTGCAGAAAAGCGAGAAATTAGAAGAGCCCAGATAAATCTACTAGGGTGAGGCACGAATGGAGTGATGTTGACTTAATAGAGAAAAGTTTGCATGTAATTTCTGCTGTGGAGACTCTATAGGCATTTTTTGTTCTATATAAGGCACTAATGCCCTATGCTAATCAAATTTCCAGCCTTAATTCTAGACCAGTTGTTCTCCGCCTTCCTAATGCTGTGACCCTTTAATACAGTTGTACATGTTGTGGTGACCCATGACTTCATCACTGTCATTTTGCTAATATTATGACTCTAGCGACCCCTGTGGAAGGGTCATTTGACCCATTAGGTTGAGGACCACTGCTCCAGGCTACTGGTTTAAAATGAAGTGTTTAAAATGACCATCGTTTAGTTCATCTAAATTAAAATGAAATTAGGAAACAGAATATGCTGACAAGGATAACGCCATGAAAAGAAGCTTTCATTGTTTTTATTGGATTTATTTATTGGTTTTAAACTTTTTTTCTCATTGTTATAATTAAATTCTTAACGGGGGGGGGGAGTAAGTAAGCAGAAGAGAGTTTTTTAAGTGATCGATATGTTCTGAGCATCAACTATGATTTTTGTAGGGATATTCTAATTCAATGTTCATAGCAGCCTTAATATTATTTCCATTCTATAGATGAGGATAATTGAGCACTCGATCAGTTGCAGTACCTTCCAATGTCAAGTACACAAGCATTATTTTTCAAGGGCTAGATTCTGGCCACTCCCTTAAAGAGTTGCAGCTTTGGAAACCCTAGGAAGCCCGAGGTCTAGACTCTGTCTGAGAGTCATTAAGTCAGAATGAACTCATTGGCAGGGGGGAAACTCACTGCTAATGATTCGATTCCAACTCAGTATAGCACAGAGTAGAACTTGCCTGGTGTGGCAGTCATGTGCTTATGTTACTTTTATGATTGAGGATGTAGCGGTGGAATTTAGACTGTTTATCTGGAGATAGTCATTGAGTAGCCAATGAGGCCTCTGTGTGGGCATAGTTTTCTCCTGAGACTTCTGAGAAATCTTGAGATATTTCCCTCCTGGAGATGAGAAGCTATCTCCCCAGTTGTTGGGAGTTAGTCTCAGAGACGATGAACAATAGACAAGACAAGATGGCAGCGTCTGAGAAGGTGGACGAGCCGAAGGAGAAGACACATGGCCTTACCCTGATGGAACCAGACCTCTGAAGCTGGAGAAGCCAAATGGAGTCCTGCCAGTGCTGAGTTACTTCTACTGCCACTGGATGCTGTTGAGGGACCCTGAGTCCTAGAAGCAAGGAACCATGGGGAGACCCCTGCCGACACTGGGACTCTGTACCCACTGGCCTGTGACTTCGTGAGTCAGAAGGAGACATCGTAGATTGGTATCGGGCATATGGGCTAATATCGGACTTATGACTTTGAACTGGTCTGGGTTGGGATGCTTTCTCAGTGTTCCATTCCTTTTGTGTATAAACCCTCTCCTTATATCCATATGTGTGCCTAAGAATTTGCTCCTCTAGTCTACCTGGACTGACACACCAAGGAATTCCTAGACCATAACTGTTTATGAGCATAGAAAACCTGATCTTTCTCCCAAGGAGTGGCTGGAGGTTTCAAACTGTTGACCTTGTGGTCAGCAGTCCAACATGTAACCACTACCAGGGTTCCTCGTGGCAGTGGGTGGTGGGTCTGTAAAAGCATGATACATGTTAAACTATATAAAGAAAAGCTAACCAGGCCAGTTTATTTGATAGAAATAGCATTTGAATCATTTTAGCAAAGGAATGGTTGAAAATTATAGATATCGTATTTAGTTGACATTTAAATTTTTGTTAATAATGTATGGGTTGATTGAGTTTATGCTGAATATTTTTAAACTTTGAGGTTTGAAAGAAACATCATTATGTACCTCTAAGCAGTTCTAAAGAATACTACAAGGTTGGCCATTAAACTCATATGAAAGATCTGTAGGCAAGCCACTAAAGAAATTTTTTGCCTCAAACAAAATAGTGTTGATAGCTGGGTATTGTGAAAAAGAAGAAATAAATTGGGGGAGGGAAAAAGTGATTTAAATGTTTCTTCACATATGAATATAATTTTATATCAGTGGAACCCCAGATCTTAAACATATATACAATTCATTATGGAGTTCATAGCCAAGCCATTTTTAATTAATAGGCCTATTTTCCTCCCCCACCCTCCCCCTGTGAAATTATAATAGAATTTAGAGCAGGCCAGCAAGGAATTCAGAAGTTCAAAAATTTATATGATAAAGAATTTGTTTTAGTATTTTATATTGACATAAAAAGAAAGAAAGCACTTTTCCAATTCAAAATTTTTCACTTGTACCATTTACTGGCATCAATGACATCAATCGTGTTGTACAACGATCACCGATATTCATTGCCAAGTCTCCCTTCACCAGAAACATTAACTCAGCACTATCTAAATGTTGATTCCTTCTTTCCTTCCTGCAGACCCTGGTAATCACTATTAAACCCTGATCTCTGTACTATAGTACATTCTAATTCTTTCACGATAGTGAAAACAAACAATATCCATCTGTTTGTTACTGACTTGCTTCACTCAGCATAACCTCTCACTTAAAATTGACAGAAAATGATGAAGCTTTAAATCACTAGCTTAAAATATGTAGTTTTTCAAATTAAAAAATAATGCGATCTCGAGAGGGACTGACGCTATGGCTGGGGCAGTGGATTCGGGCACAGAGACAATTACAAGGATGGTGCAGGGCTGTGTAGTGTTTTCCTCAGTCACATAAAGAACTGTGCACCATTATAGATAGAATGCATCCCAATGGCACCTTACAGCCACAAGTCAACTGGCTCAGAATGGCCATCGAACAGAAAGCTCCTGGCCCATGCATGACCCTAGTCGGTTCTGACAAAGATGGGTAAATCTTTCTAAGAGCACATAGCCCTCATCTTTTCCCATTCCTGGTAGTTTTGAACTTCCAATAGATGCAGGAGCATCTCACAGCTTCACCAAAGCTTCCTCATAGGCATCTTGGAATTGGCATTAATGATATGTAAAATCTGCCCTCACAATGAAATTCAAGAACCAACTTCCACTGACCAGAAAGTTTTCATCAAAATCACCTTCACTTGTAGCACTTGCAGTTTTTAAATGATTGGAAAGGCATGAGGTATTTATTAATTCATTTAAGTGGGGAGAAAAACTAAAACTTTTTTGACTTACTTTAAAATTCAAATTAAAGTTGCAGGAAGACTTAAAAAACATGTTTAAGAACATATCTCTTCAAGATCGGGGGATTGCTAAAAAAGATCTGAACAAAAACAAACAAAATCCATGGCCATTAAGCCAGTTCTGACTCATAGGGGCTCTATATAGGGTTTCCAAGGCTACATATAAATCTTTGGAAGCAGACTGCCTCTTCTTTTCCTCCTAGAGGACGTGGTGAGTTCAAACAGCTGATCTTGCCCAATATATAACCCATTATGCCAACATTACCACTGCCTGTAGCCATCAACAGCCACATTAAGCAAAAGAAATAATAGAAAAAAGAAAATAAGTGAGATTTTTCTTTGCCTTAAAGGAAATACCCTTGTGTAGGGGTTCACTCATGTAGTGTCTCTCTGCTGGGCAGAAGGAAACATTTGTTGGTGTTACCCTTAAGATCTTTCAGTTGAGAAAGATAAATCAGTTTTCCTGAACAATGATTAGATCTGTCTCTTTTAAGATTTATATAAGGTTCACCAGTTAACTGTTTGCCTCCCACTGCCAATTTGGCAAGATATAGCCAAAGTCAGTGATCGCGGCATGTCTGGAGAACAGGTGGGGCTGTCACAGATGTCATTTTGCATAAATGACTAAAACATCTTTACCAAAGAGGAAGCTACCCTAAAGCTCTTGACCTGATCACCATGCCTTCAGGACCTGAAAGATGGTTTGATTCTGAATACAAGGTGCATTACTCCCACTGGCCACTTCCAATTCCATCTCTTTACTCCAAGGCGGAACCCTGGTTTCCATCTTGTATCAAACCCACTGCTATTGAGTCAATGCCAATTCATAGTGGCCTTGTAAGACAGGGTCAAAAACTCAAAACTCACTGTCATCTAGTTGAGATGACAACTCAAAGGAACACTATAGGACAAAGTAGATGTGTCTCCTCAAGTGTCCATGACTATACTAGTTTACAGAAATAGAAAGCCCCTCTCAAGAAGTTGACCTTTTGCCCAGTATGATGCTAGAGTCCATAGGACAGGATGTAGCGCTGAAAATGAACTCTACAAACTCACCAGGAACACTCTTGATCCTTCTTGTTTCTCTGATACATGGGGCATGGTTATTTTAGAGAATAAATAAATAACAAGAATAAATTAACATATCCATTTAAACTCTTAATTACTGACTAAGGTTCAACATCTTGCCAGTGGCCAGAAGTAGAACAGGGGAGAAATAAAGAGTACCCCATTTCAATCTTGAGCAGTCTATTTCTATGGGCCCTACTTTCCTTATGCCTGTTTGCTAATAAGCTACGGCTGAGCAGGTTCCAGACTGATGCACAAAGAGATGGGACTTGTGTGTTCCACTGAATTTTAACTGGATGATTTTTCAAAGTATATAAGCAGGCCGTTCTCTTACTCTATCCTAGACTTGATGCTGAAGAAACCTGCAAAATAGCAATGTGCAAATTTCTACTACAATACATTGGCCAGGAAACAAACCAAAGTCTCCCAAATGATAGGTGGATATTCTACTACCTAATAATTACTGTCCCCTTTCTTCTGAAGTAAAAGAGGCAGAAGTAATGATTCACAAGGTTCTTTGTAGGGCCAAGGATCTGTCCCCCTGCCCGTGAGTTTTACATTAAATCTAGTCTGGTAGCTAGCTATGTCATTTATAAAAAGGGGTAATTACTACTCATCACCATTGACTACTTGGGATAATAACCAGAAAATCTAATATAAAAAGAGAGAGAAAATCAGGACTTCCTTCAAAAAGGGAAATGACAAAAAATTAAAATCAAGGGCTATTTGAAGAAAGCTTGATCTAATTAAACAAGATATTACCTGAGATATAAAACTGAATTATAGCCCAAATTGCATTACTATTTGGTTTTGATGTTTGAAAATCTCTTCTCAGAGCTTTCATTACACATAGCAAAACATAACTCTTCATTTTATGTTTCAATAAAAATATAACTTTTTCTACAAGAGCTGCTTTTCAATGGAATTAACTGAACAAAATAACCATATTTTTCAATTTGTGACTCATGAAAATAAAAGTTCACACTTTTCTCCACCTAAAATTTCTACTACAGAGCAACGCAATATTTAGTTTGAGAAAGAGTAGAAATATTATCCTTATCCTGTGAAATGTGGTGAATATTCAAAGATGTTGTGCCCACATGGCTTAATAAAGTAACAGAAAATTGTCAGTAATTAGGGGAAAAAAGTTTTAAGTGTACAATTTCAAAAAGAAAGCCACAATTATAAACATTTAAATTTTTCTTCTTTAGTTAACATCAAAAGATTACACCACTTGCAAAGCCTTTTATAAATAAATTTAAAACCACATCACCAATTAGTTTTTATATGAGTGCATTTAGCTATTACAAAATACACTTTTCCCCCCTGCTGAAATGATCTCATCTTTTTTACAGACAAAATATCCCATACAATGCAAAGCATTTGGTTCTGTAAAATAGCAACAACAACAACAACAACAACAACAAACAAACAAACAAACAAAAAATCCCCCTTCTCTAATTTGGCTTGAAGTCAATGCTGTTTTTCTCATCCCAACTGTCTTGGACATATGCTGGCACAACTAACAATGGTAAACACAGCAAACTGATTCTGATATGGAGCTGACTGAGTCATATTGCCATCAGGGGAAGTTCAGATATTGATTCCATTAAAATCCACACGAACGCTCAGAAATTATCTTTCCTTTGAAAAATATTGGATTCTTCATTTCATATTAAATGATAAACCAACCACAGGATAATTTAAAAAAAATACAGTTGGTCGATGTTAAACATTTCACTATAAAAAATTAAAACTAAGATAAGATCCATATACTGGTGAAATTTACTGCTTAAATGATAAGTGGCAATATGAGGCTCAATGGAAGGCCAAAGTTGAGTTTAAACAACATTTTTTAGAGAAAATAATACTTGATATCTTACAGGAAATGTAAAACAATTGAAGTAGTGAACATATTGAGCAGGATATATATTAATTATAATTAAATGAAAATATTTCAAGAAAATTAACCAAAATAAGAGTAACTAACACCATAATACAGAATAATTGGATTGGACATAAATATTATAGTGCATGGGCTTATTCTTTGTATTTAACATTTTTATTTTTTTAATACTGACATCTGACATTCTGGACTTAGTATGTATTTTCAACATAAATTGCTAATCATCTACTCAGTACTCAAATAGAACACCTAAAGCCAAATTATTTTTTTAATCCAAGAATAAATTTTTTGTCATGATATGTTTAGTAGAGCTTAATAAGGTGGAAAAACAAAACAATGGCTGATGAATCAACTCCTACTCTTGGCATGCTCAGGTTTAATGAATACTAAAAGTATAGCAAAAATATCATAGAAGTTTTTATTTTAAAAATGAATCAAAATATGAAACTATAGATTCTTGACATCTCTACCTTCTGGGTTTATACACTTCTGAATAAAGTATTTCCATTTCTCTAACTATTCCCTAAATAATTTTATGTTTGCCAATCTATGTCACATCAAAATGACATTTTGGGCATCCTTAATATACTCACATTATACTCCTTTTAAAAGTTCATTGTGTTTGGGAAGCCAAAAGAAAAATGTAGGGACAAAATATGGGTTGTAGGTTAAATAAGGCAAGGTTTCCAAAAGAAATTCTCATTGGATAACCTTAGTATTTTTGAAGGATGAGCAAGTGCATTGTCTTGATGGAAACAAAATAAAATCATTCAATGCAACTTTCTTGATTTCTCACTCATCTAAGCAGTTTTCAATTTTCTTAAGAATACTTCCTAATAAAACCCCATAATCATCTGATGTCCCTCAAATTTATCCTAATTACCTCTTTGGAATCCCTTCCTACCATTGTCAACATAAACTTTTCAACTGACTAGACCAGGTGATCCTCTGAAAAACCACTATGTTTTGATTGTACCTTGCTTTCTGTAGGTTATCAGTACATCCAAGACTCATTCCTGGCTACAATTCCTTCCATCAATTCATCTCCATTAGCCTCTACCTTGTTTAAAAGACTGATGGACAGGTCAGCTTTATAAGCCAGCTTATCTTCACCAAGGCCTTTCATGTTCATCTAGTTGAAAGCATGCTGACGTCAAGGTGTTTTCTTAGAAGTAAGAGAAATAAACCATGAAAGAACCCAGTTTCAGTAGCTCTCACATCAATTCTTTCACCACTTTCTGTGTATCTGCTACAATTTCTTAATTTGCAAAAAAGTAGGTCAACTTTGAAGTTTTCCGGACCTCCTTTAATACGTCTGAATCCATCAAAACCTATTGTTTTATGGGGGGGGCAGCATTCCTATAAACTTGTTGTAAAGCTCCAATTATTTGGGAAAGTATTGCCTTAAGTTTTATTTTAAAAAGTTATTAACCTTGACTTCAATTGTTTTCACATCACAAAAATTGTCCTCTGTCTTATTTGAAGACATCCTAACAAGACTAATACAAGTATTTGCGAAACAACTTATCTGCAGTCATACAATGATTTCACAGACATGCTTAAGTACATTCTAATGTGACTAAAACCACAGACTGGACAATTAGTAGCAATATATTTTAACCTACTCTTGAGAATTTAGAAACAACAACAAAAAAATCCCTGCTTCATAGGGTTTGCAGTGGTTGCGATTCTTTTTGGAATATCAATAGGACTTTCTTCTGAGATGTTTCTTGGAAGATTGTATTTCCTAAAATTGTAGCTAATAGATAAACTCTGTTCTTTATCTACTATTGTTACCTTTTGTGCCAACAGGGATTTAATTTTAAAAAGCAAAAGAGAGATCACCTCAAATTTAAGAAAAATGAAATTTCTCAATGACATAATAAGGAAGCTGTTAAAAATGAGCACTAGTTTTAATTTACTGACTATAATTTCAAACAAAATGATGAGTTTTTAATTATACAGTAGCTTTTCTTCTAGTTTACTCTTAGATCTATAATCAGTTTTCCTCATTGTACCCTACACAGGCACTCTGCTTAGGAAGGAGAGGAGTCATTGCATTCTAAAAATTTACAATATATACAGGGTGAATGTCTAATCAGAAGATGAGGAAAAACTTGCAGAAGGCATAGAATATATGAAAAAGGATATACTAATTACCTGAATTGATAATTGGGGACAGTGATAGGTCTTATATTTGAGACTTGTCAAAGTACAAAAACCATAGGAAAAAAACAGAAATAGGGAAAATTATTTCTATAAATGTGAGAAAAAGTATTTTGATATCATCTCATAAATAATATAAATGAAATGACGGGGAAAGAAGAGCGCAGTGCTAACAAGAATATAAAAACTGAATTGTCTGGGCTGAGTCCCGGTGGCATAGTAGTTATGTGTAGGACTGCAGCCCACAGGGTTGGTGGTTCAAATCCAGCAGCAGCTCTCCAGAAGCAAGACTGGGCCTCCTACTCCTACCAGGGCAGTGATACCCTCCCCCCCAAAAAATCTGAATTATCAATATAAAACCAGGTAGTTTTGAAGACCAGGAAAGTGAAATAAATAGAAACACTATTTTGAAAGTCAGTTATTTTTAGACTATGATAGCAAAATTATAGTAATATGGCATGTTAATTATAAAATCATGCAAATATATGTGCATATAAACCTATTTTCATTAAAAAGAAAATCAATTTGAGAGATAAATGGAATTATATAAAACTATATTAAAGCATATAAATAGTACTAAACTATTTTCTTAGCTCTCACAAATTTTTTCTCTGCACATACAAATTCACAGTTTAGAATATTTTTAGAAATTTTGATCAGTAAGGATAATCTAATAAAGAAAAAGGCCATTAAAACATTAAAACATACTATAAGAAAGATGAAGTATGTATTCATTTTGAAAAGACCAAGATGCGTGAATGAACAAAACATCATGAAAATGTTAGATAGCTAAATAAATAGAAATTCATCTCATGTTCGTAGATTAAAAAAATTAATAATATTTAACATAAAAACACAAAATTGATAAACAACTGCAAAGTAATCAAAATAAAAATCTCAACTTTTTTGGGTAAGTTTTTTTTTTTTGCAGAAATTCACAAGTTCATCCTAAAATTCATATGGAAATTGAAATAAAATTTTCAAAACAATTTTGAAAAAGAATAACAATTTGGAAGATTGGCATTTCCTGATTGCAAAATTTAGTATTCCCAAGGCCTGGCAAAGAGGCCCCAAGAAACAAAACATCCCAGAAGTAAGCCTCTGCTTATCTCTGCACCCTGGCAAGGAAAGTCTCTTGCGCCTCTGCTACCTGGGAAAGAAGATCCAGCCAGCCAACACCATGGCCTGAAAGGAGTGCCCGACTCATCCCTAAAGCCCAGGAAGGAAGCCCCTGGCTTTCCTCATATGCTGGCAAGATCAAGCCAACTATTCCATCACTCAGCAGTCCTCCCATCACAGCTGTAGCACAGTATCATGGAAGCTAATGTGAACTGTAGTACAAATATACAACACACACACACACACACACACACACACACACACACCAAACCAAAAAAAAAAAACTCTCCAGAAAATCAGGCACAAATAATTGAACAACAACCATATCTCAAGGAATATTCTGAATACACAGGAACAATCAGAAACGTATTTCAGAAGAACGATCAAGTACTTTCAGTAAATGGAGTAAATACTTGCAAGAACAAAAGTGAAAATAGACAAATAGGAATTTACATAAACAACAGTCCAGGTGATAAGGAAGATATCAGAATGAGACAACACAGCAGAAGAGCCGAATAATAGAATGGAAGAAATGAAGTGCCAAATAAGTGTTCCTGAAGACAATTTCTTTGACTAAAATTGATGAGAAAACAATCAACAAAAAGAGTAAAAGAATTCAAAGAGAATCTAAAAATTATGTTGAGCAATATCAACCTGACCCTAATTGTGATTGCAGAGCAGGAAGAAAGAAACAAATACATTCCACAAAGAACACAGTGCAAGAGAATATGGAACAACCATATTCTGTAAGTAATGAAGAAAAGCAAATAAGTATTCAAGAGACAAAAAAACATTGCAACATATTTTAGTCAAACTCTCCATTGGGAAGAAAAAGGAGAAAATAGGTGGGGGGCGGAGATCACCTACAAAGGACAACTAGTAAAAATAATCTTGTATTTCTCAGCAGAAACCATGCAGACAAGAAAACAGTGGAGTGACAAATATAAAACCCTAAAAAAAAAAACAAAACAACAAAAATCCAGTTAAACAAGAATCTTATATCCAGCAAAACTATCTGTAAAATATGAGAGAATAATACAAATATTTCCAGACAAGGAAAATTTAAACAAATTAGTAAAAAAACAAGATCAACAATAACAAACCAGAGAACAACATAGAAGACAACACCAAGAAATAATACATTGAAGACATTACACAAAAAAACAGAAATACAGTAAGAACAAAGAAACCACTAAAATAACTAGTACACGCCTGCATGCACACACAAAGCAAAGTGGCAACCTTGCCCATATCAATAATAACTTTAAATGTCAATGTCTTAAATGTCAAGAGACAGAGAGTAACAGACTAGATCAAAACAAAACTGATCACTACCCTGCTTATTAGAAACACCACTTAAAAAAAAAACAAAAATCAAAGGATGGAGGAAAATTTGCCAAGTTAATTGTAACCAAAAAAGCAAAGTTAAACCGAGAATGGTAATGTTATTCTCCAACAAAACATCAAAGCAAAAAATATAAGAGACCAAAAAAAGGTCATTTCATGATGATTAAAGGAAAAAATGAGCAAGAAGACACCACCATAATAAACATATTTGAACCCAATTAAAAACACTGGGTTTATAGCTACTCAAGCTATTATGAAGATAGAGAGAGAAACTAACAATCCAACAATAGTGAAAGACTGCAATATTCACTCTTAAGGAAAGAGTTCAATAAAGACAAAGAAAAACTAAACCAAACAACTAGCCTAATCTACCTCCTAGATACATACAGAGCATGCAACGGTAAAACAGTAGACATTCTTCCAGTACTTACTGAACATTCTCTATATTAGTCCATAATTTGGGTCACAAAGAAAACCTTAAGAAGTTTAAAGCTATTGGGAATCCGCACTGCACTTTTGAGACCACAATGTTATAAAACTAGAAACCAACAAAACCAAAAAAAAAAAAAAAGTAGGGAGGAGGAGTTCAAAATCCACGAAAATGGAATAAAATGCCACTGGAAATGATAGGGTAGTTAATAAAGTAAGGAATGAAATTATAAAATTATTGAAACACATGAGAATGAAAGCCCAGCATACCCAAACCAGGGGACAAAGCAGAAGCAATAATCAGAGACCAATGTATGGTAATCGACTCACACAAAGAACAAGAGCCAACCAAATCCCAAATTCAAACCTATGTTCAGCAACTAGAAAAAGAGCAACAAAATCAACCTGCACCACCAGGAGGAAATAAATAAAAAAGATTTGAGCAGGAATTAAGGAATTGGAAAACAGAAAAACAATAGAAAAAATCAATCAGAGAAGAATCTGGTTCTTTAAAAAGATTAACAATGAGACCAAACCACTGGCAAATATAAAAAAGTAAAAGAAAGAGAAGGTACAAATATCAAGAATTAGGGATGAAAACAGTGACATCACAACAGAAAAGAATTAAAATAAAAATTAGTAATATCACATCCCTACAAAAGACCATAATCCAAAAATTTTGAAAAACCAAGATCAAAAGATAAATTTCTAGACACACACCATCTAGCTAAACTTTCACAGACTGAGATAGAAAACATCAACAGACCCGTATCAAAAGAAGAAATAGCACGCACCATTGAAAACTTTCAAACAATGAAAGTTCAGAATCCAATGACTCTACAAGGAAAATGCATCAAGCATTCAGGAAAAGGCTGACACCAAGTGTACACAAACTCTTCTTGAATATCTTGAATATTAAACAGTACAGCAAACGTTCAAACTCATTTTATGAAGCAAGCAGAACCCTGACACCAAAATCAGACAAGGATACCACAAGTATAGAAAACCATAAACTTTTTATGGACTTGCATACAAAAAAAAACTCAATAAAGCCCAACAAGTGGACAAAAAGAAATGAAAAATACACTATGATGAAGTGAGATTCATACTAAGTTTTCAAGGATGGGTCAACACTAGAAAAACTGGTCAATGAAATTCACCATAGAAATGAAACCAAAAAAAGATCACATGATAATAACCACTACATAAAAAAGACCTCTGACAACATTCAGTACTCATTCCTGACTGAAACAACAGCAACAACAACAACACATTCAACAAACTAAGAATGGAAGGAGAATCTCTCAACGCCAACAAAATCCAATAACCAACATCTCTCTCAATTGACATGGGGTGAGACTGGGGGACAGGATGGGACAGAGTGTTCCCTCTGAGACTGAGAAATGGACCAAGATGCACTTGACTATGATTCTTCTTATCGAACGTTTTGGTGGACATTTTAGCCAGAATTATTAGACAAAAAAATCTTATGCTCAGAGCAAGTAAATTTATGAAGACAAAATACAAGTATACTGGTTTCATTTGTGGCTTTAAGGAGAGACAGATTGGGAATTGATTGCTAATGATCTAAGGTTTCTGGAGTGGGAGGGTGGGGTACGGTGGTGACAAAAATGTTCTGAAATTAGATTTCTGTAATAGTTGCAGAGTTCTCTGAATAAACTAAAACTCTTCAAACTATGTAATTTAAAGAGATGAATCTTATGCTATACTGATTATATAACAATAAAGCTGATAAGACCATTTATTAAATTATTTAAATACCTCAAGTTCTTCGAATAACAAATGTTAATCTATGCATGTATACACATATAACAAAAATATTCCTCATTTCTGAAATATCAAAGATAACCAACCACTTCGGAGCTCTTTAAAAACTAAACTAAAAGGAAACAATGTGAATGTTCTCTCCCTCTCTGCCATTGAGCCAACGGCAACTCAGAAAGACCCTCTATGATAGGCTAGTTCTAGCCCTGTGAGGTTCCTAGACTGTCACCTTTGACAGGAATAGCAAGACCTGTCTTTCAACCTCAGAGTAGTGGTTTCAAATGATTGATCTTGCAGCTCACAGTCCAAAAGTAACTGCTATGCCACATGTGCTACTAGTATCTTATTAGTGTTGTCAGCCTAGCTGTTAAGGCTGCTTTTCAAAAATTCTGTTTTATCAGCTTGCTTTGACTAAGTCAGTGTGAAAGCATCTTACCACAAATAACTAATTATGTCCTTTTAACCAAGACAGTGGATTCTTCTGATAAGCAAAGGAAAAAATGACGCACTTCGCTTGTCCCTTCTTCTCATGATACATGATAGTTAACTTCATGATACTGAAAGAGAATGGCGCTACTTGGTGATCTCCTTTAAGGGCCATCGATTCTTAATCACTTTCTAATGGCTGCAGGGGAGGGCAAAGCAAGATGAGAGTCAACAAAAACTCTGTAAGTACTTTCATTTCTGTGGGGGGTGTGGTTGGGCAAGCTTAGCTCTGTCGTTCTCTGGAGCTATATGGTGTTCTCTTTCCAACTCTACGTAAACTAAGTTCCATTTCATCAGATTATGTTATCTTTCTCCATTTCCCCTCATCAGTTTTCCTTTCCTCCAAAAAGTATGTGTTATTCATGGTACTAGTGCACAGAATGCTGAGCAAGGCATTGGGGGACAAACACAAGTTCAGTTACACGTTAGTAAGGAAGTGCTGTGTCAAAAGTGTGTGCCATCTGCAAGGGACACAGGTTAGGAGTAGAACACAGGGGGGACTATGCATCTCAGTCACAGCAAAGTCCCTAGCAATGCAAACACTACTGTGTCTGACTGCTAATCTAAGAGTATAGATATGAGCCCGCCCAGAGGTGTCTCCAAAGAAAGTGCAGGAAACAATCTTTATAAAAATCACCACCAGTCATATGGGGCACAGCCCTACTCTGACAAGTGTGTGGCTATGAGTGCAGATGGTTGCGAGTGACAGACTTGGCATTTTCAGTAGGCAGGGACGGCTAACAATGGAAGGGAAGCACATAGAAAGGGGTGGTAGTAGGAAGACAGGTGTGAAAACAAGAAAGTAGAAACCTCTGTCCTAGCCAAAATAAATAAATAAATACATAAATAAATAAACCTTGAGAAGTTAGAAATGCAAACGTTATAGAGTGAATTTTCTGCAACAGCAGCTATATGTGT
Source organism: Nesogale talazaci (assembly GCA_004026705.1). Taxonomy (NCBI): domain Eukaryota; kingdom Metazoa; phylum Chordata; class Mammalia; order Afrosoricida; family Tenrecidae; genus Nesogale; species Nesogale talazaci. Next base: position 438,637 of record PVJH01000105.1, on the reverse strand, counting down.
CAGAAGTCTATTCTATTTCATTGATTATCACAGCTCTGAGATGTCTCGAGGATGCAGACTGCAGTTCTGTTCGCTGTCCACTGTCTCTCTGCTCACTGGTGATACACAAGTGTACGGGGAGGTAAGTCACTAGATCTTGTTTCAATTAGGAAATGCTTTTGATAAACTGTTTATATGAGCTTTTCTGATTTCGAGAGTTGTTTAACAAAAGCGTTTTTAAGATGGCTAATGAAACGTTTGCCTCTTGGAAAGGAAGCAGCATAACTAGGACTCTGGAACAGAAGTGAGGTCTCCTTGTCAGGCAGATACCTTTGCAGCTGTTAGCTTTCAAAGCATGATATTTATCTGTGCCATTAGTGAACACAGTCATTATTAATGATGAATAATCATTACTAAGATAAATACAGAGACAATCTGGATTAAAGTTGCTATGAGTGGAAATCAACTTGATGGATACTGATTTGGACAGAGTTCTTTCTAAAGATAGTGACAGAACAAAGAGATGAGGACATTACCCTGCCCTTCTCTGTCCCTTCTCTGTCTCTGGTTCTCTTCAGTTCCTTCACTTATCAATGCCTAGAGGGGGCGGGTGGATGGGGGGGTGTGGTTGGGTAGGTTAACTGCTAACATATTATCTTTAAGAATAAATTGTTCTTTGTATTTAATAATATGGAAAATGAGAGGATTCTCTGAGGATCTGGAAAGTAAAATATGTAAGACATGAAAAGAATAACCACTGATAATGATTGGTCAGAGAATATATGCATGATTCTCTGAAGTTCTGCATAAGAAAATATGTATTTGGGAAACTTGGGTATATTAGTTCCATCTTGTTTCCAGGTCATTGTTAATGAAAATAAATGCTGTCTGGGCCAACCTCTAACAAATACAAGTAAAAAAAATATTCTTTAAACAGCTTTTAAAAATGTTAAAAGCTTTTCTGCTTGTTTTTCTAGGTCTCATACATACATTGTTAAAAACTTAAAAATGCCAGATTCTTTCAAGTTTGGCAGTTGGTAGGTTCACTTGTAAATACAAAATTAAAAGTAGGCAAATGCTGAGATTCTATTAAATATTTATTAAGCTTATAACAAGTCAAACTGACTATAATCTGTGTGTACATAAAATTTTGCATTTTGGTTTCAAATTATAAAAGCAATATTATGTTCATGGCAAAACATTTCAACAATCCAAGAGATAAAAGGCAGGGAGAGCCCTCTCCTTCCCTCCCTCCCCCTCACGACTGCTTTCCATAATTTCCTCCTGTGTACATGGAATAATGTCCATCTTTCATGAAAGACTACATCTTAATGTTTTTGTATTATGCAAAAAAGAGACTATAACAGGAATGACAAACAAGCATAAACTTATTTTATTTACATTTTATAAATAATGGTTTGAGGAGATGACTTTAATACAATTTACGTTAGATATCTAGGCTAACCGTTGCTTTAAAGTTGTCAAACCCCCAAGACAGAACAGTGAACATGTTTGCAAAATCTCCTTTAACCTACATCTGATTTTTAAATTGAAGTCAAACAGTGAATGGAGCTAGAATGTCATACTAACAGGACTCCAGTCTCACTTGTTCTAGCTTTAAAATAGCTTCAATTGTATTATTCCCAAAGTAGCTGAAAGCTTGAGCAATGAACCTTCTCTATAAATACAAAATCTAAAATGTTGATTCTATTGCATCCCCTAATTTTCCACTAAGATGAGATACATTTTTTCACTAAGACATATTTACATTGAGCTTCTAGTAAGATGATGGAGAAATGCAAGAAAAGATCATGGTGATCCTTGCACAGCATGATAAATGTAATTAACATCACTGACTTATACATACTCAAATGTTGAAATGGTAAATGTTTCCTCTCTCTCTCTCTCTCTCTCTCTCTCTCTCTCTCACACACACACACACACACACACACACACACACACACACAAAGTGTTTCCGTTTCAGCGGTTATAATTCCTGGCCACCCCACCCATGCACTGTCACCCTGCATGCCATCAGGTTCACAAGACTGGGTCTTGTGAAATAATTAATACTTATTTAATTATTAATTAAAATAATTAATTAATTTTAAAAAAAGAAGTCGTTTCTTCGGCCTTCCTTCTAAGTTGACACTGGGTGACTTTGAACCCCCAAACTTCTTGTTAGTAATCTGAGTCCAGTACTGAACTGTTTAACCCCCAAACTTCTTGTTAGTAATCTGAGTCCAGTACTGAACTGTTTTTGCCTCTAAAACCAACCTCAACCATTTCAACTGCTTAGATTCAGACTCATAGCGACCCTAGATGTTGAGAGAACTGTCCCTTTGGATTACTGAAATAATATATATTTATAGAAGCAAAACATGTCTCTAGCTCGCTCTCTCGCTCTCTCTCTCTCTCTCTCTCTCTCTCTCTCTCTCTCTGTCTCTCTCAGGTTTGCTAGTCAGTTTCAACTGTTGACTTTGTACTTCAAAAGCCAAAGCGCAATCTACAAAGCCATCAACGACCACTTGTGCCACCCAAGAATAAAGAGACAACTATCATTGTATAGCCCTGACTAGGAGTCTCTGGGCTTTCTCTGCCTCTTTCTAGATAGACGTACAGACAGATAGAGAGATTCATGCATTCACTTATATACTTGTTGTATTATGCCAAGAGGATCCTGACACAGAGATGCCCTAGATTAAAAAAGAGATTCAGAAGCATTCTGCATGGATTTTAATATTCAACAAAAATGAAAAGAACAAATATTGGCTACAGCAATAAGAAATCGAACAGTACTTATTTGTGCTAATGCTCAATTGTGAAGTGCTGTGGAATCAGTTTTTCAGTCTGTAGCTCCCTCATGAGTCGAAGCCCGATTTCCGCAAGGAATTTCGTGGGGGCCATCTTCTTGGTGAAAGAATTCCTGAGCTTTTTCCCATGCAGCCACTGAGCACGCCTGAACCACGAAGCTTTCAGAGCAGCAACCAAGTTGGATGCACTGCGCTTCTCCAAAGACTCATTTATCACAGGAGACAGAATTCCTTCCTTTAGATTGCTAATGAATTATGAAGTATTACCAACAATTTAGCATGCACATGAAAATGTGTGGGGAAACACTGAGAAACAGAAGTTTCATTGAGTTAAATATTAAGATGAATGAAAGAAATTTTAAAATATTCCATTTAGCTCCAGAGGGAACATTTTCTATTTATTTATAAAGATGTGGCACTTGGAATGAGACAAAAATCAGTGAACCCACATAAAGAGCTGGGGATACCTGGGAATTTAGTCAGCATAATGTACGTAGTAAAGATACTTTAGATTTCTGATCTCATATGATGTTGATATCATAAAATAATTAAACTTTCTTCTAACTTTTTTTCTCCAGAAGGTAAAAAAAATGTCAATTTAGGTCATCTTCTCTACTACTTCTTATTTTGAAATCACAGACTATGACACAACAAATCATTGGTGAATAAATGAGCGAATGAGAAATATTAGAAAGCCAACATTTATGCTGAATTTATATAAATCTTCTATAAAGAGTGCCTAAGAGACTGAATGTTTTTACCATATATAATGGAGGATAAACCAACCAGAGTATCAGCTGAGGTTCCCAATTTTACCACAAAAACTGTATTAAAAATGTGCTGGAAAACTCGGCTTCTACATGAGTATGTATAGTGGTTTGTCCTTATATAAGTCATAACATAATCTCATTGAAACACATATTTTCAGCATGACAATACATACAAACTATATCTATTTAAATATAACCATGATTTGCAATTATTAAATTTTTTGAACTGCCGTACACTTTTGAAACATATATTAAAGCTCTTTAAATAGAATTCATAATACAAATAGAATTCATGTTGTGAGGTATTGTCAAGCCAGTTCCACCCATCGGAATCCCATGTGTCCCAGAGCAAACCACTGCCTACTCTTCCTCCAGCCTCACCATTCTCCTTACATCTGAGCCTTCCTTGCAGCCATTGTGTCCATTCAACTGATTGAAGGCCTCTCTCTTTGCTGTTGCCTGGCTACTTTACAGTGCACAATGAATTGTACAAGACAAGAAAAAAGACCCAGATAGTTCAATTTAGAAACAATCACAATTACTTAGGGCTGTACATAAGAAGGGCTTCAAAATTTCACAGAAAAATTCAATAAGCATTTAATAAACCATTTGCCATGAACTTTTTTTAAAACCCACTGATATACATGAGACAAACCTGTGTACTAAGTTTTGCACCTCGCTCTTTTCACTGACATTTTACTATGCTGTTCAAATTATTCATAAATACCGTGCAAAAGCTATGAAAGAATCTAAAATGTGGACCTACAACAATTAACTTCATCATGGTTACTGCTGGACATTAAAATTATCTCTCACTTTTAACCTAACTTTTAAACACATTTTAATATTATCAGCAGCAGTAGCAATTGCTGTTGAGCCAACCTCAATGCATGCAATCCATGTATATCCGAATATAATATTCCCAAGGACTGACTTCTCTACATTAGGCCTTTCTTCCCACGTGTTCCTGGGGGAACTGGAACCTCTGGCCCTTTGATAAATAGCCAAACATATTTCCATTTGCACTACTCCAAGATTCCTTTTTAGTACAACAACTGTAGAATAGGCATTGTGGAAAATTAGGAAATGCAAATAAAATCAGACAATATAAACATCAGTGTCTACCACCCAGAAGTTGCTGTTGTTAAGATTTCAATGTATCCTGTTGACTCTTTTATCTAAACACAAACTGTGTGTTTTAACTAAGTGTGATGCTATATTATTTTACAACCATATTGGTTTTAGATTGATAATCGTCCCTTTTCCATTTCAGAATAATTTCATCTTACCTAGTAGCTAGGTCACAGAAATCACACATAATTAGTCCATTAGAATTGACCTGTCAAAAATTAGTAAAAGGCTCATATTTATTACGCAGAGTTGTTGAAGACTTCTCTCGCTCACTCAATGTTAGTAACAGTGCTGAAATGGAGACTTTTGCGCATACAGCTTTTTTCTATAATTAGAATTGTTTCCTTAAGAGAGGTTTCCCAGAAATGGAATTAATGAATCAAATGCCTTGAACTTGTAAAGCTCTTGATGCCCACTGCCAATTTACTTTCCAAAGGCATTGTACCAAATGACATTTCCAACAGCAGGGCATGAGAATGTCCTTAGAAAGAACATATTTAAATACTAAACAAGAATTTTGAACACAGTTTAAATGTGATGTCAAGAAACAATAAAACACCACAACATTGTAATTTTTCTATCACTTACCTGTCAAGTTCAGGGCAGTTTACTGAACATGTGCTAAATACCTAACATGGAAGTAGGTAGAAAAGATATGAAGAATAGTTTTTGCCTGCTGTGAGTACTAACTCTACTGAGTGGCTTTAAAGCATCCATAATAGATGGTGGCAATATAATGATGTAAAGGAATGATAGATACATATCTAAGGATTTATAGAAACAAAGAGCTAATATATGTGTGTGTGTATCTCATCCTAATTGAAAAACAATGAAAGATTCATGGAGGAAATCAATTAGTAGGAATTTTCAAGGACAGCAAAGTGGATTAAAAAAGAGGAAAATCCCAGGGGAATACTCAGGATGTGCATCAAGATTGGTCTTGAATGCACTTTGGTGTACCTAAGAATAACCTGCCCCAACCTTTCCTCAACATTATGGTCCATATAGATACTATAAGATGGCTTCAGTAGGATAGTTCTATGATTACATCCTATCCATGTGAACTACAGCAGCCACTCCATTGTTCTCAAGATGAAAAGACATGGCTTCTATAGGGAACTTGAAAAAATATGAGTGGTTTCAAAGTAGGATGTGGAAAGATCACGGACCTTTTCTGTGAAAACTTTGAAGCTCAGCTACACAAAGCTATGTTTCATCATCACAGTGGGCCTTGGCTGAGGAAACCTAACTTCTCTTGATGTTTGCCATACCCTAACATAGCAAAGGATCGCCTTGCCTATGAAGGCAATGATCCCCCTTTCTCTCCCTCCTCCTCAAGAAACACCGACTCAGACTGTAAACTCCTAGAGAACAATAATGGCCTCTCATACATGTAATACGGATCACATCTAGAATACATGTATACTGTACAGGGAATAATCTTTTGAAAGAATAAAACAAAAATCAAGAAAGCAGTCAAAGTAATTTTCTTATTTACTCAGTAGACTACGTAAGACATGTTACCAACATGGAGATTACCAGAGAATGATGAAACTATCAGCTGTCAACCCATGACACAGAAGTGATGGTGTCCACTGACTTAATTGTTTATTTTGACAAGAAAACCAATGAGATTTAATCCCCTCTTTCAATTGCCTCAAAACCCAAATGAATTAAAACCCATTGTCGTTGAGTGGACAACCACTCACTGCTGTGAAGCACTGGGCTTTCTTAGCTGTCCTCTTGATGAAAACCGAGTAAAAGACCTGTTACTCTAAGCCCTGCTGGCTGGGCTTGAACTCCGATCTTAGGTTAGTGGGTGAGTGCATGCCATGCCCCTCAAGGGACCCCAGTTGCTGGGAACATAGTCCTAGAGGCATTCCAATGCCACGAAAATATACTTTTATATCATGGTGGTTCTAATTCCTGCTAGTGGGTATCTGGAATTGAAGCATCATCTTTGACATTTAAATTGAACACATTAGAGAAAATGCAGATTAAAATGCAAAGTTTGCTCAGTGTGAAGAGTACAGTTCTTAATCACTGTTTGCTATTGCTTTGGGGGGGGTGGGGGTAGTAGCTTTGTTGTTTTTGCTTTTTGGACGTTTTGCAGTCTGCAGCATTATTACCTTGCAAAGTTTCTTCTTAAAACAAAATACCCCGGGTATATTTTTCACTGTATCTTTACACATCATTAAAATACAGTCATTTCGGCCTTTCAGACAACCACACTGTTCTTGGGGAAAAAAAGCACCCTCAAAATGCAGGGTTCTGAAGATTTTTATTTGACAATAAAACAGGCCACAGGCAAATAAACACAGTTCTGAGTTCAAAGTAGCAGGAGTTCGGTTTCAGAATTATTGTACAACGGGAAGGTGGAGCATCGGATGAAAGCAGACTCAGCCCTGGAGCCTTCCTGCTCACGTGGGCGTGCCAAACCATACAACGGCTTGTGCAAAACACACATACACACCAACATGCACAAGAGGCAAAAAGAACGACCTCCGGATAGCTATTATTTTTCATCAAGCCCCATTTAAGGGTGGAAGGGAAATGAAGAAAAGGTTTGAAGTGTTCATTTGACCACTTAAGAAAAAAAAAAAAACACTTCACCAGGACATTTGGAGTAGAAATGGTTTTCAAGCATAGCAGTTTCTGTTTAGGCCATACCAACTGGTAAAACAACCTTCACCCGATTGATAATTCCATAATTCTTTATAATTCGATAATCTCTACCTCTCTGTCTCTTGCTTTCTTTCTCGGTTTCAAGCTGGACTAGGTTGTGCCTCAAGTTTCTGTGTGGAATTTCTCTCTCAATCATGTCTAATCTCCTAGGCAAGACCTTGAAGAGCAAGTGAAAACCTGTGTTTGTAAAGACTGCTCAAAAGACACTGTGTGGTAAATAATTCCATACTTGCAAAAGGAAAGGAGTGGGAGAGTATGGCAAATGAGAGCAGCAGTTGAATTGCTCATGAGAAAAAAGAGAGTCAGCTCATTGTTGCCCTTCTTCCAGATACAGGAGCTTCTGCTTCACGGGGAAGAGTCCCTGCAGTAAAGGAAGCCTGCGTTCACTCAGCTCAGTTCTCCTCAGCAGCCTGGAACCTTTCTTTGGTAGCTTTTTCTTGTTCTAAACTTTGTTACGGTACTTGTGGTTACTGTACTTTTCAAGTACTAATTCAGATTTTTGAACAACAGAATAGAAGCAAAGGACCAACCAAACTCACAAAATCCATGTGTCAGCGTCCAAACAGTCTGAAAAGTCTAAATATAAAAATAAATAAAATCCTGAATATCTAGTTCTTTTCCCTTGATAGCAAAATGGTTTTACTAATAAGTTATATTTTCCCCATATGATCACAGTCATGTGGGAAGTGAAAACATGATAAACTTGAATAAAATACTATGGACATATGGACCAATTCATTGAGAAGAATGTAAACCTCTCCATGTTGATCACAGCTAGCAATAAGCTGCTGCATATTTTTTTAATTACAGGCATTACAAAAGATTATTTGAAAGATCCCATAGCAAACATTTAATTTTAACATGTGTAAGCAGAAGAGAAAACATGCCCCCCCCAAAATGTTGTACAGAGAGATATTAATAATAAAAAGGAGTGACTAAATTTGTTATTTTGCAAAAAAAATATTTTAATCTAGTCTCCTAGCAGAATTCTAGTGGACATCTTAAGATATCATATCACCATTGGTTTTGACTTAGGGTTAAACAAAAGTATTAACGCAGCCATAGATAAACTATTAAGGTCCCACCTGATCCTTAGAATATGTTGATTCTCTATTTCAAAGTTGAGCGACAATAGCAAAAACGATGACTTTTTATTAACAGACTAAGCTCTAAATGGCAACAAAAAATTATTGTTCCCAAGTATAAAAATAGAGTGAAACAGAAACTAGAGGTACAGCAAGATATTGAATCATGCTGTGTGGCCTGGACCGACAGTAATGGATATGTTTTAGTAACTGTATCGCTTTTGGGTCCCTGTCTTGACTTGGCATCTGGAACCATACGCTAACATTTCCACTCAACATCACTGGCTGCTGCATCTTGAACCTTGTTTCTGGCTCTTTGATCTCTTTAATTCTGGAGGGTCCCTGAGCTGTGCCCTTGGTGTTCTTCTCCACCTACACCCCCTTCCTTGGCAAACCCCTCTAATCTCATGACTTTAATTACCATGAGGTGTGGATGAGTTTCAAATAATTATCTCTGCCCTTGATTTCGCTCCTGAACTCCAGACTAAGAGCCCACAAACCCATCCCATTCCTCTAAAAGATATCTCAAAATAATGAATCTAAAACCATTGCTTTCCCCCTTAAACCTACCTTTGCACCACCCTAGTATCAGCCAATGTCAGGCTTCAGCGTCTCTATCTCAAAACTCTGGACTCATTGTTTGCATTCTGCAGTGCATGTCTATGGAAATGCTACTGGCTTTCTTGAGAAATCATTCTGACTTGTTAACCTTTAAAATATTTAGTCGAGGATGTGACCACTTCTCTCTAACTCCATTGATACAACCCTGGTGTAAGCAACTATCTTTCTGAACAGGAGTGTAGCCATCTGAAACTGTAAATTAGATCTGTAGAAAATCCTGTAATCATCCCCCATTTAAGACAAAATCCCACAGGTCATGGCAATCAAAATTCCCCTTCTTCCCTTGTCTCAGCTCCTGTTATTATCTTCTCAAACACTCCGCCCCAGTGATATTGGCTTCCTCGCTGTCTTTTTAAAATTCCATCACTGGGTCTTTGTGCTTCCTATTCCCAGTACATCTAAAGCCCTTTCTTTGGTTCATGTCAGGGCTATATTTTCAGACCTCTTTGGAGAGTTGTTCACCCATGACCCCATTTAAAAAGAGTGACTTATCTGCATCCTCATCCTGCACGTACCCTACTTCCTCTATGTGACTTTTCCGGAAAGCCCCACGCCAAGTTAAGCACTATGCCTATTTCTAGCTCCCTCTTCTAGGGATTTAAAGTTCTGGACAGATACAATTTCCATTTGTTCTATCACTGATACATGCCAACCCACTGGGGAAAAAATATCTGTCACACAGTAGACATTCTATGATTATGTACAGAATAAACTAGAATGAAACCATTAGGACTATCATAATATAGAATGAAAGAACAGAGGAGTGTGAGCAGAGTCAGTGCGAGTAAATGGGTTGGGATGGTTGCCGGCTCTGTTCTTCGGTTCGGATTCCTTGTTTTGTGGTTCCCTAACTATTCTCCAGGTCAACAATCAATGAAGGCCAAACTGAGTAGCAAAGATAAATAGATGGAAAATATATTTTTAAACAATAACACAATGAGATCATATAAAATGACACTTACATCTCAGAGGAACTACATAGATAGATAGATAGATAGATAGATAGATAGATAGATAGATAGATAGATAGATAGATATAAATTATAATCACAATAAATTAAATAACTAGAATTGAATCCATAAAGATAACTGAGCTGCCTATCAAAAGGAAGACATTAATCAGAAAACATAAGCCAAGGTAAATGATCATGCTCTTAATATACTTCAGAAAAAATTAATATTGATGAGAACATCAGGAAAATGAGTTATCAATACACAACTTTCTTTTTAAAAATAATTATGCATTGAAGGGGTCAAACACAAAAAGGCCTCAAAGTGTTAAAGAGCCAAAATGTCCCTTTGAAAACTAAGGTGTTCTTCATGAGGGACTAGTCCCTGGAGAAGGCTACTCAGGTGTTCTTGACACCAGCCATGGTATTTTCTAGTTACCTCAGATGTGAAGGTAAGCTGGACAGGGATAAAGAAGACTAGAGCAGAATTGGTACATCTGACTTTGGTAGTGACAAGGAATGTTGATTGAACTGCAGAAATGAACTGGAACAGAGGTACACTTCTTACTTCTGCTGGCTTCCAGAGTGCTACAACACAAGGGGCAAACATGCTTCCATTCTCCATCTTTCTTTACCTATTCTGATACTAACCATTCCTTGCCAAACTCATCACAGCTTTGTTTAGGTAGTTAATTCATTGTGACGATAACACAGAAATTATGGGCAATACTCCCAGTCAAAGATGTTAAGTAGGGAAGTTAATAGGTGACCACAACTCAAGCTCTGCCAACCATACTGATACAGATCTTGGTCTCTTTAGGCAGCAGTCACATCTCTCTCCAAGTCTCAGCCTCTGAGGCACTTGGTCGCTAACTCTCTCTGGTTCTTACTTTGCCATTTGGATCCTTAGCCTTTGCCGCCATGGGCCCCGCCACCAAGCCATCTGTCGTTCTGTCCTGCAGTCCCATGGTCTTGGGCCAGAAGAGAAGCGGTAGCTCCATGGTCTCAGGGATGCTCCTCTGAGTCTCCTTGCCATCTCAAAGGAATCTGGTCTCAGAGGCCTCAGCTATTTCAGAGGTGCATCTTGCTTGGACAAGTTTTTTCCAAAGCACTGAGATTTCTCCCTCTTCACAGATGGATAACAAAAAACTAACAAACCCCCTCTACTACTGTTACCTACCCCTTGTTTGCAGAGTCTACCCAAGCTTGCTTGCTAAAAGTAAGGAGGAGGGGAAGCACTTTTTGAGAAACTATTGAGACACTTGCAGCCTTCAGCCTGGATTAAAAGACAAGGTAAAGAAGATGACAAAATCCTCCTAGCTGGACCAATAAGAACCAGCATGAGAAATAGAAAAAAAGGTTGCAGTTGGCCAGGACTGCCTCTTACTTAAACTCAGAATCAATCAAGAGAGAAACAGAAATGCTGCCTTAGGTAAATCTACAACCCAAGCCCACCTTGACATCTTGAAAAGCAAACTACTTACTGTAAGGTCTAAAGAATGCCTGGACCAATCCACCATATTTTCAATTGCATCTTGCCATGTGACATGAGCACCAGGCAATGATGGGAAGACTTATATACTTTGGACACATTGTCAGGAGAGACCAGGCCCTGGTAGGTCCTCATGCTTCAAAAAAGAGGATGAAATGGAAAGTATTATTGACCCAGGGGTGGCAACAATGAACTCAAGCATGGGAACACTTGTGAGTGTGGTGCAGGACTGGGCAGAGCTTCATTCCCTTGATCGCTTGGGTCAGAGTCAACTTGATGGCACCTAATGACCTCTACCTCCAAGCATTTTGTTGGACTTAATAGAAACTTGGGCCCTAGTTAGGGGTTTCATTTCACCACCTCCGTGACCTGCAGAGAACAGACAAACCTGTCCAGGAAGACGGATGTACAGAATGCTCCTTGGAAGCAAGGATGGGGAGATAAACACACACACACACACACACACACATCACTATCATGGATCAGTTCCTGGAGAAAGACATCATGCTTACTAAACTAGAGAGTTGGGGGGAAAGACGACGATTCTCACCAATGTAGATTGACAAAGTGGCTGCCCCAATGAGCTCAAATATCAGAAAGAAGGTGGGTGATGTGGCGTTCATTCTCTTGTACATAGGGCTACCACGAGTGGGAAACAACTCAAAGTCAGCCCTCAGCAACAAAGCTCACAGGAAGCTATAAAGGTAGAACACAAAAGATCCATGCACCTTTCCATCAGATGACACGACAGAATTACAACGCAATAGCAAAACCAGGACCTGGACATTTGTACAATGCGTGTACCAACCTTGTCATTTGATTACAAGTGTAAATCTGAGTAACCACCCCTATCGATCATCAGGAGCCAGCGTCATTGCATCTCCCTCATGATATTTATATGCCCCTACCCCTACCCGCCATCATCATAGCAAAGCCTGGGAACCACTGAAATGCTGTCATCTCCATATTTTTAAATTTTTTTTTTAATTGAGAATTATATCTAAGTGGATATATTGAAGTATAACCTTTTGAGAATAGGTTTCTAAATTATAATCGTAATATCTATGGAAACTGTTTTGGTCAATAGATTTTGCTTATTTGTCTTATTATTATTATGATTATTATTATTTTGCAAAGTGCTGTAGGATCATGGTATGGCTGTACCTGAGGGTTTGTTAAACCGCTAACATTTTGAGGCACATTCTGCTGTTTTCCCTTGGGACAATGGAAAATAATGAGCAGTCTTTTACAGACTTGCTTGTGTGTAGACCTAAGATTTTTGGTTGTTGGTTTTTCCCCTCAGGAATAAATGCGTAGGATGGCAATTGTTGGACAATGTAACTGTATGATCCTATTTTTAAAGAAACTTCCAAACCAGTTGTCAATGTGCGCTCCATTTTACATTTTCACCAGCAATGCTAAGTAAGTAAGCCAATTTGATATAGCCTCATCAGCCTTTGGAATTGCCATTATTTTTAATTTTAGACTTTCATGCTGAAATTCTATGATATCTCATTATGATCTCAATTTCCACTTCCCTAATGGCTTATAAAGAACTTTTATGTGTATTTATTTATCATTTTGAATGCTTATTTTTAAATCGGATAGTTTGTTTTATTTACTGCTAAATTTTGATGCATGTATTCAAGTTATGAGTGTTTATTTTATTGGTTTACAAAAACATAGTTTTGTACACAGTAACCAGATTATGTTAAATATATTTAATAGAACAATAAGTCCAAGAACTCATTAAAGAAAAATTACAGCTATGCTAAAACAGATGAGTTTTAAAATTTCCTCTCTGGGGGCATTTCTATCATCATTCTATTTCTTCAAACTATTTCTGGTTTATAAGAATAATTTAAAGGGAAAAATCTATGCATGCAAATGTATATCCTATAGTCATTAATATATAGATATGCTGTAGGTCCACATCGTTATGCATATTACATCCACCTCTCTCTATATCCCCCCTCACACACATACACACACGTACACAACACGGACATGTTCTCATCTTTCATATTAATGAATGGAAAACCTCAGGAGCAGTCAAAACTTGGTAGAACATGGGCCAATGGTTTCATTTTTAATATGTTCCAAAAGTGCACAATGGAGTTAATCCAAAATCAAACGTACTTCCATCGAATCTACGGTAACTCACAGGGACCGCATAGGACAGGGTCGAAGTGACCCTGTGAGTTTCTGAGATGGTAGCTCTGCTCTTTCGAACTGCTGGCCTCACTGCTGGTCAGGCTGGTGAAGAAAGGCCTGATCATCAACGTTCTAAAAATCCACCACCGAAAGTCCTGTGGAGCACAGCTCTACTCTGACGCCTGGAAGTCCCAATGTTCTTAATTGATTACCTTGGAATATTGTCATTCATAAAGTCTATGATTCCAATGCTGGAGGACTACTGATAACAGCCGAGCAGGAGCTTTCCTGGGCACACTGTCACGTGGGGGAAGGCAGGAGTGGCAAACAGTCATTTCAGGCCTCGCTCCCACAGGGCACATTGTAGGGCTATGTTTATATCGCCGACTGCCCTGTTGTTCCACAATTAATAAAGAAAATATCACTAAAATAATATGTCACTTATTCACAAAATTTAAAAGTGTGTCTAATTTTTAAAAGGTAGTGTATGCTACTAACATCATCAGAGGTGTGAAAAACAACCAAGCAATAAAACACTCGGGGAAGAGGTTGAAATAAAAGAGAGAGCTCATCAAACACCTGCACACGCGACTGGCACTTTTCCAGGTACTTGTCATCTGCCACCTCATTGAAACCTCATAATTTTAGTGTGCAGACTTTTTGTTCTGACATTACAGATTTCAAAGCTGGACATGAGAAGGTTGTACATCTTGCAGAAAGGCGGGAAGGAAGATTGTGCTCCCCTTTTCCAACTGCCTTGATAATTGTTCTGTAAGAAAATGTGTGCTCCTGCATTACATTATTCTACTGAGATGGTTATTGTACATAAAACAAAACAGAGTTACTATATCGGAGATTTCTTTCCAGCATCTATGTAACCGTTAGGCAAGGGCACATAATGTTTGGCAAGAGGGATACGAAAAACAGCCAACATTTTAGGAGGCACTCTGATGGTTTCCTCTTACATGATCCTGCAGAGTAGGATCAGAGCTCTATCAGAGTGCATGATATGGAAGAGAATAGAAATGTGTGCAGATTAAAAAAGTATCCCATCTGACCGAGGGAGTAAACTCCTAAGCCCTAAACTAAAAATAAAGAGATGCTTTTATGATTTAGACGTCAAGTCGAAAGACAGCCACATCTTATTTCTGTCTCTGTCCCTTGCTCTTATTTTGACCCCCTATAAATAGATAACTATTTAGAGCTCTCCTAAGAACTGCGGTGGTGCAGTGGTTACACACTTGACAGATCCGTCAGGTCAGCAGTTCAAAACACTAGGCACTCTTAGGGAAAAAAACAAGGCTATCTACTCCTGTAAAGAGTCGCAACTCGGAAATTCATAGGGCACTTCGGTACCGGTGGAGACAGTTGCTCTGAGTTGGTCTCATTTCATGCAGGTTTTCTCAGCATTGTCATTATTTGGGGGGCTGGGCAATTTTTTTTTGTTTTTTTTTTACAGGCATTTTGTCATTTGCTTAGCAGCATTCATGGCCTCCCCTCTACAAGAAGGCAATAGCACCCTTAACCCTAATTGTGAGAATAAAAAGGTTCTTCAAATGTTACCAAATGTCTCTTGGAGAGTAAAATTGTCCTGAGAGTCAGTCATATGTTTAATAGAAGGAATCAAGCTGTAAATCAACATTTTCCAAGGAATATAAGAATTATTGCTATATGGACAGTATCCATGTGGGAATGATCTACACATCTCAAACTCAATGGTAATTTCTTAATGCATCTACTTTGATAATCTCTTTCTCCTTTATTAAAACATGTTCCCTTGGTTCCTAATAGTCCCCACTCTCTGAATTTCTCCCATTCACCAAGCACACCATATCTTTTGTCTATGTGTTGGGGGGTTGTTGAGTGAAACCCCCTTCTTAAGAAGAGATACAGAGCTCAGGACCTTTCCCTTGACAGTGTACGCTCACGGTCCCAGTGGGCGTGTACAGTGTCACTGGTGTCCATGAAGTACATGTTAGCACTCAAACTTCTCTTTCAAAACACTTTTCCTTGATTGTCCAACAGATCCTTCCACATCTCCATTTGGATGTCTGCTTGACATAATCCCTCCTACAATCAAGATCTAATCAATTCTTTCAGGCTTTAACTTTATCCTCACTTGGTACAACGTGAGAAAATTCTCTCAATTCATCCAACCCTTCTGGTCAAAAACTCAACGACCCTTTAGGCTTCTCCTTTCTCCACACTAGTTGCCAGTGTTGTCGAGCTCTGACGCCCATTGCTGAGCTTCCCTCCAGCAGGTGGATTGCCGTATATTCTTCCAACAACACAGAATGCCTTCTTCCACCTCTTTATCAATACTGAGTATTTTTGGAATCTTCTCAAGAAGGGCTACCTGATGCTATTTTAGGATTTTATTATGTTGAGCCCCGTTTCGTGTATTTCCTGCCCCTGCGTTTCTCTTGGTACATTCTCTGTAGACGTTCTTCAAAAAGAACAATGCTGTAAGTTTTCTCGAGTGCAGGGGTGTAACCGGCATTGGATGGAAGCAACTTGGTAGCGGCAAAGAGAGCTTTCCACTGCACTGTGTTGCTTTTGAGCGTGGCTGCCTTATTTTGACTGACTCCTTCCGTCCGGGTGACAGCGGGAACTCCCTGACCCGGCTCGCTCGGCCCAGCTGGAGAGCAGCAGCTTGTCCTACTATGCGCAAAGCATCATTGAGCATGTTTTATGGCATGTGAGTTCACTGAATCCGCACGACAGCCCTGTGGAGGGCGTTTTATTGACACTTTCATTCACACACAATGGAAGTGGGGTGTAGAGAAATGGATAAGCAACTGGATGAACAGGTACAGCTGGGTTAGCCTCGGGCGTGCTCTTCTCCCTGAGAGGGAGACAGGCTTCCTTCGGAGGACGTGGAATGGGAAGTGCTGGGTAGCTGTCAGAGAGGGTGGACATAGCCTTCTCTCTCCCCTTCCAGAAGTCTTGTGAAGAGGAGGGCTCAGCGCTGTCCAGCCGTCCTCAACATTGCTAATAATTGGACCACTGTGATCGTCGAGATTTTCATGAGTTTGCTTTTGTTTGTTTTGTTTGTTGTGTTTCTTTTTTTTTTTTTGGGGGGGGGGAGTAGATTGCTAGAGTCTTTCCTGTTCATCGCCATAGCAACCTGCAGGTCTCCAGGAAGGGACCGGCAGGGGCTGTGTCTGAGGAGCATTGGGTGGGAGCGTCGGGTGGGATCACGCCCAGGTTTCTTGCCTGGAAGCGGAGAATTCTCTCACAGAACTGCCACACCCCACTCATATGCATGCGGAACATCCAATTAATGGCTTTCAACCTGGGTACGTCTGCCTCTGCAGTAACATTTGGCAAAGTCTACCTGTCACAACTGAGAGGGTTCTACTGGCATGTGGTGGGCAGCTGTCCAGCATGCTGCTAGGCATCCTACAATGCTCAGGACAGACCTGCAAGGACTTGTCCAGCCCCTAAAGGTCAATAGTCCTGAAATTCTTCTCCAAATGGCTATATCTGTACGAATTTTGGCACTTGGAAAAGCAGTCTAGGCCAAAAAGAAAGCTTTGGTGTAAACAACATAAGAGTTGCACTATAAAGAATTACATTTTCATCCATCACTGTGAACATATGCTGTTATCTACAACTCCGTTCACTAGCAGCTTGATATCAAATGTATTATTACACTTTTCAGAATTAAATAGACCATAAAATCTGAGCATGTAGCCACATATAATTCACTTAATGTTTTTCAATAATTATACCGAGAAGTCTGAATCCTGGTCTTTGATCCAGCAAAAATATCACAAAACAAAATCCTATATCATTAATTATTAGGTTTGTCACCAAACTGCGTACAAGCCTACTGGCTCATCGCTGAGAATCCCCAAAGAGCATATCTAAACAGGTCTGGCAATACCAACAACCAGAAAGCACACATGTGCAGAAATATTCTATACGACGCCATGAAGCAGAATCACAGCAGAGCTGTAAGCAACTTAAGGGGAGGGGGGGGAAGAAGTCCCACTTACAAAGATGGCATACCAGCCACCCTGTGAAAAGGCCATGGCCATGTCGATTGACATCCTTGGGAGTTCAAAGAGCTTCTTCAGGAACTTAAGTGCTACCTACTCTTGCTATTTTGGAATCCTGTTGAGTATGCCAGGCGGCCAAGGTCACGTCTTCTGGCAAGCGGCAGAGAAAGAGGCCTCCGTTTCTGCACATTAGCAAGCAAACGGACGCCAACTGGAGGTCATGGCATGGGCTCTTTGTTTCCCATAAAAATTTCAAAAGTGAAAAGCAGTTGTAGTTTTAAGCTTTATTTTGCCTACAGAAAAGTCAGGGTGCTCAGAAATTGCAAAGATTTTACTCTTGCTTCAAACTGGGTGAATGAAATGCCCCTCATTATAGATGCCAGACCCCTAGATTCGAATCCTGACTCTGTTACTTTCAATGGGATGTTCATTGACACAGAATGTGCCTCGCATTCTTTATCTCTAACTGGGGGGAAATAATAGTATCTATCTTTTGGGGTTCTTACAGGAATCATATAGGTCAATTCCTGTAAACTCTGTATTATTGTCATTACAAGCTGCTTCCAACTCATGAAACCCCATGCACAAAAGAAGATGAATAGGGCCCAGTGGGTTTTCCCTGAATGATGTTCAGAACTAGATCAATACAGTTCTTCCTTCCATGTCTGAAATAGTTGGAAAGCTCTGGTGAGACTTTCTTGCCATTCCAGCAATGTATAAGTCTCCGGTGACAGACAAGAGGTGACAGCAATGGGTAAACTAATCAGAGATCAAACCCAGGTCTATCTTCTATGGACAGCCAGGAGAACAAACAGACCTGCCTTGAAAGAAGTACAGCTAAAATGCCCTTTAAAGTAAGGAAGGTAAGACTCAGCCACACAGATGTTACTTTGAACATGTTTTCAGGAGAGATGAGTCCTTGGAAGAGGATCTCATGCTTGTTAAGGTGGAGGATCATCAAAAAAGGAAACTCCTCAATGAGATGCCGGCACAGAAGCTTCAACAAGAGGCTCAAACACAACAACAAATGTGAAAATTTGCCACCAAAGGACCCCTACATTCGTGTTTTATAAAGGCTAATACTCTTTTATATAATCTAGGAACAAAAATACAGTGTTGCTTAAATGTCAATGATGATTTCCTATAATATAAGATTCTTAAGTTTACAGACAAGGAATAATTTCTAAAATCCTATGTATATGCTGGATGATCACACCCTATTAACAAAAGGTCAGATTATGCCTCCCCCAGACTTTTGTCACCATAACACAATTGCTTTACTGCAGGGCAGTTATTACTTTGAACTATGAAGTATCACATGGCTGTGGGACTTGCCATATGGCGATGCTCTGACTCTCACTCTGTCTCATAACCTATGTGTTGGCCTGTTTGGAAATGAGAGCTTCTTTCACAACTAGAATATGCCAAGTTCTGTCTAGCTCCAGGCATTTAGCAGTGTCTAACATGCTGATATTTAACAGATATTTGTCAGATGAAAAAAATAAAATATATCCAATAAATCTGTGTTGACTTAATGATGACAGTATTGCAATTTTAAAAAAATGCTCTCATTTGAAAGCCTGTCGAGAAACTTGTATTTCACTCATTGGATAGGTTCACAATTCATCCTGCTTCCTTTTCTTCTGTCCTTTTAAATCCGCAAGTGGTACAATCCACTTTGCACTGTGTGGTTTTATGAGCTTTAACTTAGATAGATAAAACCACAGTACCAACAACTACAGAGCGCACATTATTTGGATTTTCCAAGTTTTCCAAGAAGCTCCTTTCCCTGTTTCGCAACTATAGCTCCCAGAAGCCCCTTCACGCCAGTTCGCATTGACGTCGTTGTCATTGTGGGACACTATGCAGTCAATCCTGCTTCTTCAACAACAGTCTGTACAACAGGAGGAAACACTGCCCAGCTTTGCATCCTCCTCAGACTTGGTCTCCTGCTTGGGTGCCTGGTTGCAGCTATGCTGTCAATCCATCCCGTGGAAAGTCTCCCTCTCTTTGGCTGCTCCCCGCTACTCTACCAAGCATGACATCCTTCTCTCCGGGCACTGGTGTCTCCTGACCCAAAGCATGTGAAACGACATCTTGGTAGTCTTGCCTCTTAGAATCATTCTGACCACACATCTTCCAAGACAGGTGTAGTCACCCTGCACAACTCTGACCGAAATGTGGTCAGCTTGGTGCCATCCCATAACTCTTGTTCTGTTCGAGCCCCTTGTGGCCGCCCCTGTGTCAGGCCAGCTCAGTGAGGGACCTTTCTGCTGACCTAACAAGGATGATGTCCCTTTCACGGACTGGCCTCTCCTGAAACTTGTTCAGATAAGGGAGGCTAAGTTTTGTCATCCTTGCTTTAAAGAAGCTTCGGGGCTCTTTTGCTTTCAAAGCAGATTCATTTGTTTTTTTGTGGGGCTTTTTTCTGGCAGTCTGTGGTATTTCGGGTATTCTTCCCCAGCCCCGAAGCTCAAATGCATCCTGTGCCCCTTATCAACTGTGCTCACTGACATGATCTCCATGTGTTTTAAGGAGTGCCGATCAAGTATTTTGGGTATCAGACCTTGTCTGATGTTTTCTTGTGATTAGACTGAGGTTAGGAAATTTGAGAAAGAATACTAAAGAGGTGAGCTGTTCTTCTCACCAGATTACATTCTGTGAATACATTATCTCCTCATATTTTATCCCAAGTGATAGTAAGCCTAATCACTTCATTCAAGAAGTTTCTTTCTTCTTTTTTTGGAGGGGGCATTACAGCCTTCTGGTCAGAGTGGGAGGCTTAGTTTTGCTCCTGGAGAGCTGCTGCTGGATTTGAACCGCGAAGCCACTGGGTCACACTCAAACACTATGCCACTTGGGCTCAGCCCCTCAAGAAGTTTCTATCAGAGTTATCCAATGTAATATCACTTTTCCTTTCTTTTTATTGAATGTGTCTCAACTTTTAAAGCATAGTATTATTACACTACCCAAATTATAATTTACTCACTCTCTATTGTATGAAACATATCCCAAAAAAAGGTATTTTGTACTACTCTTCAAAGTACACAGGACACATTATTATTATTATCCTACTTTACAAGATAATTGAGGTCAATGGAGTAAATAGTGCCCAGCGGGTAAAAGCTAGATATATGATGAGTACATGAGAGACAAATCCATGAACATTTGATTCCTAACTATATCTTTCCATCTTATCAAACTGGTCTTTTATTGAATCGAAAATAATGGTCAAAACAAAACCAAAGCAACAAATTTCCATCACAGTCTCAAGCATACAAATCACTATCTTACCTCTACTCCTTACCATACCAGTATACTTGAATCATACCATTTACTTACAATATAATCCAGACTTATTTTGTGCACCCGTGGCTGACTGTGGGGAAGCAAGCACTGGTCCTTCATTGGTGGGTCTCAGAGTCAGATCAAATCCCAATCACCACACCCAAGATGAGGAGGATGGGATAGCCAACAAGAACCCATAGGAAAAGAAAAGTAAGTAAATATATGACTGGGAAAGAAAGATGAAGGGTGAATGCCACAGAAGAATACAAAAAATAGTGGCAGGCAACTGTCAGGACCTGCAGTTACTGCAGTCCTCCCGATGTCCAATCTAGCAAGTTTGGAGGAGAGTGTGGCCTGTTTCCAAACCATGCTCTACGCATGTGTAAAACGTGAGACAGGAAGGAGGTCACCCATGCAAAGACAATAGCACTGCTTTCTGGAAGCACTGCATGCACAGCCAATCAACTTCGGTCTCCAACTTCTTCTCTCACGTCTTCACTCTGGCTGAAATGGAGGGATTCAAGATGGGAATTTGGGCAATGTCTGTGGGCACTGAATCATTAAAAACAACAACTATATAAATACATATATAACCAAATATATACATATATATGCATTACAGGTCACAAAAAGTATCCCTGGTTCTTTATTCTTCCTTGATAACTTTTAGGTGATGCTGGTTGACATTCATATTTATGAACAAATGCAGACTCCAACATGCCTATCTCCACATTTAAGGGACCACTGAGAGTCTGAAAAGTTATGGCTATAGGTAGGTTTACATTTCAATCACTGTAACAATGTTTTCAGATTTGAATTTTTGACCTTTATCTATGCCTTGACATTGATCTAGTTGACATAAATATAATACATTTTTCCTTTTAATCCCTATAAAAATCAACTCACAAAAGGGTGACCATTTCGTGAGAATTTTATTTTATTGAAGAATTGAAGAGTGAAGCATAGACAACATCAAATATGAATATGAGCACAGTGAAGTGAATTTACTTTGTAGAATTCTTCTACCCAGTCCTATTGAGTGACAGGAAAGGAGCGTGCAACTAAGGTGCAGAGGGCAACAGAGCATGATTGTTCTCTTTGGTTATCTCCCCGGGTAGAGAGCAAGCAAATCAAATGCAGCAGGTGGTACATGCTTATGTGTCAACGTGGTGGCAGCAGAAGTCCCCAGAGACTGCAGCACACACGTCATGATACAGAGGAGGAGCTTGGCTTCCCAGCTCACAGAGTGAGTGAAGCGGAGTGCTTCCTGGCTCTATGTATCTTTGTCAGCACCAAACGATTTTTGTAAAACTTGCCCCAAAAGACAGAGATCAAGGGGACTCATTGGTTGAAAAGGAGAAAGACGCATGTATGAGGTACCTCTGACAAAGGACTGATTCCTTCGTGATGCCTTAACTCAAATGAGCACCCCTTCACTTTCCTAGTGCACTCGAGAACCATGCGGATTGTCTGTGCAATGCGTGGCCATTGCAGTGAACTGGATCCAATAGAAAACACAACACTATGGGAGACAGCTGGGGCCCTCCTAACAGGGTAAAGAAAGAGGACGGTGGGGGCATGCCTGACCTTAACCTCATATGGAAAGCAGGGTTCTCCTCTTCCAGGTATCTGAAGAAAGTAAAAGGAGCCCCATATGCCATTTCTCCAATAACACACATATGTATTTTTAAATTCCATTGGCTTCTTCCCAGTATTACTGTTCTATACTTCTCTCCTCTGTCCTATTCTTTTTATGCAATCCAGTTTGTCTAGGAGCAACAATAAATAAATGTTCCTTCTGGAAAATAAATATTCCTTCTCCTGGAATATAAATTCAGCTTGCTTATACCAGTCTCAGAATGCAGCTGTCTTTGTACAGGTGTCTTTATCTTTGCTGCAATATATCTCTTAAGGTGGTGGAGAACACACAGGCACACTATGACTACTCCAAGGTTTTATGGTATAACACAATTCATAGAGGCAATTTTCTGTCTCCTAACTGGTTCATTAGCAATTAGAATCTTAGATGCCCATGAACGTCCATCTGAGGTTTAGTCATTGGTCTGTCTTCATCAAGCATAAAAAAGAGGAATGGCAACTGAAATACATTTGTTCAATGGACTAAAAGACAACACAAACATCGATCTCTACAACCTTGGGTCTAGAACAACTAAATGGTCCCCTTATACCATTGTAACCTGCTTTGACAAGGATGACATATTGAGGTAGTAGATAGAGTCAGGGGGGAGATAAGGAATAAAACAAAATCATATAGGAGAATATGGTTTTTGCTCAGAAAGAGATCATTTGACTCCCAATACAATGGTCTTCAACCATCCTCCAGGTCTGGAACCTATGTTTTAACAAAAAGAAAGAAAAAGAAAATGAACTGTAAGGTACCTTTTACCCAATGTCAAAAAATGTGCATAAATTGTTGACTGATGATTTTCTCTGTAAACCAGCTAATTCATGACCTTTAAAAAATGTGCTTTTTAACACAGTTCAGCTTTACCTCTTCTACCATAACTTTAGATAATGATGGAGTTGAAAGAGCAAGCAAGGGGGCACACTTTGACCAAGTTATGATTGAAATATTTTTAACACAATTGTTCCTCTTAAATTTCTGTATTAGAGTGAATGTATGCTTGAGCCAAGTTTGAGATAAATACTGGAGGGTAGAAGAATGTGAAAATGCCAGCACTGAAAGTATATTAGCTATTAAGGTGGGAAATGTTTCTCTAATATACACATAATTCTCATTCTAGAAGGTAATGTATTGAATCCTTTTTTTATTGACTGAGTCATCCTCAAATTTGAATATTTTATCTATCGCATCTATAACAACGTCCTTCTGAAGAACATATAGTCCCACATCTTAAGACTTGTTCCCTAGGTCTTCCAAATTCCAGATGTGGAGAGACAGCTCCTGAGTGGGAAGTGAGACAGGAAAGAAGGGCAGCCAGGAAAGCAAACAAGCCATGGCTGTGGACAACCGGGGCTTCCGTGCTGCCATGTGGGTCTCAGCACATGCTTTACACTTATCCCCACGGAGCACCCAGGAAGCTGGGATAGCTACACACAGATGCCTGGCATTCATTGGCTGAGGCTACTTCCCAGTGGCATTAGTTCTCTGGCGCGTTTGACCAGTCATGCACCAGACTTATGGGTGTGGTGCAGGCTTAAGCTAACTTACGTATTTGGAATCCAAGTTTCAAACTCTTTGAACTTGCTTTTGGGATAGAAGTAAATATTTATTATTTTTTTATTTGGGGTGTGAGTGTGTGTGTTTACATAAGGCCCTTAGAAGCTATCTCCCAAGAAATGTTTATAGACTTAATGAATGTTTTGTGCTTTTTCAAAACTTTTCCAGATACTTTCATGGTTCTGGCATCTGTTGTCAGTAAAATGAGATGGCTGGGGAGCTGTGTTCTGGATAGATCAGCTATGACTGTAAGAAAAAAAGACAGAAAATGGTGCAGATATGACTATCATTAGTAGGGTTTACAAATGACCATCACAAACCTTGAACTTATTAAATATAGAGGTGTTTATTGTAGCACTGACTGTCAAGAAGGGATTTATGTGAAATTTTATGCTGTTAACCCAAAAGCACATAGTTCGAACCCACCATCTGCTCCACAAGAGGAAACACCAAACAAACACATGTAGTCTGCTTCGATAAAGATGTATTTACAGCCTCAGAAGTTCTAACAGTTGTACTCTGTCATGTACAATCATTACACAAGTCTTGATCTGGAAGCAGTTAAAATTTTATTTTATAGGATTACTAAGAGTCCATTCAATTGCCATGGCTTTGGCGTGGTCTGCTGAATGAAGTCCCTGGTGATCGTGAACTTCTTCCAGTCTAATCTATGCCATTTCCGGAGAAGTCTCCAGCATTGCTAGCTTACATCTAAAATAGGTATTATATCTTAAAGTATCTAATGGTACAAATAATAATAAGAACAACAAGCAGTATTGATAAAGTAACTTTGCATTAACTTAGGATTGTATAACTCCTGATTAAAAATGATGAATTGACCAAATGCATGTTTCATTAAGAAGTCCCATAAAATGTCCACATTGGAATTAGGGTCCTATTAGCATCTAATGAAAAAAGAGATAGGTAAGAGATGTCAACAATGACCAAGCGTGTTGAATGAAGCCTTGAAAAAGAAAAGAGTTGGATGGGGATAAGGAGTCCCATGAAATGATGGCACCATCCCCTGAAGTAACCACAGTGGTTGAATACCAAGACGGTCTTACACCAGAGACTCCTTGGAAGACTCCAGGCTTGCAAGAGGATGTATTAAGGAAGGGGACTGGTGAGGTGCAGGGTCAAAAGTAGTCTTTTTAAAAGTCTGATTACAGAGCATTTACATCACTGGACCCCTTTCCCCATAAGAAAGGGGATTGTTGGGTTTTTTTTTTCATCTCCAAGTCTACTCACTTTCTTTTCACACAATAAAGAGAGCTATTCCC
The DNA here is from genome assembly GCA_004026705.1 of Nesogale talazaci. Lineage (NCBI taxonomy): Eukaryota > Metazoa > Chordata > Mammalia > Afrosoricida > Tenrecidae > Nesogale > Nesogale talazaci. The sequence goes on along the minus strand of PVJH01000105.1, from coordinate 413,183 downwards.
TAGATAAAATAAGTTGGGAACTCAGTCTAAGAGAAGACATAGGAGCTGAAAAGTAGTAAATTGAGTACAATAATACACAGACTACCGACCAATCTGAGCTCCACCAGGCAGGCACCTGGATGATTTTCTTTTGTGGACACTGGATGATTCTTGAGAAGAAACCCAGGCACTGCCCTGCAAGGTTTCCCACTCCAACACATACACACACTTGCTCAAAGGGCTGCTAACTTTCCTAGCCTTGACATTCTCCAGTTCATGGTTGCCACATATAAATAATGCTTTCTTTGAAAAGGCACAGATTCTCTCTAAAGTATTGAAATCTGCCAACAAGTCAGGGAGATATCAAAGTAAACATGAAGTTAGGGAAGGCTAGGTATAAAATGCAATTATCAAAAAATTTTAAATGTTTGTTAGTTATCAATAACATCCCAAATCAAGTAATAGAATTTAACTAGTATATTAAAACAGAAAGTGCCTTAATAAAGGAAAATTGCAAAAAAAATACAAAAAAATTCTTTGAAATTGAAGGTACCACTTAATGTGTTACTTATTCAATGTCCTAGAATATGAAATTTGTGGAATCTCCCCCCAAAAAATACTTAAAAAAATAAAGTTAGAAAATTAATTCAACAATTTTACTATTCAACTAATAGGTGTTCCAAAAATAGGGGGTAAATAAACAAATAAAGATAAAATATAAAATTTACAGATGGGCAAGAGCTATGGTTGCACATGCTGAATTCAGATGGTATCACTTTAATCATCCAGGTGAGGTATGTTGAAGTGGCAAATGTTGTGTTACATATGCAATTACCACAGTAAAAAGGAAGTAGTATAGTAGGGAAACAAGGTATTCGTGATGCTTAACAATTTTTAAGGTAATTTAAGCAAATATTTAAATACTGAATTCAATTAGAAAAAAAATTCTCAATACACTTTAACTGCAATTCCATTACCAGGTAAGCAAACAATCAAAGACAAGAAGAATAAATTATATTCTCACATCTACAAACAATCAATATATGTTGCACAGAAAAGAGACAATGAGGAAATCAATGGAAATTCCATAAGGACCCGAGCAAGAGTGTGCTTCATAAAAGATCATAGGAAAGGCTCCCTAGAGACCAACTAGTTCCCTATGGAGCAGCAGTTCTCAACCTGTGGGTCATGACACCTTTAGGGGTCAAATGGCCCTTCCACAGGGGCCGCCCGATACATAACAGTTCATAACAAAATTACAGTTATGAAGTAGCAATGAAAATAATTTCATGGTTGGGGTGTGGGCCACCACAACATGGAGAACTGGGTTAAAGGGTGGCGGCATGGGAGAGGTTGAAAACCGCTGCTATAGAGAGAAACAAGGAGACATTTCAGGTTAAAAATATATATGATGTAATACAGGTGTGAAAAGTAAAATTTTTAAACACATGGCAAACACACACAGGCAGGTGTAGAAAACCAGATAAATTGTGGGGTCGGAATAAGGGCAATGAACTCCAGAAAATAAAGTTATAGTTAAACAGGAAAGGGAGCATTGATTGGCTCTGAAGTGAACAAAATTGGACTGGTTATATTAAGTACTAACTGCTGAATGTGTGTAACAGGATTTTGTGCGTGGGAGAAAAAGTGTGATCATCTGGCCCCCTAAAGATTCACAGTCTTGGAGACCTAACAGGGCAGTTCGGCTCTATCCTATAGGGTAGCTGTGAAGTGCAAGCAGCTTGATGGCAAGAAGCAGCGAGGGAAAATACTGTGTGCAGGTGTGCACCTGTGTGTAGAGGATAGGTGTGTACATGTGTGATCAAATGGGTGTTGGAAGAAATTCCTCTCACCAGGATAAGGAAATAATACATCATGCTTAACATTGATACACCAATCATTTGTTAAGTGAAAATACATTTAGAAACACTGAGATATTTTTTTTTTTAAAAAAGCAGATTTGAGCCATACAAAATTGTGCTAAAATCACTGCATTCCAACAGATTCTCCCACCGAGTGATTAGGAAAACTTACTGGAAATTAAAATCAAGATGACAGAGGGGAGGGAGAATGGATGTTTTAGAGAAGGCAACTATATGTCTGTTGATAGAAAATGAGGAGCAAACTCCTACGAGGAAGAAATGCTTACCAATACTTATGTAGAACCAAAAGAGAGAATAGACCTGGAAGATACAGTTCCTAATAGAACACCCTTAACCTAGTTTCTCTGTAGCACCCAGTGATCCAGTCCCTGTGCTCTTGATTACTGAGACTCCGGACTCTATTCTTTAAGGGCTCACATCATCCTTCACTGGCCACACCAGAAGTATTCAATGCAGAAACCCCACTCAGTGAACTGGGTTTTACCTCAAATGCACCTGTACCCAATGGACTTAAAGCGGAAACCCCACAGCATGAGAAGAAGCAGGTGACTACTATTCCATGGGCTTCAGAGCTGGAGGAAATGAGAATTGGGTTCAGATCTCCTGCATTAAGAGTACTCCATGAATGGTGGCCTTGAATGCACTTATGTTTATCATTTTAATGCCTTCCTTGCTTCATTATGACATATGTTAATCTGGTAGCTGTGGCTCTGCCACTGTAACTGGAAGAGCTGCCCTAACACCAATCCCTCTTGTTTGTGTAAATTGTATCCAGTCACCTGAAAGAGTGTAATCTGTACAAGGTAACAGCTCATCCATTGCAAATCACAACTGGCCTGTATATCCATACTTTCCTTTTCTCAAAAAAGTTTTAAATTCTATACCATTGGTTAAAATAATGATATTATCAATGAATAGTCAATACACAATGGACTTCTAACTTCAAAATCAGCAGTTTGAAAACATCAGTCAGGAGAAGGAGGTTTTCTGCTCCTGTAAAGATTTGTAGGCTTGGAGATTGGCAGAGGGAGTTCTAGTCTACCCTAGAGAGTGGGGGCAGTATTAATAATCTTCTTTCACATAAAATGACAATGAGGAACCAGAAACACGTATAAACTGTAGATGCATGAATAGATTTGGGGCTTGCACTTAAAATGAATTCTAAGGACACATCACGCTTGATGTTCCTGCGTGATTTTTTACCTCATAAAGAGATCACTGAAGTATGGAAGCAATAACGAAGTGTGGTGAAGGAACTACATAGTGCCCAGCTATGGGAAAGACTAGGGTAGGGATGTGAACACTCCTGTTTTCAGACAGAGAACATTGTAAAGTTGATTGTGGCAGGTACACTTAGGTCAAAATATGATATCTTATCATTTTATTTCTCTTTATATCTATTTTAAGATCTTTTCAGTTAAAAAAAAAGTGAAGGGGAAATCCACAAGGATTAAGCCTGTGGGGAATTCCCTTTGAGCACAGACAAGCGATGTGAGCCTCTTGCTAGCATAAAGAATGTATTGGAAAGTGGATTGCTGCAAATGCCATTTGGTTAAATTGTAATACTATAATTTTATCTACCTTGTGTTCCATTTAAATTTGTTCATGTTTTTAATATCCCTGCTTTCTTTTCTATTGAGATCTTTTTAAAAATCATTTTATTGGGGGCTCATATAATGCTTATCAAGATCAATGCATATATCTATTGTATGCAGACCACATTTGTACAATTGTTGCCATCATCATTCTCAAAATATCCTCCTTCTACTTAGGCCCCTGTTATCAGCTCCCCATATTTCCCCTCTCTCCCCTCTCCCTTCCCTCACAAATACTTAATAATTTACACATTATCATTATTTTTTCATATCATACACTGTCCAATGTGTTCCTTCACCCACTCCCCTGTTGTCCATACCCCAGGGAGGAGGTTATATATAGATCCCTATAATTGGTTCCCCTTTCAACTCCACCCTCCCAGTATTGAGATTTTTGCATTTCATTTTTTTATTCTTCTTCATTTTAGTTGCTATTGTTTGGTTTTCATTGTTTGCCTGTATGTGAAATTGAGGATCGGTAAATCTATAGATATAGTAACTAGATTAATGGTTTCTTGCAGGTCTGAGATGGAAAGTTGTGAGGGAATAGGAAGCTAATATCGATGAGTATATGAGTGAAGAACATGGTCTCAAACCTATTGTGCTGATGGTTGATGTGTTTGAACTACTGAACTGCATGTATGAGTTATACTTCTATAAAACTGTTGAGAGGAAAATGAGGAAAGGGCACTCTTGCAGGAGACAGACGTCAGAAGACTGCTATTTTCATTGTGAAATTTTTAATCTCTAAACACAATGAATGTATGCCTTACTTCCATTTAAAATGAAGAGTAACATGATCACATATTAGTAATTTTACTTGTTAACACCACAAGAACCCAATCTTCAAGCCAGTATGTAAAAAGTCTGAATGGGTTGCCACAGTTAAAATTCAGCTGACAGAGTAGTATAAAAGGGAAATTTAGGATATCTTATGAAATATTATCATTCGGTAGCAAAGTACACATTAATGGTCAAAATGCACATTTATTCCTAATTTATTCCTAATAAACTATTAGGAATACTTTTCATTATATCCTACTGTGTCAGTCCGGGTAGACTAGAGGAACAAACTTCAAAGACACGCATATGGATATAAGGAATGGTTTTATATTCAAGAGGAACAGGACATTGAGAAAACATCCCAGCCAAGTCCAGCTCAAAGTCACAAGTCAGATATTTAATCCATATGCCTGAAATTGGTCCATAAAGTCTCCTTCTGAGTCACGAAGTCACAGGTCAGTAGCTACAGAGTCCTGGCACCAACAGGGGTCTCCCCATGTGTCCTCGCTTCCAGGGCTCAGGGTCCATCAATAGCATCATGTAGTGGCAGAAGCAACTCATCACTGGAAGAGGCATCCATGTGGCTGCCCCAGCCTCAGAGGTCCGGCTCCATCAGGGCAAAGCCGTGTGGTTTCTCTACCGACTGCTCCAGCCTCCCAGACGCCGCCATTCTGTGTTGCCTGTGATTAATCATCTCTGAAACTAACTCCCAACAACTGGGGAAAATAGCTTCTCATCTTCACGAGGGAAATATCGCGAGATTTCCCTGGAGTCTCAGGTGAAAGCCATGCCCACAGAGAGGCCTCATCGGGTACTCGATGGCTATCTCCAGATTAACAGGCCAGACTCCACCCCTACATTTCAATCATAAAATTAATATAAGCACATGACTGCCACACATAGGTACTAAAAAAATCACATTGTATAAGCTAGACATAGAGTCAGAAAGAGCAGCATCTGGGGTCTTAGAGTTAGATGTCAGCTAAGGCCACATGGAAGAAGCATACCAATGTCTGTGATCCAAGGATGGGAAAAATATATAACTGAAATCCAAAGAAAGGTATGGTATCAGAACTCAAATTGTGAAATTCTGGTTTGCAGAAGTCTATGGATGACAGTGCAGGCCTAGATTACATTCACAGCATCTACACTTGGAGTAAGCCTCTAGTGATTCTGTTGTTGATCATAACTGAGGGGTGGCAATAACCTGGTTACTAAATGGGGTATCAGAGAGGTGGTTATAACAGATACTTTGATTAAAATGCTAAATCTGACTTGGCTAAAACCTTATGATTTGACCTGCCTTTTGATACACTCTGAGCGTGATCTAGTTTTTAATATTTTTCTTCTTTTCCAGATTGGGGATTATTGTATTTTGTTATTGTTGGTAAGTAGCATTCTTGAGTTTCTGTTGTGTATCTTTCCGTGCTTTTTTGGCATGTGGAGCTCATGTTGGGTGGATCAATGAGATGATATCTAGAATATGGTTCCTGTGAATGGGGGAAGGTGGGAGAGAAGTAAAGAGGAGCTGACATCAAGGAGTGGAAGAAAGAAGACCATGTTTTGAAAATGATTTTGGTAGTGATTGTACAACATTGCTTGATATCACTGAACTATTAAATGATATGATGTCTGGATTATGTCCTAATAAGATGAATCAGAAAATAAATTAATAAATAAAAAATAGAGTAAGTGATATCACTGTAGGTGAAAGGGTTCCTGAATAATAAAGTTGAACTATGATGACTTAATAAAAAATACTTTTTGTTTTATTCCCTAAATATGAAAGATCAAAACAAAAGCTTTGGACAAAGGCAAACACATTTTTTTCTGGCAGAACATAAATGAAGAACTCATTTTTCATCAGGCATCAGCTTTTTAAACATTTCCTTTACTTGTTTGTGCTCAAACTGACTTAGCATAGCTCAGACAGTAGAAGTGTCATGCTGGGAGGTTGAAGGGATTGAGTTTTGCTTACACAAGCACATAAAAGCAGAATTACATTTGTATAGTTGATGAATCAGGAAGAAAAGCATGAAGGGAACAGAAATTTTCCTTTCTTTTCAGTTTTTAAGAATCCATCATTTTGCTTACTAAAAACTGCTAAAAAGCAGCATCTATGTTTACATTACCTTTTTATGCTGTTTTGATATATTTCTTTTATCACAAACTGATTTTTTTAAAGTTTAGAATCCACTTCTTATTTGATTGGTAATTGCACATATATTAACACATCCGAGGAAAGGAGTCTAAGAAATTCAATTAAGATAAATCATTCAACAATTTCCTCTAATTTATGTCAAGTGCTTTAAAATTCTTATCTTCTTAACCAAAATAGTAATTTGAGTGTAACCACATTCCTTAATAAGGCACATTTATATGATGTTTACAGTTGCTAGTCTGTTTACTAACATTCCAAATCATTTGAATCTGCATACACCTCAACAAATTGAAGAGCAGTAAAGAACTCCTTAATGCCTCAGTTTACTGTACTAAGAAAACTGTCTAGAAACTAATAGGAAAAGTGGTAGAACAAAGGCTAGTGATACAATTATAGTATGAAGCAGGGGAGAAAAGAGATAAATGAGGAAATTATTCTCAGTTTCCACGTTGAATGTTGAAAAATCACATGGGTTATTTAAAGATATAAATGTTCTCGGCTGAGCCCAGTAGCATAGTGGTTGGGTGCAGAACTGCAGCCTATTGACTTGGCGGTTCAAATCCTGCAGTTATCCGGGAGCAAGTTATAGGTCCCACGACCACTAGAGGACAGTGATGCCCCCCCGCCAAAACAAGCAAACAAACAAACAAACAAAAAGATATAGGGGTTATCACTAGAAGATTAAAGGGCGGAAATTATGAAAATTTGTTTAATTTGGAAAGTGAGACTATGGGAAGAGGGGGAGGGATATAAATACAAGTCAGAAAGAGGACTATATTTCTGAGGTCTTAAAGACTTGATGTTAAACAAGCAGCTCTCTAGCCAGAAAACAACAAAGCCTACAGGGAAGAAGCACACCAGCCTGTGTGACCAAGAGGTGTCAATGGGATAAACTATCAGACAGGAATTAGAGAACCTCAAACCACAAATACATCAATGCAAATGATGGGGGGGAGTCATAATGGAGCCCCAAAGCCCATCTGCCGAAAATTGGACATTTCCTCAGAGGAGGATCACAAGTAAAGAAAGAGTCAGCCAGGGTGCAGTATAACACCTATGGAATACACAACATTTCTCTAGTTTTTTAATGCTTTCTTCTCCACCCCACCCCTGCCATCATGAATGACCCCAGTTCTACCTTACATCTGGCTAGGCCGGTGCATGTACAGTGGTACAGATAAGTGTCCTCTATACATGGACTCCAGGACAGAAACCCTTCAGGGGTAGTCATGGAAGCAGCAAAACTATGAGGGCAGGTGGAAGGGAGAAGTGGAACCGATTACAACGATTGATGTATAATACACCCACATTCCCAGCCCCAGAGAAATGAACAACAGTAAGGTGGGCAAAGGGAGACAGCGGGTGATGTAAGATATGAAAAGCATAACAATGTATAATACATCAGGGGTTCACCTGGGGGGGGGGAAGGGTGGGAGGAACAAAAATGAGGAGTTGATACCAAAGGCTCAAACAGAATGAAAATATTTTGAAAATGATGATGGCAACAAGAGCCACCGATAAAATTATTTATAAAAATAAAGAAAACAATTTTAAGAGCGCACTATTTCTTTACATTGTAAGCCTATTTATGTCGTTTGATCCTTTTTTTATTCCAGTAAAAATATACATGTTCAATCTTCAGCAGCTTTATAAGTACTATACATATATGCATAAGTATGCACATGTGTATGTACTGTGTATAAAATACAAATATATGGATGCACACACATATATGCATTACATTATGTCATGTACTTAAATTGATTAACTCTCATTAGTTCGGCAAATCTGAGACACATCTACTGAAGCTTTTGACACCAGGGGAAGTACCTCAGGAAACGAAGTGCACCCAGATAGGGAGTTCACTATGCATGACCAAAGATGTATTTCTGAACTGTGAATTAAAAAGTTTTTAAGAAAAATGTTATGACCAGAAAAATCAGAAACTTCACACCCTTTCAGAGAGTTCTCACCTGGAGTTTCTATTAGAATTATTTCTAGATGATTCTGCATTAAACCAGTGACTAGCGTCACATGGCAGTGGAAACAGTTTTTAGCAAAATAATCTTTTAGTTCTTGTGTTTCAACACTATTTATGCAAAACATTCTTTATTTTTTAGACTAGTCCTCAAGTTGGATAACTTCCATCTAGTCTTCTCCAAGTCTCAGATTAGCTTCCCCAGGGTACTTTAAGAAAGTAGTGCCATGTTTTCAGATAGTAAATACATGATGATTACTGAAGAACTAAATGTGTATTGTAAATCATTAGAATATCAATTATATATAAACCTAAAGGAAAGGTATGGCAGAGAGAGGGGAAATAAATCCATTTATAAAAGAAAGCACTTAATTAGTATAAATGTAAACACATTAAATGCACCATCAGATATCAGAAGCTTCTCAGATTCACCTAGCAAAGCTTAGGGACTACCCCTCTTAACTTCCTCAATTAGCTTTGACATCCACTTTGAATATAGGCATATTCACATGCTCACTACCAATTTCTCAAAAATGGAAATTGGAAAAAACTCAAGTTGGTCTAGGTAAAATAGCATTTATGTCGTCATCCTGATCTGGACCATCTCTCACAATTTTAATTGGCTATTTTCTTGCCATTTTCTCCTTGGCTTTTAAATTCTACACTGAACGACAGATTTAGGAGGAAGATGGGGGCGTGGGAGAAAGGGAGGAGAGGAGATTTGTCTCTTCCTCCAAAGTTACCTTGGAAACGTTTCGCCAGTACTTGGAAGGTTGTTGGGTTTTTTTTCCCTCTCAAGTCTTTGCTTATCTTTAATTATCACTTTTCTTCTTGGCTACAGAAACCTTCTATTAATTGTCATTTTGTTTGAAGACCTCTCATGTATATTCAGAATAGGCAAAAGATCCAGATATGTGTTAAAGTATCAATAGATTACCAAACAGGGGGAAAAAAGACATAATTCAAGAAAACATAAATCACATTATTTCTATGCTCTTTTCGAGTTACAGCCTTGGAAATTCCCAAGGGCAGTTCTAACTTGGCCTGCTGGGTTGCTATGAGTAAGATCCACTTGTTGGCAGTGAGTTTGGCTTAATAATAATATACTGAAAGATAATAAACTGGAATCCATAAAAATTCTATTCTTCTTGATCTTCTCCTTTTTTGCATATTGATCCCTACCCCAATATTTATTGTGATTCCTAATATTTTGAATAGCAAGCATATTAAATTGATAAAATTATATCACTTTTAGAGTCATTTGTTAGAATAAAATGCATATTAGAAAAAGTTCCTAGTATGTAACTTTGAGAAGTTTCAAAAAATCATTTTAAGAGTCTAGGGCTAATTAAACTATTATAGAATTCAATAATTTAATCATATTAAGAATGGTTATCCAGTCATCACCATATTCTACTTCAGAACATTTTCTTCCCTGTTTTGCCCCTCGCTGTTGACTTTCCATTTCCTCCTCACCTTCCCTCCCCCCCCCCCCCCCAGGTGCTATCTCCATAGATGCACCCATACCCCCCCAAAGTGCAGAAACAATAACCACATAAAATGGGAAAAACAAACATTTTTTAAATGCAGTAAATATTTTAAAACCGAATGGATCAAAATGGAGATCTAGTGACATCTCAGGTCTTATATCCAAATCAGGCTACAGCTATTACAATCCACTTTAAAATTCTCTATGGTCAGTGGAAATTCATCAGACTGAATGCTTCACATGGATTTCTGGTTTCCATCATTATCCATAGACATAGGCAAGCTGGGTGTTTGAAATTTAGGCTCTGGTGCAGTTCCCTCCTGCAGGTGTAGACTTTATTATATTTACAATCTTTGGCTGATACTGGTACGCCTCTTCTATGTGGACTGAGCTGATGTCATGCTTAGAAAGCTGGTTGTTTTGAGAAAAACCTTTAACTTTTAAGACTCAGGACACTCCCTTCCCTCCCCTGCCCTCACCCCCTGATTTTTGGGCACCATCCGGTTCCTTTAACACATAGCACCTATATGTTCAGGGGTCTCTTTACAAGGGTGAGTAGTGAGTAGGGTCATGCCACAAGAACTAAGTGTTCTCATGTTGACGCCACAATCAAGGGAGAACTCAAAATCCATTCATCTATCTGCATTTGGCATGTGTCCCTGGCTCACATTAGAGACAAAGTCATTGTTGATGCTGTTGAGACTTTTGCAAGTAAAAGAAAGGAAAAGTAAAAATAAATAATAATGTTATAGGTGATACTCCAGATTTATAAGTAAAGGATCAAAAAGTTAATTTAATCTGAAAAAAAATATATATATACCCCTTTCCTTTTTTGGACTTATGCTATTAGTACAATTTAATACTATTTGTTCCCCTTAGAAGAGTAGGTACTTCGAATATCCTACGTTAGCATTATCATGCCTAATAATTAACTCAAATATTGATTTTCTCAAGAATAAATGAATTGTTTTCACTTCAGAGTGATTCTAAAAAGACCTAATGGAATCTATGTGCTATGTAGAAAGCATGTATAGGGTAAACACTCCAGTAAGTTAAGAAGCAAAATAAAAAATACCCCCAAAATAAAATTTTTAGACTGGTTCATCATTTTAAACCCTACATAAGTATAGCAATATGGAGACTAGTAGACTGTCTTACTGTAACATTTTTCTTTTGGCACAATATTTCCTATTAAAAATTTTTAAAAATTATCAAATCCCATGCAAAAACACTGCTAGCCTTTTATTCTAATCAAAATTCCCAGGATGACTTTTCTACTCTTAGTGCCAATTTAGAAAATACTAAAATAAGGCTATTTTTTTCAGAATTATCGCAGACCTAACAACTTCCTCATTGAGCCACAACACTTCTTGTAAACCTAACTTCGGTTATATTGTAATTTTCTCACAAATCTTCAGCAACTTTAAATTGTGGAAGTACACAGGATCCATACTAAAGAGAGAAAGAGGAGCAAATGAGAAAACAAGTAAACGAGAACAAAGATGACAATATTCAGATCATTTTATTTAAGCAGAAATTATGCAAAAGACATGAAAATTGTACTCACTAACATATTTTCCCCAATTAGTATTATTTACAGTTTCAAAGTCCTCGACTCACTATCCTCCCTAACCCATTCTCTTACTGCATATCCATTTTCCCCTGAGCTTTAGCCTTAGAAAAAGACCCCTGACTATCCAATGGAAATTATCTCCCATGATTAAATCCATATTAATCTCAATTTGTAACATCAAGAAAAGCTTTCAGCCAGTTTTATTCTAAAACTTCATCTTCTTCTCTACAAAAATGATCTTCTATGATCGATTTTTATTGCTTCCAACTGTAAAATAAGTGTCATTCTACACTAGAGCTTACTTTCTTTCACTAACTAATTCATCGACTAGAGAAAATATTTTTGAAAGTCCCCGCTAAGAAGCTTCCACCTTGTATTAGTTACTATCTTCTTTGCACCTAACTGACCCCAGATAGCATTTTCTGCCAGGGCTATTTGAGGAATCCTTCTAAGGTCTGGTTGTTGTCGTTTGGGTTTTTTCCCCCTTTCCTTTTCCTTTTTAAAGTTAGGTAGTCTATCCTGAGCCATTGACTCTTTGCACTGCAAATAGAAGTGATGCTGTTAATTGGAGACTTCCTGCTGCTACATATAGTCAGCTACTGACATAGTTTGATGTCATTCAGTTCTTACAACATGGGCCAGGGGCAACTTTCCTTTACTTTGACAATGTTATGAGACTAACTTGTTTGGTGACATGTTGACAAGATTTAAAAAAAAAAAAACGTTTATACTATTGTACTGCAAATATGAGAATCTGAAACTTCAGAATATTTGTAAATGCAACACTAGATAAAATACCACATGCCAAGCTTTGGAATAACAGCTCCAAAGTGACCAGACATTTTTCACTAGGTCATTACTGGTGTGGAGTTCATGGTGCTATTCTTATGACCCCAAAAGGAAACATCAATCAAACCGGTGGAAGATTCCATCATCATCTCGCCTCCCACCTCACCAAAGCTCATCAAATGAAATAAAAAATCAAAACGATGCTCATTTGTTTTTCCAATCTGAGGGCTAGTGCTTTTGGAATTCATTCCACCAGGTCTGATTTTTCATTAAGCTTTTTATTTAGAAGTTCCGAAAAGATGGCATAACAGTGTGCAAAAATGAGGCCTGATTTGTGGTAGATAGGAGACTGGTTTTGCACCTGCAACAATGCACCTGCTCACACAGCCATCTCAGTGTGCCACTTTTTGGTAAAAACCAGCATGCCTCCCTTGCCCCCTGCATCTGATCTCACTCCATGCCACTTCTTTCATTTCCACGAACAAAGAGGGGCATTCAAAGACAGGGATCTGATGACTTAGAAGAGGTGAAGAAGAAAATGAGGGAGGCGTTATCAGACAACCAAACAACTGAGTTTGAAAAATGTTTCCAAGAATGAAATTGCAGATTTTACAGATGTATTAAGTCTAATGGAGAGTATTTTAAAGGTGCAAAGGTTATTTTGTAAACAGAATTTAAATTCATAGCCTTGGGGGAAAATGATGAGGTTTTTTTGGGGGGGGAGGTTATCCCCTCATAAGCTTCAGTTTCATTTTTTTATCTTAAATGCCATCTTACATTATACATGAATAGGTAGGGCATTAGACTATATATAAAAATAGTTATACAAAAGAAATACAAGTCAGTGTTCATAAGAACAAGTTTAACAAAATATCTGAAATTAATATAATTTAATCCTTGTATGCATTGTTTTATTAGAATATGAATGAATTAGGAAATTATTGGAAGTATAATTTCTTTCTAAATGCTCCATAGTAAATTTAAAGATTTTTCTTGTATATTACAAACGTGATTAATAGGGTTTGAAATTCCAAATGGAAGCACTCACTTGATTGATTCAATTCAGACTTACACTTTGACCCTGAAGGACAGCGCGGAACAGTTCCTTAGAATTTCTGAGCCTAGAAATCGCTCAGGGAGTTGGCAGCCTGGTCTCTCTCCCACGCAGTGGCTAAGCAACTCATTGTCATCAAGTCAGTTCATAGCGCCCCCCAGTGGGTTTCCGAGATTGCAACTGTTTATAAGAGTAGAGCACCCAGTCTTTCTCCTTCAGTGTGGCTGGTGATTTTGAACCGCTGACCTTGAAATTAGTTAGAAGCCCAGCGCATGCCCACAACAGGGGTCCTTGAAGTACAGAAGATATCACACAAATCATTCCTTTTGCTCTTTCAGCCTCTTAAAAAATTCAAACCACTTCATTTCTTTAAGTCCCTAATTTATTTGTTAAAGTGTTCCAATTGATCTCTGTGCATATTATTACATGTTTTATTCAGCTCAACAGATTTACTACTAATTTTAGCTTATCATATAATTAGTAATTTTTCCCTATAAGCACACACATCTACGTTAACCTATGAGGCCTTACTGGCTCCAACTGATTCATCAAGATTTTCTAATGTTTTATGAATTATCCTAGGAATTTAAACATAATACTATTGGTAAGTTCTAATACAACATGGAGTCTCTTAATATTTCTTGTGCAAAGTGTGAATGTCTTTTATTATATTTAGAATAGCACCTGTCTGTATACAGACTTTTCTATCTTCATGTCACATACAAAGGAACAACTAACTATGACTAAATGCTCCTGCCCAACATCTTTTACATAAAACCTTCATGCATCCTTTGATCCAAGTTTTGGGTTGAAAGTACTATATTATGCTCTTACTATACATATATACATGTGTATATTATATATGTATATATGTACACAATTAGTTCACTCTCTGTTTCCATTTCAATGTTTCTCTTTCTGTGTATCTCTGTTCAAAGATGCTCCTACCCTCTTAATTACACTCCTCCTTCCAAGGTTGAACTTGGTTTCACTTGCAATAATTTTTCAAATGTTATTAAATCTTTATTTCTTTAATTCTAAGTATCTTGAAGAAGAGCACATATTATGCTTCTAGCATTAATCAAATCTCTGTACATGTTGTAGGTTTGCCTCTACTTGGACAAACTTCCAGTTAATAGGTATGAGCATCTTCCCCTGTCTTGCAGGACTGTGTGCTTGGGAGGGGGGGGGGCGGAAAATGAACGATGTCCATAATAAACCATTCAAATATGGAGTTCATTCAAAAGTGATGAATACTCTTGAATAATGAAAATGTAGATGAGCGGAAGGTGAATCAACTGTTGGGGCTAAGAATATTTACATGATATAGTAGAATTCAAGTACCACACAAGCAGGACTATCTCATGAAAATTGGGGTAGTGGAATTGTCTGTCTACTTTGTTCTCTGTTCTATCTGAGGAAAATAGATAATGTTTGGGACTTGAGCTGTCTGGCCAAAAAGATATCTGTTGAATGAATGAATAATGCTATCCCATCTACCAAGTTAGGTTAAAAATGTCAGCATCTTTCTGGATTTATACTTTTACCTTGCTTCTTTAATTACTGATTCCTTTATTTCTTGTCCTCCAGTTATCTCTCGTGATCCTCTATGTCTACCTGACACTTATAATGAGAAAATAGGAATACAAGCCTTTTTAATGTCTTTTTGTATTTCATCATTCAGGGTGCATTCATAGTTACATTTCTAAGAAGTATTTCTGATATTGGAAATCTGCTGTTTAAAATATTTTAGAAGGATTCCCTCACTATTTTGCCTGGAATAATGACCCTTAAGCACTGTCTCCTGCCTGATTTACAGCTTCATCTTCTACCATGGCAGTATTATAGACCAGACTCAAGCAAACTGAACATATCCTCTATCACCTCCTTCGAAAGAATGGCCAGGCTTGTCCAGTTTTGTGTATGGGCCTTGATGCCCATCACATTGGGTTCAGTTCATGCTTTTCTTCTTCTCTAAACAGTGTGCTTCTGGAAGCACAATTCCTTCTGACCTACAATATAGTAGACCCACGTACATGCTGTCAATTGAAATTGTTCAGCCTCTTTCAACTCGCTTTCTTCATCTTTTAAGTAAGTCTATTATCAACAAAAAGAATCTTTGAAAATAACATGAAACATCATAGAATGAAACCTCATATCATTATCATTTAACAGGGATTCAAGGATGCTATTATTCATTCTTAAGACACACTCCAGTCTCATTTTTTCAATGGTCTGTCTCATTTAGGGCCATCTAAATAAAAAAAATAATCTTTGCTTTTATAGGCTGATGTGCTGTTGTTGCTTAGTGTCCCTATGAATAAAACTCTCCCCAATCTTGTACCATCTTCATAATTCTTGCTACGTTCGAGCCCACTGTTGAAGTCACCATACCATTGCCTATCATGGTGGGTCTTCTCTTTTTCACTTCCCTTCTACTTTGCTGATCTCCCCCGAAAGCACATCCAAAGTAGCTGAGACAAAATCTTGCCAGCTTCTTTATTAAGCAGCATTTGGGTTCTGTGATACAAATGGGGGACAGGCGATCGTGCCCCTGCTTGACACGAACAGTTAAGCACCTACCAAGAGGGAGATGGTTCAAATTCACCCAGGGCAGGCAGAAGAAGTCCAGTGGTATTGTTCTGAAAGCTCACAGCCACGGACACCTCTGTGATCACAGTTCTTTGGCACACATCTGGGTGTCCTAAGTTGGAATCAACTTGAAGACAGCTAGATTGGTTTGAGGTTAAAGGAATAATAGATGCATTCTGTTGTTGTTGTTGTTGTTTTGTGTTTTGCTTTTAACTGGTTTCTCCTCTCAGGAGTAGTAAATTTGTCTTATGTAGGATCTCCAAAGTGACTGTCTTTGAAAGAAGTCTGATTAGGAAAAAGAATCGAGAAGAGGTCATGAATCTTTTGAATGGAGACAGAAATGAAAGCATGCATCGGGGGCTGGCGTGAGCTCTAAGGTTATTGTTGTTAAGATGTTGGTATCTCCTAGTTCTTCAGATTTGAGCCTTATTCCTGGAGTCCATTCCTACCTGTTCTACTGAAACTTCTCTCCTTGTGTATGGTCTACAAAACAGGTGATTTTTCACTTAGAACTTGAGTATAGGATTACTTCTGAATGGCCCTAAGCAGGTTCTTTCGTTCTTGGTGGAGCCAATTTAACCATTCACAGAGAGGCACTCTCTGTAAATGAACAGATTTCCACACGTGGGCTGTAATATATGCATAACACATTCTTCGCAGTGTTAATTTTGGTCTCACAGGCTCCTGATGGTCTTGATTACCTTGGAGACGTGCATCCTGTCTTCTGTATGTACGTAGCTGTTAGTCACTTCTACTAAGTTGTCACACCACCATTTCTGAAGAATGATACACAAGATGCAGTGTCTCCATAACTGATTTTTCCTTGCAGCTAATGTTTATTTGTTTATTCACTCTCCTCTGTGGAGACACTGTGTGTCAAATCTAAATCTTGTGCAAAACAGAAAAATCTGTGGAGGTACAGATAAGTTTGTTATAAAAATAACTGAAACCATTTCAGGATGCTAAAATAATTGTTTTATTAGTGAAATCATTCTTTTTAATGTATCGGTAAAAATGTCAATAGCCTAATACAAATTCCACTTAACTTATTTTAGAAAGATGGAGGTGTCTGGAACAGCTAAGAGCTGGAGTCACCTTGATGGCATTGATCTAGGATAATTTGTATTTTTTAAATGAAAGGAACTAATAGACTTTTGTTATGATCAGTCATACTGTTTATATGACTCTCACTGAAACACTACTGGAATCCAAAATATGATGAAAAAGCAGTGAGGTATTGAAGAAATGTGGTGAAATAATGTGCTGCTAAAGGTCAACTGGGATAGCCTATTAGCTGTAAAAAGTAATAGGGATGACTGCACTTTACAATACTGAGATTATTAGAGTCTTTATCCACTCTGCTTATTTCATTCATTGAACGGCATTCAAGTAGATGGAGGTCTGGGCACTGATTCCACACAAATGATCTCTGCTGTGACAATTCTCAATGCATCTACTTAAGTCAGATATCTCAGTTGGGAAATTAAAATGAAACAAAAAAATGGGTTTGCTCCCAAAATCTGTACTCTGGTAGATATGATCCAACATATAATTAAAGAACCCATCTAACTTTTCCAAAGCCATGTTTCCAAAAGGAAATTACTTTAAATTCGTCCTCTCACAACGTAAAACTCAAGACATCCAAGAATGAGATTTCCAGCAGAAAGCAATTTTAAAGACACGATTCTCTCCATTACTGGAGTTAATCAAACATGTTAAAAGCTTGTTCTTTCATAATTAGATTCCAGATCATTATTTTTTTGCCAAAAAGAAAGGTTTTCTGCATTCTTAAAATAATTAGGCAAAGTTTCAAATCAAATTATTCAATTTCAGAGCTCTATTTTCCTCTCTCAAACGCCTATGACTCAGCTCTGTGCCATGCGCATGGCTTTATTAGGAGAATGTTCTAAGTCCTGCACTTTCTATGTAATCAGAACTATAATTTCTCCAGGTTATTTTAAGATCCAGCTATGGCTAAAGCAGGAAACTGAATTTTATTCTGAGCTCTAGACATGTCGACACAGCAGAGCAGGGCTCCGGCTCTCTGGGCTATCTTCTTTCAAAACCCTCTTGCTTGCTGTCAGACCAAGGCTGTAGGCTCCTTGGATGTCGCCTCTGGGGATCAGGTACCTCTTTCCAAGACATTGAGGGTAGTAGGACTGCTTTTTTGGAAAATGTGTGTTGACATATCCTTGCTCCATAAATGAAGAGCTTACTTGCCCAGAATGTTTTGCTCTCTTCCTAACATCAATTTGAAAACCATATTCAACAGAAGGGCAGTTGAGAAAAACCAGGTGCTAGAAACATTTGATTAAAAAGCAGAACAGAAAGCTCTAGCTACATATGTCTACTTAGCAGTTCATCATACTCCCCTAGATTTTTATAACTTAATTAACCAACTCGACTTAAGCAGGCCTGTTGCCACTAATTATGCTGAAAACTTTTCTGTGCTGCACAGTGATATTAATGGTGAGTAGTAACAGGTGAACCCCCTTCTATGACTGAGAGAGAGAAAGCTAAAGCAAAGGAAGGAGAGGGATACAGAGTATGGGGAAATACATGAAACTCATCTGCAAGAAGGGATTTTCAAGATGGAGAGAAAAAGTATTAGGCAAGGGATTCAGAATTTTGATCTACACCATTCAGCATCTCCTAAAGAAGACAACAAAAACTCATGGCTTATTGTGTTGAATCTGACTCACCATGTTCTTGTGACCAAAGTGATTTCATTCATTCTTTCATTTTAATGTGAACATACTGACATAAAGACGTGCTCCCACTTTAAACTAATACAGCTGACTTTAGCAAATTTTGATTCTAGCATTTCTTGGTATTTCCACATGAACACAATAAACACAGCATTACTGCTCTCTTGATTGAGTTTACCAGGCTACATGTATATGGTTCTACAGGTCTGCGTTCCTCCTTTTATTCAATAATATATGTAACTTCAGGTATTTTTTTCTTTTCAGGAAAATGTGGAATTAAAAAATTATGAGATTTTTCCACAAAAATATTTTGAACCCTACCTGTCTATTAGCCTCCATGGTTACATATTCAAAATTTATTATTTTAAAAAATATCAGAAGGCTATATGTTCATAATCAGAGTATAGATTTTGTACATGTATTTCTGCACTGACTAGTATTTAAATTGTTTGATTATTACTATATAGTTATCACTATAAATGACCTTGTAAACAAATAATCTGGTTTACAAGCACTTACATATTCCTACAAATATTTTTTAACAGAAATTCAATTGCATTATTGGGCTTCAGGGTAAGTACTTTTTAATTTTGGTAAGACTGCCAAATTGTGCTCTTCTTACATTTTACCAGTATAAACTCTTACTAACATATGAGTGCTCTAAGTTCACAAACCCTGTTTAACAATGAACATTAGTAGCAATTTTAATTATTTACTAATACACTGGGGGGGGGGGCGAGGTACCTGAGGGTTTAATAGCGATTGAGATGGTCTCCTATGTTTATTAGCAACTTGTTTTTCTTTCTCTCTTTCTTTTTTTCTTTTGATGAAAGCATCACTTGCAGATTTGACTGTTTTCCCATGCAATCCTTGGATTCTTTCTTATTGATTAATAATTTGTTATCTGCATACTACAAATGTTAATCTCTTCAGTATTCAAAATATTCTCTATTTGTCTGATATTTGGGTGTCATCATTTGTTCTTTAATGTGTTTCTGACAGCATGAGAAATCAACCTTCAGCCTTTTCTTCCCCTACTCTTTCCAGACAGGGTGAGGAGGAAGCGAGTAGTGCAGTGCTAGGTTATAGCACCTGGTTCCCAACAAAAATGCCAGCAGTTTGAACCTACCAGCCCCTGTAAGGGACAAGAGGGGGCCATCTGCTTCTGCAAATCCTAGAAGCCCACTGTACTCTGTCCTAAAATGTTCCTATGGACTGGAATCAAATTTATAGCAGTACATTGGGTTGGAGTAATAAGATTACGCTGACATAGATCTTTTCTTAAATGAACTGAAATGACCTTTCTGAAGCTCAGTGATGTGAATATTAACTTTTGTGAGACATGATTAACAAAATATAGTTTCTGTTATCATTTTCACACTGGCCTTTGAAGCAGGAGCATCGCTTTATTCTACACTGTCTGTTTACAATCATTTAAGGAAACTCAAAATTCTGCACGCAAGTATTACTATGGGAACTTTGTTTCTGGAAGTAGAAAAAAGATTTGTTGTCCAATGACATGCACCCTACACAACCTCATGCACCTATCCAATGTCACAGAGAAATCAAAGACTGGACAAAATAAACATTTCAGATGTCCAAAAATGTCTATTTAAGTATCAACTCCTCTGATCATGAGACAGGACCCTCCTTTTGAAATGTCCAGAACATGGAGGGCTAGCTTCATAGCAGAGCTCATCTGTTCCAGGGATATTGTCATTCCCATAGGATCTGCTATGCACAGCAGCTGCACATACAAGAGCAGCTAGCTGCTGCTGAAGAGCTAGCTCTGCCTTTCCAAACTTTTTAGAGGCTTTCCTAGGCCTAGCTATCGACTTCCAGAAAAACAGCCATTGAAATCCCCGTAAAGCACAGTTCTCCTCTGACACATAGGAATTCCCCATGGCAGTTGATTCAGTGGCAACGGTTTAACAGTCTCCCTTACTTTTACTCTTTGTCTTCTGGTCTTCAGAGGTTTGAGAATCCAACTGACCATCTAATTCCCTTAAAAATGAACACTTACCTCTACTGAGGCATCATTTTCTTTGTACACTAGACATAAAATAGACAATCTTCTTGGCCGGGGGTGGGGGGTGGGGGGAGGCGGTGATGCATATCTGTGCAAATACTGTAATATGCAGAATATTTTGTAGCAATTTACCCTCCATTCATAGATCCTGGGAGGCGACACATCTCTGGTTTTGTTTTGATTTGATTAAAACTCTTTTGCTTTTTAAAAAAATACAAGAGGAAGTCATGGAAGATGGCTTCGATGCTGAACTGGGCCACTACTGCAGCCGGGAGAAGCCAGTCTCATAAAGAGAAGGCAAAGCCAAAAGTCCGAGCATGTTAACGCAACATTGGTCCTGAGTGAAGGCAGCAAGACTGTTAATACAACAAAG
The DNA here is from genome assembly GCA_004026705.1 of Nesogale talazaci. Classification (NCBI taxonomy): domain Eukaryota; kingdom Metazoa; phylum Chordata; class Mammalia; order Afrosoricida; family Tenrecidae; genus Nesogale; species Nesogale talazaci. The sequence goes on along the minus strand of PVJH01000105.1, from coordinate 392,197 downwards.
AAGACTTTTGATACATATATCATTATTAGGGCTAGAGACCTAATAAAACTTTTATCAATGAGTGTTTCGTTTGAGCAGGCAATAAGAATTCTTCAGGATGATGTTGCATGTGACATCATCAAAATAGGTTCCTTAGTACAAAATAAAGTAAGATTTGGAAAAAGAAGACAGCGGCTTATTGGCCCCAAAGGATCTACATTGAAGGCATTGGAACTATTAACAAACTGTTACATTATGGTTTAGGAAAACACGGTTTCAGCCATTGGACCCTTCAATGGTTTCAAAGAGGTTCAGAAAGTAGTTCTGGATACTATGAAGAATATTCATCCAATATACAACATTAAAACTTTAATGATTAAATGAGAGTTGGCAAAAGATTCTGAATTAAGATCACAGAGTTGGGAAAGACTTTTGTCACAGTTCAGCCGTAAAAATGTGAAAAAGTGCAAGGAACCAAAGAAAAAAACTGTTAAGAAAGAGTATACACCATTCCCACCTCCACAGCCAGAAAGTCAGATAGACAAAGAATTGGCCAGAGGTGAATACTTTTTGAAGGCAAGTCAGAAGAAACGACAGAAGATGGAAGCTATAAAGGTGAAACAAGCAGAAACTCTCAGTAAGAGACAAGAGGAAAGAAACAAAGCTTTTATTCCACCTAAAGAAAAGCCAGTTGTGAACCCAAGGAAGCTTCTACAGAAACTAAAATTGATGTGGCTGCTATCAAGGAAAAGGTTAAGAAAGCAAAGAATAAGACATTGGGAGCACTGACAGTTGAGGAACTTAAACTTAAGATGGAAGCAACTGCAAAGAAAAAAACGAAGAAAAAGTGACATCCAAACCAAAGCCCTTGGACTAGAATTTATTAAGCTATCACCTTTTGTGAAGGATTTTGAGTTGTACAAGGCAGTATTTGCCTTATCTTTAAGAAGAAATACTTGGATATTTTTTGAGCCTCTTGTTTCCTGAAGAGTTCTGTATAAATTATTTGTGGTTCTTGTAAAAATTTGGATGCAAACTAGAATATGTGCGGTCATATGTTAGATCTAAGCATAATTTTAGAAGCCTTTTTTTAGGTTTCATACAGAATTTTTTTAAATGAACCATTGTTTAGACCTTGTAATTATCAATAAAATCTGATGACTGGCACCACTGGGTAGAATTTCAATGTAAAAAAGAAATACAAGAGAAGCCACAATACATGAAACATCAACATAAGGCAGTCAAGACTTCATTAACAGAGAAGACAGATGCCAAGCCAAGCAGGCCAAAACCCATTTCCATGGAGCAAGATTCTGACTCATTGCAACCCTTTACAAATATTCTTAGGCTTTACAAACATATATGGAATCAGATAGCCTTATCTATCTCCTTCAGAACAGCTCTTTGATTTGAACTGCTGACCTTGAGACGAGCAGCCAAATACTTAGCTGGCAGAGCCACCAGGGTAAAAGATAGTAAGTAAGCTAACAAATTCTAGATGATGGGAAATCATAATAAATAATTAATATCATTTTAACCACTCCATTATAAATTAGAGTTGCTATAATTTAAACAGGATACAATGTTCCCATGCTATTAAAAAAAAGAAAACAGAAAATTGTATGTTATGAGCCAATAAATTAGGCATTTGTACTAAATATTCAAGTTTATTTACAGGGAAATCATAATTACAGACAATGGGAGCTTTTGTTTTATTACTTTAATTGTTTTGTTTGGAGGGAGGGAAGAGGGTAATGGAAGTTGCCTAAAATGAAATGGTTGTCTACATAATTTTATTTATTTATTTTTTTTATTACCATGTCACATGTTTGACTTTTTTTGAGCCAGGTTAATTCAGAAGCGCAATGTCCTTCTAGTGCAGTGAAGAGTGTGCCACAGTCTTTGTAATGCTACACAAATGACTGGGTGAACCACACAAATGAGGTATATCAACACTAACATGGAGATTGGTAAATTTTCTCATTTTGCTAGGTCCAAAATGAGTCCTCTCAAAAGCAGGCATGAAGCGATCTCATGACATCAAGAAAGAAGACCTAGGAGTAGAGCACATCCTTCAGATCTTGAGAGTTCAATGTGGAACCTTGTTGAAATGGGAGGCAGAAGTCTGTGGTGCTGGAAAAGCAGCAGGGCAGTAAGGAAGACCCAGGAGCAGGTGCCTGAGCAGAGCATGAACCTAACTCATGGAGTAGGAGCTGAATGGCTTCAGTCTGGAAACTCATTTATATTGAGAGGTGTCTCCAGACTTGGGTTAGCTGCTCCAAAGGGCTGAAGCTAGACAACTTTAGGTAAAGACGTCAGGCAGAGCGGTGTGTCCTTGGCAGCACTAAAACTTTGTAAAATGTTCCCTGGAGGGTAGAGAATAAGGAGTCCTGTGGCTGTGAGACCAAGAACCAAAGGGAGTGAGTGTGGAGCACACATTTTCAGCATGCGAGCTACTTATAAAATGATCGAGTCAAAATGATCTGCCAACTAGAAAATGCAAGATATATATATATACATATATATATTATACTTATTCATACATGTATTGGGAATTCTTTCTAATGTTTATGTACCGCATAACCGCATTAGTCCAAGTTGCACAACACTACACAATTAACTATGTACATTTTTTGTCACTACCTGAGATGATTCTGATGACTTGCACTGAATGGAATGAGCGAGGGAGCATAGTCTGGACAGTCAGCCCCAAGCACATTTCTAAATAATCATCAGTCATGGTGGAATGGTACTTTGACTTAATGATCTTTATGTGGGAAAAGGGTGACTCACATAAATAAGTAGAGTTGAATAATGCAGTCAAGGAAGTAGCACATTTTCTCATGGTTGGGTACTTTCTCTCTGCAAGTTCTAGAACAGTACATGTGCTCTGGACTGCAGCTGAATGTTGATTTGTAGTGTCAAAATCTCCCGTTCTGTAGGAAAGTGATACATCTTTTTGTCTTCCTACTTGGTCCAGCTCCCCCTCTCATTTTAATACCATTTCTTACATTTAAGAGAGAAAAGCAAGGTCTAGAAATTGGCAATAACTTAGCTTGTCAGTTTTGCTGCACTTAGCACAGTTACTTATGCTTGTGTCTGACACCTAAGATTGCATCTGATTGGATATGCCATCTATCAATTAAGTGATGGGATTGATGACAGGCTTACATCATTTTTTTTTAATACCATGAGCTTTATCTACACTACATTTGTGATGGATTAGTAGATTGCAATTGAAGTACTGAGCACCCCTGGTCTACAGGTTTGGCCAAGGATAGGTACTCTTGACTAGAAAAAAAATGTCTGTTAAGCATTTTTTTTTTGCTGCTGACTTGTTGTTACCCATTAACTTTCTTAATAAAACCCATAATTGTAAGAATTGCCTGTCAGTTTTGTGTGAACATTGTAACAAATTACTGCACATAGCAAAGAAGCAGAGAGCACTCTGGGAGGGAGGATTGGTATCAGCATATGAAAGGAAAGCTGGAGGGAAGAAGCCTATCTGACCTTGGCCTTCTAGGACTACTCCTCACCATCTGGTGCTGATAAGGAACACTCCTCCTTCCCCCTCATGAAGGCAGAGGAGTCAGATACAAGCCCCATACTTTTATAGGGCTAGTATCCTAGCATTTAAATTTCACACCTATAAGAACACCCTCTGATAGATTAAAATGATCCTTCTGTGTAAGTATTTTCAGGTAAATCAATACTGAGTAGATTTATAACCTAATATTTTGTTTGATTCTGATTTAATGCAATATAGGTTCATGTAAAGAAGACCAAGGTAAAGAAAGTCCATGTCAAGAAGGCCAAAGTCCTCACAACTGGATCAATAGGTAACATCATGATAAATCCTATAGCATCTTTGCAAAACGTCTTTTTAAATATTTTATATGCCAAAATTCTGATCTATCTTACACAGAGCATGTTTCTGTTGTTGTACAACTCTTCTTGATATGATTGAATGCTCATTTTCTTTCAATGTCCATAAATCTATTCAAGAATGGAAACCATTATTTTTTCCAAAGTGATAATGATTTTTATATCAAAACAGAAGACTGAGTCCTTTTATTAACTAGATATCTCTTTACAAATCTTAAACATATTCTATTCTGTAGTCTTATATTTCTAGAACTCAACCTCTTACCAGTAGTGCTAACATTAAGCCGATAATTCCACATTAATATATATAAAACTGAAGGAGATGGAAATTTTTGCAATCTGGTTTTCAGTAACTACCCTAGAAGCTAAAATAAAATTTCATTCTCAGAGAAGAGAATATTTGTGAATGACTGATGTGTTTTTGGCAAAGTAAATATATTCAGTGTGGCACACTATATTCAGCAATGATATGCACTTAACATATGAAAGAAACATTTCCATGCATTTCATTTCTGAAGATTGGAACAGAAATGAAGGAAAAATACTTTTGTTATCTTGTGTGCAACATGTAGTCTTGGCATCACTTAAATATGAGACATGGTTGGTATAAAACATAACACACTATGACTTTGAAACAAATAACCAACATAGTCTTTCTCTACATATATAAATGATTACCCTACAGCTATAAACCATGGCTGAGTGAGGAAGGTAAGTTAAGGGTTCTGTAGTGCTCTTCCAAAATATTGTCTTAACAGAGAAAACATTTTTCTGTTGTTGTTAAAATGAAAAGGGTAGAGACATAAACAGAAATGATTCTATTTACTTAGGAGCTCACCTACAGTGACTCATTGTATTTAGTGGCAATAATCATTGATATATTTTCCTAATTTTTTTTACTTTTACAACAATTTCTATTCCAGTGATATTTAAACAGAAATGTTTTATTTGACTCCAATGAAACACAACTGTATCAGGTGAAATATAATCCAATGATATTTGCAAAATAGAATGCATTTTCTGAGTACAGAGGTGGGGGGGAATGCACACCAACATGAAAAAAACTTACAAAAGTGCAGATATGGGATATCTGATAAATAACAAGAAGATGTGCTCTTTTTCTAAAATGGAAATAAACAACTAGCTTTTTGCTACCATAAGATTAGTATGTAGTCATATTTTTCTTTATTTCATTCTGTTCTTATCAAAAGAAATCCATGACACTTGAGACATAAAGATAATTGAGTTATAATTTCAATACATGCATTTATTTATGTATGTTGTATAACAAATTGAAAGGGTTTCCAAATGTTCCTAGAACAATGGCATTATCACATAATTTCGTTGTTCTATGGCATGCTTGAAACCCCCTCAGGTATAGATAGCTACATACTCCATCTCAAATACTTTGATCATATTATCAAGCTAGGCAGTGCCTATTAGGCTGGGTAGAGTATCAGCAAAAACATGGAAGACCATCAATGAGACACATTGATCCAGTGGCTGCGACAATGGCCTCCAACCTAGCAGTGATTACTAGGGTTATACTGTAACATTTACAGAATATTATATATATATATATATATATATACATACATATATATGTCTATGTGCATGTGTATATAAGTAGATCCACACATACAAAGTACAGTAGTACTGCTCATTAAAAGTCAGCAAATCAAACTCACCCACCACCCCAAGGGAGAAAGATGTAGCAATGTGTTACACTTTCATGTTTCCCTGATGGTTTGTTTATAGCCTTGAAAATCCCCTAGAACAGTTCTACTCTCTTCTGGAGTCTCTTTAAATTGGAAGAACCTTGATGACAATGGTTTGGGTGGTTATATGCAGACATATAGACTTAAAAGATGTAGTTAGAGGGTTTGTAGCAATGACTGAATTATTCTTTGCAAACAGGTAAAATCACAGCATACTTGTCATAGGAAGAACATTTAAATCCAAAGTCTGAACAATACAAGTCTCAGAAAAAGCAGTAAAGTTCAAATTAACTAACCTAGGAGAAATCCCCAGCCTAAAACACATAGTACTATAAATGACAGGATGCAAAGCACCTTACCATGATAGTCATGTCAGTGAATCAAAAGTACTTTGGGTCCATATTAAAGAGATATTCTGTGACCACAATCTGTGTCAAGTAAATAGCAAACAGAAACTTGGACATTTATAAAGGTGATGGAAAATCAAAAATGTTATCTGTGGAGGAATGGACAAATAAGGTACAGACACACAATGGACAATCGTGCATCCTTCAAAACCAATGGTGAGTCTGTCAAACACCTCATGACACAGGAAAAATTTAAAGACATTATGTATAGCTAAATTAGTCTCATAAAGATCAATATTTCATGACTCCATTATTATAAAGGAAAGCACACGCACACGCGCACACACACACACACGCATACACCCTGGTTTTCACACCCAAAGAAAAGACTTTGAAGGCTATGAGTAGGCCAGTGAAATAAGGGAAACAAAGACGAGAAAGAGTGGGAAAGCAAGGAGCATGTGTCCAGAAAGAAAGGAGGAATGAACCAGTTACATAGACAGAAAGCTGACTGGAGTCATGCTACTGTTCTGCTGAAGTGGTGTGTGGAATTATAGATAGTATGCTTTGTGTGTGTGTGTGTGTGATAGTATATGTGATAGTGTGTGATGGAAAAAATAGAAATAATTTAATACCAAAAGAAAGAGAGAGAAAAGGGTCATAACTTTAAAAGCCCTCCAGATTCCTTACCTTTTGGATCTAACTAAACATTAGTCTGAGTGATCACAAAAAAGGGGGAAGTCAAATTGAACTAGGGGTGGCACATGAGCTGCTTTAGAAGAAAAAAAAGTGGGTGGGAAACCTCATAGTAATCTAAGCCACACATCTTTCTTGTTTTTTTAAAGGTCCAGGGAAAAATGAGTCAATTATCTACTTTCACACAGAGTGACTAGCACTGGAGTAAAAGCTCTCCAAATTATAGGCTCCCAGAGAACAAGTACAAACAACTCTTTATCAGTGCTGCTATTCCTCAAATCATTTAGTTCCATGGCAAGCATCAAAAACTCAATGAACAAATAAATATACAACCAGATAGCCTGATTTCAAATCAACTATTCCATGGAAGAAATTCATATCAACTATATCCTTGTAGAATTTCACAAGACCAATAATGTATTCATTGCAAAAATCTTTTTCAACAACATCAATGTTTACTATACATATAGACCTGTATAGATGGAATGTATAGGGTTCAAAGAGATGACACCTGTGAAAAGAGACAATGGAGAATCTCAGTATCAACCACCAGAACAGATCAGAAGTTAGTGCTTTTTCTTATGTAAGTTGAAGAAAAAAATGTAAGGTTCAGTAAAGTCAAACTATAACATTGAGTATATCCCATCTGAATTTAGAGAGTATCAAGAGTAGATTTGATCCAACGAATATTAATGCTGAAGACCAGTGGGATGACATAAAGGACATACCATATATATTCGAGTATAAGCTGACCTGAATATCATCTAAGGCACCTAATTTTGCCACAAAAACTGAGTCAAAATATGTTGAAAAACAGCGCATACACAAATATATGGTAATCTATGAAAACAAAGTCATTAAAGACACAGGAAATAAAAAAAACACCAAAATGGATATCAAGAGGAACTTTGAAGCATATGCTTGAAAACACAGTAGCTAAATCAAAAGAAAGAAAGAATGAGGTGAAAGAAGAGAAGAGTTTAAGAAACAAAGAGCAATAGTGGATGGTGCAGGTCCTTGGGAGTTAGCAAACCAAAAGTGAAGCACTGCCTCAAGCTCAAAGAACAGAGGAAAACTATCAGACATTAACTCGTAATATTGAAGGAGTCTAAAGGCAGAATATTTACCAATACAGAAGTCATCAAAAGAAGATAGAAGGAAGACAGACAGGCTTTGTAAAAAAAATGGCTGATGATCAAACTTAGGCAACAGCATAGGTTTGAGAACTGATGGAACTCAATGAAGAAGTCCCAGCTGAACCGAAAGGATAGGCAAAAACAAGTTTCTGAGAATGGGAAAAATACCACCTGAACTGTTGCAACACCGAAGTGGAGTGCTGAACCTACTCCCTGCTCTATGCCAAGAAATTTGGACACAGTTATCTGGCTGACGAACTTGAAGAGATTCCTATTTAAGGTCACTCTAAACAATGTGAAAATTTTGAACTAATACCATTAATATCATATTTCATATTTCAGCAAAAGTTCACTGAAAGTAATTCAGAAATGGGTACAGCAGTACACCATCAAAGAACTACAAGAAATTCAAGGCAGGTTCAGAGATGGATGTACATGAAGGACAGCATTGCTGACATCTGACTCTCTGCTGAAAGCATATGCTGTCAGAAAGATATTTATCTGGGTTTTTAAAGAGACATTTGATTGGTGGGTCATAGCAACTGTGGATAACACAAGACATTGGATTGTGCTTATCCAGAACCTATACAAAGAACAAGCAGGCATCATCGAAGCAGAAACAGGGGATGTTATTTGATCCACATTAAGGAAAAGTGTGTCAGGGTTTTATCCTTTCAACCTGTTTATTTAGTTTGTCTGCTGAACCCATGAGGTTGGAATAAGGGAAGAAGACTGCAGTGGGGCATCTGAGTTGGGACAGCCTTAGTAATTTGTAGCCCCCCCCAAAAAAAGAAAAATATCCTATCCTAAATACATTATATATGTGTGTGTATGTATGTGTGTGTATGTGTGTATATATATATATATATATATATATATATATAAAACCATCAGAACCAAGTCAGAATATAGTCTAAAATCAAGAGAATGACACTGTGAAACCTGGTTGGCAATGGTTAAGTACTTTGCTGCTAACCAAAAGATGGGTGATTGGAACTCAGTGACTCTGCTGGAGAGATAAGTAGTAGTTTGGCTTTGCCATGCAAACCTGGTAGGGGTGTTCAACTCTGTCCCACAGGTTCATAACAGACTCAACTTCAGTGTGTTTGCCTGTTTAAAGTCAATTATCAGGTGACTGGTGGCGCAGCAGTGAAGAACTCAGTTTCTACCCCAAATCTACTCAGATCCACCAACTGCTCTGTGTGCTGCAGATTTTGCCGTCTGTTTCCTTTCAGAATTGCAATCTGGAAAATATGTGCAGTGGTTGTTTTCTGTCCTACAGGGTCATTTGTGAAGCCCTGGCTGTGTGGTGGCTACTGACTGAGCTGTCATCCACAAAATCAGCAGTTCACAGACACACCCTTCTGTCTCTTCCTGAGAAAGACCAGGTTTTCAACTCCCATAAGTGAATTTCAGTCTTAGAAACCCAAGGTGGCACTTCTACTCTGCCTTGTAGAGTCATGATGGATCAGAACAGACTCAAAAGCAATGGATTTGGATGCCAATTTAGGTCACTTATAAGCCACTGTAAACTGAAAGGTCAGCAGTTCCAACTCAACCAGCAACCTACAGTTGAAAGGTATGGCGAATGGCTTTTGTGAAGTGTCACCTTGGTCACCCTATGAAGTAGTTTCATTGTTTCCTACTGACCATAACAGGCACGCCACATTAAATGAGTCCTGGTAGTAGAACAGTCAAGCAGTCATCTGCTGACCTAAAGGGTAGTGGCTCGAACACAATCAGCAACTCCAAGGAAAAAAAACCAAAACCGGTGATCAGCTCCTCTAAAGAGTACATCCAAAAAAGCCCTCTAACACATCATCTTTCAAACAACAAGGACAGACTAGATATTGGCATATGACGCTGAGGAGAATGTGAAATCCCAATTCATGAATACAACTGAAAACACTTATTACAATCTTGCCGCAGAAGATAACTTTGTGCATTATGCCAGGGATGCCTCTACAGTCTATATTTCCTCCGTTTTTGAAGAAAATATTGTGGCTACTCTCACCAATACACCAAGAACAGCCAAATTGCATATTTTATATTTAAGGGGTCTTTGCACTGACTATGCCATTTGCCTGGACGGCCTTTTATTCAATCTTCGCCCAGCTGGGACATTCTCATCACTGATGCCTCTGCTTAAACACCACGTCTTCCTTGGCATTTTAGGTACGCTTGGGAAACTGATGATTAGAGAGGTTTCTTTATATTTTCATTATATCTCTGTCCTGTTTCTTTATATATTTTTTCAATCTAAAAGAAATCATGGTAGCTAGGTGGAGCAAGCAAGGGGCAGCCAATCGTGAGGTAGAAGACTCAGGTCTCCCGGCTGCTCCTTGGGAAAAAGATGTGACTTCATACCCTAAAGAGTTAGTCTTGGAAACTCCACAGGGCCATTCTCCTCTGTCCAACAGTCCCTACCAATGGAATCCACTCCACGGCAATGACGGCTTCAGTTTTTGTTATTATTCCATGTTACTCTTGGCTCTCAACCTTTTATAAGTTAGTCTCAAATCATCTATAAAATTTTAACTAAAACTCCTTCCTTTATCTTCATAAAAATTCTCCCCTTCACTCTGCTAGATTCTGATGTGTAAGAATGTAAATCTTACACATATAAATGTACACATGTGCATATAAATTTGCACACACACAAGAACCTATAAGGTTACATCTCAGCTGAAATTTACATAAGTCCTTTATTTCTTTGTATATTTGAAAATACAGACATGCAAAATTTTTAAAATACAGCGTCCTAGATAAAAGAATATGTTTAACTTTTCTTGCAAGGAAACAGTTTTATAGGTTTTAATTTACAACATTTATTAGAATAAATCTCCCTCTTCTAGTCTTGTATTATTAAAAGTTTGATCATGTAATAATATTGAATTTTATCAAATATGCTTCTGTACATAGTGAAATGATCATACTTTAAAAAAACAGCTTATTTTGTTTACTTTTTTGAACTTTTTTTAAATTTTGAAACTGTGATAGTTTTTTGCCTTTAACTTTTCACCTATTTTGTCTGCATCTTTTCCAATTTACTCTTAATCGAGCATTGTATGGCTTTGTGGCTATTTTTTTTCACTCCACTTATTACTTTATAAAATTGGAAGCTGTGTACACTTAATTTATATTTTAACTTTGAATCAATATGTGATATGCCCTGAAAGACTGTTAGTATTTTAACTGAAACTCTCCTGACAAATAATATACAAGGAGGTTTTAAAAGTCCAAGAAAGAATTTTAAAAATAATGAAGTGTTTTGCAATCCCATTGCACCTATCTGTATTTCACAGGGCAAATTATTATCAGGTTATCTATGAGGCAAGACATTTGATGGTATTGGAGATGAGCTAGAAATGAGATTTACTTTTTAAATATATGCCACTTAGTATATTTTGATTGCTGTGTTATGCATGGATTTTCCATTTCTTAAAGTGTTAACTTTGAAAGACAAAGATTCTTATAGTTTGTCTTTTTTTCTATTGCAGTACGCTTGTGGTATCTCTCAAATCTGTGCAGCTTTCCTTTTCTGTCCCTGTAAGAATTTGATCAACCTCCCTGAAAACTTTTTGATTGACACTGTGAATGGGATCATTTTTATAACATTTTGTTCACTACTTGGTCAAAGCAATTCTTTGACATTTTAATATTGGATTCATCTTGCACTCATTAGTCTAACTAACGTAAACTCTTTCGTATTCCAAGTCATTTTTCTTCATGTTTTTATACCTTTTGTTCAATGTTTTTGGAGTCCCGGTGGAACAGTGAACTAACTACATGTTGGTCTGCTAAGCAAAAGGACAATGTTTGAAACCCGCCTACCACGCTGTGGAGAAAGGGTGAAGCAGTTCACATGTAGAAAGTTTTACGGTCCTGGCGACAGGATGGAACAGCTCTCCTTTTTCTTACAGAGGAACTGAGTAGAGCTCACCTTGATGGCAGTGTGTTTATTCAATGTTTAATCTTGAAACATTGATTAAGACCTCCAAGGCAAAGTTCCTCACTGTAAAGAAAATGTGATTTTTTTCCCAAAAATTACAATCTGGAATCCTCACAAAGTGAACTGGACTTCCCCTGAAATGTGCCTATAGCAGATTTTAGGAACTGACATTTCCCTTGGGCTTAAAGTTGAAACACCCAAGGGTGAAAAGAAGTAGGTGACTACTATTCCAAGGTGAGGGAACTGGTCATTGTGGACTTGGTTTAGATCACTTGCCTTGAGGGTACTCAATGAACAGAGGTCCCAGATTATCAAATATTTACCCTTTTTATGCTCCCTACCTCTGCTTTGTATCTTTTCTTAGTTACATGTTAGTGTGGTAGGCATGGTTCTGCCTCTGTGAATGAGTGTTATTTAAAGTTTGGCCCTATCCCCAACCCTTATTGTCCATATGAATAGTTTCCAGTCAATTAAGCTTTTAATTTGTTCCAGTAAATAACTCATGTATTGTAGTCTAAAAAGCTGGCTTATACATGTATAATTTTCTTTTCTCAATATTGTTTGACATTCTACACCATTGGCTAATTTAATGATACTTATCAGTAGAATTACCTTAAGCTCCATGGTGTGCTTGATAATGTCCTACATTATCAAATGATAGTAGTGTCTCAAAAGTGAACCAGAGACATAGATAAATCATGGATATATAAATGGATTTAGGGCTCATATTTAGTTTTAGCTCAATCGAAGAACAATTTGTTTTATGACATAGCCTTACTCAATACTCATCCTTATGAACAGATCACTGAAGATATGGGCGTTTCAGCGAAGTGTAATGAAGAAACAGGATGGTGCTTGAGGATCCTAAAGAACAGTATGTAGGGTCTAAAGGTTTCTCTGGAAACAAGCAGTCATCTAAGTGAGGTATCAACTAAGTGAAGGCGCACACCCACCTGTGTAATCTGAGTATTTTACATAATAACATCCAGATTCAAAGAAGGGAATGATGAAATGGTGAACACCTGGATTGTAGAATGCTGTGGATAACAGGGGAAATCCAAAAATCATCTGCTGAGTCCTTACATGGATTAAAACTCAGGTAAATCCCCTCTAACCCTAGTACAAGGATGGGAATAGCCTTGCCTTCTAATAGAGAACATTATAAATTGATTGTGGTAGATGTAGTTAAAACATCACATATTATCATTTGTTTTCCCTTCTGATACATTTTAAAGTTGCTTTCCTTCTTAATATTTTCCATTTCCCTTTTGATTGGAGTTTTGTCTGTTGATTTTTGTCATCGTTGACTGTTTTTTGTTGTTTTTGTCTTTTGGTTTGGTTTTGTATGGCTTTCCACATATGAAACCCAAGAGATACTTCTATATAGACAGTAATATGACTAATAATTACCTAAGGTCATTGCAGGGACGATAGGAGGAAATGAGGTGCTAACAATAATGAATACAAGAAAGAAGAAAGTAAATGCAAATAGCATTTATAAAGAGAATGTCTTTTTATATTCCTACTAAGTACAAAGTTTCACAGAGTGCAGATTTGTATCATTTGTTAGAATAATAATGCTGCTTCTTCTATCCCAAGTTTAACAAGAGTTGTTAATCATTTAAACAGCATTAGAATTTATGACACATTTGTCTGTATCTAATAAGAGGATCTTAATTTTCTTTTCTCTGTTAATCCGTTAATGAAAGACTCCTACTGATAGTTCTCTCCCTCGTAATCATTATTGCATTGCCACACAAGAAAACCTAAGTGGTAAGTCAAATGCAATTATGACTCAAACCCACCAGGTGTGGGGAAAATCCAGGAAAAAAGTAACATTATGCCATTTTAACAAAAATATATAATGTCTGGCAAAATCCACTACTGGAAAAGATGTATGAGAAATGGTTCTCACATATATTATTGGTGAAGCATAAATGTAATCTCTACTATAATTTTGCTCAGTGTCCAAAAAAGTTGAGTCAAGAGTACATAATTGAGTGGAATAATGTTCTCTTCCATGATTGTAAGTAAATTTAGTATGATTTCTAGTCATCTAAAAATGACCCTTATGTATGGTTTTGTAGTTCTATCTATATTCAAGATTGGGTTTATCTGCTGGGATAAAAAATGTTAAAAGAAGAATCATTGCTGTTTTCAGGTCAATGTTTTGGGAGAATTTTCATTTAATTATTGAGATAATGGCTAGTGAAAGTTCACTCCGCGAAAATGTGGAGGAAATTATCTTAGATTAGAGACATTATTTTATTAATTCAAACTATTAGATGCTTGAGATTGATTAATAGTTACCATGTTCAGCAATATAAGAGGTAGATTAACTTGAGATCCAGGTAATTTTTCAAATATTTTAATATCTATCTTTGAGAAATAAAAGCAAATAAGTGATTCTAATTAAATGAGTTTATAGGCTCAAAAATCTAAGTTTCTGAAAATTTGCCCAAATTAATTCTCATGTCCAATATGAATTCAATAGAAACTTCTAGGTCCAAGATCAGTCCACCTTCACTAATAATACTGTATCAGTTACAACTGTTGGGTCCTCCAGTCATTAAAGAAAACAACTTTCATTTGCAAAGTGTCTAAAACACAGTGATTTACCAAGCTGAGTTGAACAATTGGACTACAAAATTCGGCCTTCTTACAGAAAACCTCTCTTGACTCCTGGTTATGTAATCAGTTTACTCCATTTTCTGAGTCTTAATGCACCTTATATATTCTAACTTTGTGCTGAGTCTTGTGCCTAAGGTTAAGCAAGAACTATCTTGAAAAGAACAATTTTTCTTTCCCTTACTTGTGTTACATCTACTATCACCACCCCTCTCCCACTTGGAGGCAAATATATTTACTTCATTATTTTCCTGGAATAACTGTGTATAAGGATTGATTCACCCTTTCTTTCCATCTGCCTTTCTGTAATATCTTAATACATGAATCGCATGTTCTGACATTTTACTTCAGATAAATTTTCAAGATTGCTGATATGGTTGGCATTCAAACATTGATTGTTTTATTTTGAAAATCTGTCTTCTTTCATTGCCCCCTTTAAAAGAGTATGCCCAATTAAATGATGCCTGAATAAACACAGATGAGCTCAAAATAGCAGTCCAAGGGTCAGAACAGTCTCAATTAGATACTATTGTTAACAGAACACTCCAACAGTAGTTGCCTTTTTTCTAAGAAAACTATTCTCTACATAAAAATATCAAGGAAGAAAAAGTAGTAATAAGTGTAGTGATATTTGGATAACATAAAAAGTATACCTGTAATCATTTTCACTTTCACAAGCAAATTTATTCTTCTCTATAGATAAAAAAAAGTGTACATTTATATTCAGGCAGTCTTAAATTAGCTATTTCTCACTTAGAATTTAGTATGCAGACATTTAACTCATGAAACTTCTGCTGCTATTATTCATTGAAAAATCAGATAGCACAAGACAATCTACAGTTCCCTTTGTGAAGAATAATTGAAATGATTAATGGTTGTGTATTTTGAAAGCACTATCTTCCATTTGCAACTTACATTTTACCTTTTCGACCAAAGGCCCTACCATCTCCCAGATGTCTAGATTTTTCAAAATAAAAAGGAAATGGGGTCTTATTTACTTTGTAAAAGAAAAGATGAAAAATGTACAGGGCCATATTTATGCAATAATGCTATACTTTCATCACTCAATCATTCATCTAAAAATAGTCTCAGGGATCAATTATGTGGTAGGCACTGTAAGAAATAAAAATAGAAGTAAAACTTGATCCTTTGCCTCTTGGAGTGTCTAATGTAACTCATCGGGGGGACAGAGACAAGGAACATAAATAACCATGGTGTGAGGTAGAAAATGAAAATGTCAAGAGAGAGTTATAAAGGGCCAAGAGAGCAAAAACAGACATAACTAGAGGAGGATTGTAGGAAACTGGGGTGGGATCAGTGAGGCTATGTAGACATCTGAGATGCACTTTCTTGGAATCCGGATGTCCCCAATGAAGGGTATTTTAGAGAGAAAAAAAATAGCTGATTTTAAGCTTGTTTCTAAGTCAACATCACCAATATCCACAACTGCCAACATCACCAACATCCACAACTGTCAACAGACAAGAAATCTAGCTTAAAAATACAGTTCTCAACTACTCAGTAGTAAATATTGATTAGAGGAGACCAGCGGTGGACATAAAACAATGATGCAATTAACGATTTTCATGAAGCTACGCTCTGAATCTTGAGTGCATGCCAGTCAGGAGCCAGGAGAAAACTGTAGCTGACAGCCTGCCTCTCTGGGCTCCCTCACCTACTCTCAGCTAACGGCTTCCCCAACCGAGCCAGGAGGCTGAAGCGAGCAGAGATTAAAATAGCCAGAAGATACTTCCTGCTGGCCTCTAAGTGGGCTTCCAGGCCATTTGATTCAGACCCCATGGAATGTCAAAGGGGAAAACCCCATGAGGCATCAAGCATGTGAGGGAATATGTCTGTCCCTCAAAAACTGTACCCATCATTTTTCCCAATCCAGAAGAAAGCCCGGAATAGTGGGAAGATAGCTCTGTGCACACAGTGTTGTTTCTCCTTTTGTAAAAATAGATCTATCTATCGCCTCCATGAAATACTTCCTCTCTCGACGATTATAAGTTGTCACGCACACTCCCGTTCACCAGCACATGAAGACCATGTTCTATCTGAGAGTTAGAGTTCTCCAGAGCTATCGCAAAGGGGCTACTTGGTCCACAATGCCCATGAACTAAATCCCTGATGCTCCCTTAGACTGCCTCACTCCATTTCAGTCCCTGAAGTTCTAGGGCTCCTCCTCTTTCTACAAGGCCCTGGAGAGGGATCATTTCCTCCACGAAGCTCCCAGTCACGGTTGAACAAGTTGGTGTGGAAAACCCCTCACAATGCAGGACAGAGTGTAAATGAGGGTCAAAGGGGTCCTTCCAGGAGAAAATGGATGGGGAAGGGGTTCGACAAAGGTCTTGTGTCTAGTCAAGAGGTGGGGAGTGGCGAGGGGCTGTCAGTTGATTCCATAGTCTCTGTGGACGATAGCAGCCTGTCAGCCTTCTCCTGGCTCCCCAACCTCACTCCTATAAAAGTCCTTACTATCCCTTTGACTCACTTCACAGCAGATGTGTAGTCTACAGTAGCCCCTGAACTTTTTCTGCGTGATCCTAGCTGTATTTGCATTCCATTGGATGTAGGCAGGTGGGACTGCAGAAGGAGGGCCGACTCTCATTTGGAAAACCTCCTTCATATCTTCCAAAAACAACAGGTGGGTTTGCCTTTGAGTCAATTCTGACTCATAACAATGATATAAGACTAAGGCTTATCTCCCCTCACCATTAGGGCTCCTCATTCAGAACTTAGCCTCTGCAAGACTTAAATACACTAGCTAACTAACTCTGCTTCACTTACCGACCGCTGCTACCATCGCTCACTGCCATCAAGTAGATTCCAGCCTGTCGAAGCCATATAGGGAAGGGTCAAGCTGCCCCTGAGAGTTTCTGTGACTGCTTACTGAGGGGAAAGCCCCGCCTTCCTCCCAGGCCACCATTCATCCTGGGAGTCCTGTGTCCTTTTCTAGTTTGAACTATTATCCACATAGCCTTAATCACTCCACAATATGTGTACTTGCCTTGTTTGATGTTAAGACCACATCCTCAAAGTCCAGAACAACCGACAGCATGAGATTGAGTTCAATATATATATAAATGCATGACTGACTACTTCATCTCAGCTCCTAATATTGTCAAACATTTCATCACCACCCAATGAAGGTCAAAACCCTTTGCCCTGCTAATTAAAATTAAGAGTATGGATGCAATTTCTTATGATGTTTCTATAATCACTATTCTCTCTATATATATGTATATATATATATACTCATATATTTAAGAGTTGATCTCTTAAGATATATTTTATTTGCTATGCTTTCCTTATCTGTTAATTTTCAAATTCCAGTGATCACTTGATTCCATTATGGTCTGATATTAATTAATATTAATGATAACATTACTGATATCCCTAGAGATCACTATTAGTTATATATTCTAAAGTGTTTCAGAAAATATTTAATATGAAATTTTTCAGCAAACAATTTGAACATCTCTATCACCGAGCAACGATGAGTTAATAGTGCGTAGAAATACAAATTACTCAATATATAATACAATAAAATTACAGTTCTAATTTTAATGCAAAGTATGAATCACTAGATTCTAGACTGAATGCACAGTGTAACTAACTAATAAAAGACAAACTTCTCCACTATAATACAACATTGTATAGTACAAGACATTTTCCAGAGTTCATCAAACGACTCTTATACCTCAAAAATAAGCAGAGGCCTTCACTTCCTTTTTTCATACACTGAGAAGTTCTTTTCAATTATGATCCTCATTTGTGTACTCTAACCACAATATATGAATTCATATATTGTGGCTGCAAATCTAGAAATATAGGTCAAATGACTTTACAGGTATTTTACTACTAATAAGTCATTAATGATGCAAATTTGCCTATTCTAATTATACCTTTTATCAAGCTACATATTCATGGTGCTTACAATATAGGAGTTATTTCCTTTTTGTAATTCATCCCTTAAATCTAACCCTAGTGGGCTTTATAGAAAATTTCGCCTATGTACTATATTGCAAGAAATGAGTCTAATTTTCTAGCTAAAAAAGCATTCTAGCCATTTGTTAAATAGAGTACTATTACAAAATGAAAAGTGTGTGGTGTGTGTTAAAAGCATTTTTCTCCAGAAGAGTCAACAGTCAAGGATCCCAGTGCATGAGGCGTATTAACACCAAACAGAGAGCTTAGCGATGTCTGCTTCTAAAAATAAACTCTGTATGTTCTCTGTTGTCATCATCCACCAAAGTATTGTGAGCTTGGTGACAGAAACATTAAGGCCACTTCTTTTCCTTTCCCCAAGCATCACACACAGCTACTCAAAGACTTCCCCTTTGTCTCAAGGTGGCAGAGATAAAAAGAATTCTCAAACTACCCTAAGCACACATTTAAACAACGTTATTGCCCTTAAAGCAGACAGTTATCATGCTGTTTTGGCAGCAGGAAGGAATCTGTGGTTTCACTTGAATGTTGTTCTTCTTTATTTAAACTACTAGAAATAACCCAAAAATGACAGAATGCTCTTTCTATAAATAATCATTCCAGTGTAGAGTTATATTAGGAGGTAACTCAGATGGCATGATAATGATAACGCCTAACAAGCTAATCTTAGACCTGCAATGCCATAAGATAGAAATACAAGGCTAAGAATAACTGACCCAACGGAGGCGACCTGCTAAAGAGAGCCACAGACATGCGGGCATCTGCTGATCTTAATGCATTTAATGACCTTCTGAAAGCTTCTTTTCCCTAAGAAGGCAACAGATTATGTTGAACGTTAACATGATAATCAATAATGCTTTCATGATATATTGATTCATACAGATGGCTTAAGATTCTCCCAGCAAGGAAGGGTTTTAAAATGAGTTGATGGAAGCCAGAATTGGCTCTTACACAATGGGATGGGCCTCTACATAGTGAATGTTTTCAGGATCCATCCACAGAATATACAAGGCGCATCAAGTGAAAACAAAGCTCAACTCAAGATACAGTGTAGCTGCATGATAGTACACACAGACATGGCCAACTACATTGTGCCAAAATTGTTCAAATGGGTCAAATACTTAACTTATACTCAAAATAAGCAGGACCTTACTTTCATTGACTAGGTCTCTCCTTTGGTCTAAGAATTCCAAGGTGAACTTGAGTGGGCATAAAGGCTCCCAGTTTGAGGTACACACCAAAGTGGATATTTAAGAATAAATTAACATAATTCAATAATTATTGAAGGGTAATAATTCATAATGTGGTCAAGAGAAAATGAACACTGAAGTGCTAACACAAAGGAAAGAAAAAACAAAATGGACAAAAAACTTCCTTCTTTTAAACTGCTTTAGAAAGGATACACACTTTTGAGGTGAGGCAATGTGATGGGAGAGCAGTATGTTTGTAGAGATGGGTAATGAACATTGGCAAATACACATCCAGTGCATGCAGAATGCTGATCCTGGCCAACGTATGCTCCCTAAGGGAAACCACTGTTGATTACTCTGCATATAACTAATCTGACACACGTTGGAGGTTGTCTAAGACTCATCTGGACCCCAAAATGCTTTGGACCTTCCTCGAGTGTATGTGGTCAGCACTCAGGGATGAGAATCAAGAATCTTCCATCAATCCTTAGCACAGCTGCTCACTTGTGCCTTCACCTCTGATATCTGTGTATAAGAGTAGCTCTTATAAAATATAAAATCTATTATCTATCCATCCATCCATCCATCCATCTATCATGTATCTATATCTACAATCTATCAATCAACTATCTCCTAGGCTAAATATGTGTTTCTTTGAAAGTGGCAAGAGGTGGTAAGCGGGAGCTCAAATCCTGACACTGTCCCACAGCTGAGCAGTGCTGACCAAGCTTGAGTGAGCTACTCTTCTCTTTGAACCAGTTCCCTCAGATATAAAGAAAGCATGACTGCTGGGGTAATGACCATAATATCTACCAAATGGCAGCATTGATTAAATTATAAAAGAGTGCTCAATACGGAGATACCTACCCCCACCAAAATACTATTGGCATATATATCAAGAAGAATGGTGGTTATTATAAAATGGCACAAAAACATAGATTCAACCACTGACTACCCCTACAAGAAGAGTAAATGACTTAAAATAAAAATATTATTTAAGCTGTAAAAAAAAAAAAGTAAATGGCTAAAATACCAGAGTGCGATATCACAGAGAAAAACATAATAAGAATAACTAATGGTGATAACGTGCCCTTCTAATTTAATATAGTTAATTCCTAATGTAAGATTATGGGCTCAAAACACACTTAAAATATAAATTAAGTTGGTGCTCACACATCAGATTGGCAAATTTACATTCAACAACTTAATGTATCAAAATCTCCACATCTTGACCTATTCCTCCCCACTTTGGGTGCAGATCTTCCTCTTATAAGATATGATATTTTGGGCTGAGCCCCAGTGGCGTAGTGGTTATGCGTGGGACTGCGGCCCACTGGGATGGAGGTTCAATTCCAGCAGTGGGGCTGGGCCTCCTACTCCCACCACCGGAGAGCAGTGATGCCAAAAAATAAAAAAATAAAAAATATATAAGATATGATCTTTCCTCTCCCCCAAGTTAACACCTGTCTACCCTCTAGCTCAGTGCTCTTCCTTGCTGTCCTTCCCTTCTCACTCCTGGTGACCATCAGAGTCTGCCTACCTCTGAGGGAATGAAAATTTTTCATTGATTTTTTAAAAAATGTAATAGTGGTCTCAGTTGTTTCATACCTTTTTTTTCCTTTTATGGTTGACTGACTTCACTAAGCATTAATTTTACCCAAATCCCTTCATGTCATGAGTTATATCATGGTCTCACCATTATTCTTATAAACTGATTTGACAACAACCATCATGAAGTAAGGCGAAATTATGGGTAGTCACCAAGAGCTTTTCAAGTTTAGTCGACATGGAATTCCCAGACAACTTTCTGTGTGAATGTATATTTATTATGCAAGAACTTTCGGGACATAATGTGATTTCACAGAAATCCGATTAAAATATGTGTGTGTGTGTGTGTGTATATATAAATATATATGTATATATGCTGGTTTGGGGTTTTTTTCTTCTTAATTTCAAACTTGAAAAATTTGAAGCAACCTCGTGACTCAGTTTGAAAATGCCAGGCCTTAGACTCCCACTAAAATATACATCAAACAATTGAAAATGACATCCACATGGCTACAATTGGGTCATTGCTGACTTTACGTTACTAATTAAAACATTTCTAGCACAAGTGCTGCAGCATGCGAGCTTGAATAAGCAAGGAAATAAAGTTCTGGGTATTTCCAACCTTATCAGCATGCAAAGAGCTTAATCATACGTAAATGACTGGTTATATTCTGTGGTTTGTTATAATTTTTTTCCTTCCTTAAAAGTGGTTTTCATGGGATTTAATTATTGGGGACCTTTAAAAAGTACTATGCATAAACAAAAGCCCATTACTTATTTTGCTATGGCAAAGTTAACAGTATACTGAAGAATAGACCTGACATTCTTATAAAATATAAAATGCATGCTGTCTTGTATTCATGGACCAAAGCATCTAAGAGCAACTCTAAGTGTGTGTGTGTGTGTGAGTGTGTGCATGGTACTTAAACATATAGGTTGCTTAGTGCTGTAAATATTGTTTAAATTAAATTTAAACTGGAAGAAGACTTAGACTAATAGACAAAAAGCATGTTCTCTGCCTTCCACCTCCTACTAATAACCTATTTGGGTTAGAGGTGAGGGAAACTGCCAAGAGCAGGGACACCTGCATCCATCAATGTCAACATAAAAGGTACACATCGTCCACTCAGATTTATTGCAACTGCTTACAATTTACCCGTTCACAATGATGACTTTCCTACTCCCCAAAAATGAATTCACAGTTGAAAGAACCTTCCCACAGCTATCAGAAGTAGCCAGATTATGAATCAATTGTTCTCCTGAATTTGTCTTTCCATTGAATTGATGGGTATGTCAGAACAATTCGGTGAGGTTCCTTTGTTAATGTTGGTTAGCCAGATGTTCGTCTTAGGATGTGCCACATACTGGCCCTCTCTAGATATAAAAACCAGTTACTAGACACCACACACATTAACATAATATAGCAAAAATAATAACATTTTGATAGTGTTGCATAGTAGCACTCCTTCGTTATTAGCAAACAGTGTATGTATCTGAAAAGTTTATTAAAAGAGACTGGGGGGGTTGTAACTGCAGGTTGTTTCTAGTATGTAAATCAGGGGTTGGGGTTGTCTATACCTTGAGTGTTTAAGATAATAGACTTATTCTGGATTGGTTCATAACTACAGGCTGCAGGCTAAGTTGAACATTATAACCTGATGAGAGCCTGTATTTCCTTCTTCTTGCAAGAGTACTTTCTGATAACAGAGAGCACACCCAGAAACACTATGTATTCACAAGTAAAAAATGATACCAGTGCTTAAATGGATTTATTATCTTAATGAAAATCAAGTAATACCCATAATTCCAAAGAAAGGGACATTTAAAATATTATCCATTTGTATGGTTATTAATACAAATGGGTTTATAAATTATATGCATGTTCTAAATAATTATATTGTAAGTTACAAATGCTAATTAGCTGTTAAATTCTTTAAAGATAATTTTAAATTATATATATTTAACTAAAAATTAAGAAAATGTCACTACACACTGCAGCAAACATTGCTATTGCTTAACTCACATCGACTGTATTCGTCCAGCTCATTCTTCTGAGGGACAGAAACATTTAGGGTTCAGGTACACACCCACCTGGGCTAGGCCTCTCTTGTTATTAATGACTGGTTAAAGCATGTAAGAGTACTCCTACGCTGGTCAATGAGTCTGGGTATGGTTTTCTTCCTTAAAAAGGTCACAGAAGGCAAATATCCCTTGTTTGGGGAATTGATGGGGCATAAAATGTTAACACCTGGCACTGCTGCAGTCAACTTTAGACCACCAGTCAGGAGGGACCTGAAGGTGGTCTACAAAATAGAGTAGCTGGTGCTACCTGAACGTGTCACTAGGTTATTGACTTCTTACGTTGTCTCCTGATTGTATGCCACTTTGCTTGAGATTTTCCACTTCCAAGCTAACGTGCGTTATATACTTACTACCCAGAATTAACTAGCATCGGTACTTTGGCGAGTTCACTTTGTGCGTGGGTGTGTAAGACATGCTTTTTAAAAAGATATGTGCATATTATAAAACATAAATACAATGCCAAAAGTATATAAGGATGCAAAGAAAAACCCTCTGCCCACCTGACCCAAGAAATCTTTCCTGATCTCTTAAGGTCTGTTGGATGAAGAGAGAAAAACATTATTTTACATTAAGGCATTCACATCAGTGATACGAATTTAAGTTTTAAAAACACTAGATGTGCATGTAAAGGAATTTCAGGGAAATAAAACTGAAATTGAAGGGATTATAAAACATAATAATGCTTCTTCCCCATGGGAAATATTTCCCTAACACCTCTCTTTAAGGTAAATGAAGCACTTAATCAAAAACAAAGGAAACAAGCCAAAAGAAATTGCTCTTCGTTGTTTTCTCTTTAACAATAAAAAAGAAATGCATAACAAGAAACCAAGCTGAAGGTTTCTAGTCTAAGCGGTGAGGAGTCAAGTCAGTCAGTCCCTGCTCAGAAGGGTGAGGCTATTAGAACTATCCTTGATCTCAGCAAAGAGCCCGGAAAATGACAGAGGCTATTAGAACGATCCCTCAAGCTCTCATTTCACGTCGCCCCGTCCCCCGTAGCTGTCAGCATTCACTTTATTACTAATAAGAACCCCTTGGTCACGAGCTAAAAGACTGGATGTTGGACCTACTCCGAGGAGTCTCAGCAGACAGGCCTCCCTCTGCTTCTGACCGGGCATTGCTCGGAAGATTCTTTGGAGCAGTTCAACTCTATACACAGGGGATAACAAGGTGTCAAAATTGAGAACATGCCAACTAATAAGAATTCATTTTATTAATATAGTTATATCACCTGGCTTTATAATATTCACAATCCCACAGGTTTTCAAAAGATTTTTTTAACTTTTAAAGTTGGTTCTTTGTTTTTGTTTAAAATTCCTATTTTCATTGACCGAGTGACATTATCAAGTCGTCTTTCCAAGAAAGGCTCATAGATGCTGCACCTTGGGCCACTTTCATAGATGAGAATTCCTATCTTGTCCACCTATCTATCACCAGTGTAGTTTAGTCAAATGTGGCTGAGTGAAATAATCCTGAGCTAGACATTCACCAGAACTTGAGAGATTCTTCTACAGTGTCTTCTGGTATTTAGCCTTGGAGAAAAGTTTGGGCCCTTCACTGACACGCATATATTCCCTTCTTTCCTAATTTCTTGTACCATAAACGTTTTGTTCTACCTCCTACCCGCAATTCTAAAAATTGTTTCTTATTTGGAACCCAAATTAGGGGCAGACACTGTGCTGAGCATTTGTGTCAAATTAAAAAAAAAAATGAGAAGCTGATACCAAGGACTCAAGTAGAAAGAAAATGTTTTGAAAATGATGATGGCAACAAATTTACATGTGCACTGTTGTGATAAGAGTTGTATGAGACCCCAATAAAATTACATTTAAAAAGATAGGAAGTAAGTCATATTGAAATAAACATTTCTCTAATCCTGGGGGTGGGGAGCAAACAAAAAAATAAATGCAAGGTTCTCTTTCAACTACAGATTTCCTTTTGGATTTCCAGTTTGCATGAAATTATCCTCCATTTTTATAAAACCATCTTTCATTTCATTGTTTTGGTTAATCAACTTTAGGGATTCAAATAATATTAGTAGATTATCTTTCATGTCCAGAGAACTGCGATTGCTCCCAACATTTCTTTCTTTGTCATTCATGCTGCCACAGGCCTTTGCTCTGCAGGTGGGGAGGGCACTCATCAAGATCTATTCTGTCCCCGGCAATTTCTAATAAATATCTTAGTTCAGTACTTACTCATTCTCAGTCTGTTTCTTTAGATATAAAAGGACCTTCTTTCTTACCTTATTCTATCATTTCTCATGGATTGTGTTACGGAATTCAAGCTCTTATAAAGGTGCTCAACTTTTAGGCAGCAATTATTAGAGAATTCCACACATTCAAAGAGTTGATGTATTCTTACTGGAATATGTCTTTGCTTGAAATGGTTTTATTTTTCTTTTATATGTCTTTACTTTCTTATAGTACATTTGCATAATTAAGTCCTTCCATTTCATTGGATTCATTGTTGGCGGGTTTTTTTTTTCTCAAAACCATTTTGTTGGAAGTTAATGCAGTTATCATATCACTCTTTCGCTCAATCTGCTCCAAAACATTCATTTTAAGGACATCTCCTTTCCAAGTCAGACATAAATGGAGTAAAGCTGTTGAGTTTATTGCAATGATCCCTTCTTCCCTTTTTCTTTTTTCTTTCTTTATTTTTTAATTTTTATTTATTTTATTTATTTTATTTTATTGGGGGATCTTACAGCTACTACAACATTCAGTACATCATTTGTATCAAGCACATTTGCACACATGTTGCCACATATATTTCCAAACATTTTCCACTTGAGCCCTTGGTACAAGCTCCTCTTTAAAAAAAAAAAAAAAAAAAAACCCTTTCCCTTCCGCCCTCCTTTTTTTTTTTAATGAATCATTTTATGGGGGGCCCATACAACTCCCATCACAATCTCTAACAATATCAGTTGTATGCAGGCCACTTTTACACACCCATTACCATCATTACTTTCAAAACATTCTCCCTCCCTGCAGGCCCCCATTATCAGCTCCCTATATTACCCTTCCTCCCCCGCCCCTTCCCCTTGAACCCTTAGTGATTTACATATTTTTTCATCCTGTACACTGTACAATGTGTCCCAACACTCACTTCCCTGTTGTCCGTGCCCCAGAGATAAGGCTACGTGTAGATCCCTGAAGTTGGTTCTCCCTTTCTATTCCTCTATCTCTCCCCTCTCCTGGTATTGCCACTCCTATTACTAGCCTTGATGGATCATCTATCCTAAGTTCCCCATGTTTCCAACTGCACTGCACATCTCTTGGTCTAGCTGGATTTATGTGTTAGAATTTGGGTCATGATAGTGGGTGGGAGGCAGCATGGGAACTAGAGGAAGGTTGTATATTTCATAGCTCTTACCCTGTATCTTAACTGGCTCATTTCCTCCTTGTAGCCCCTCTGCAAAAGGATGTCACCTCACCTATTGATGGGCTTTGGGTCCCCAATCTGTACTCCCCCTCATAAATAATAATATCACTTTAGCTCATTGATGCCTGACACTGGATCCCTTCACCACCTCATGATCACACAGGCTGGTATGCTCCTTTCGTGTGGGCTTTATTGCTTCTAAGCTGAATGGCCGCTTGTTTACTCAAGCCTTTAAGTCCCCAGACGCTATATCTTCTGGTAGCTGGGCACCATCAGCTTTCTTCACCACATTTGCTAATGCACACATTTGTCCTCAGGGATCATATCAGGAAAGTGAGCATGCAATGTTGTGCTATTTTGTTCTTGAAGCCTGATATCTCATCCCTTTGACACCTCATGATTCCACAAGCTAGTGTGCTTACTGGTTGGCGGGTTTTTTAAGTGCAACAATGTAGTTAATACATGTGACTTGGACTACTTCCCACAGTATGGGACACCTCACATCTGACTCTCTGAATTGGAGAGTTGAGTAAATTGCAGTCTGTCCTTGTTTCTGTTTACTTAGGAACTGGGGAAAGGGAGATACGACAACCAGTGACCCAAAAAGGGACTTGGTGTGAACAATAACAACAACAAAAAGCTCACCTTCCTCCATATGCTTTCAAGTCATCACCTGGAAATTTGCACATCTGAATTTGTACCATGTATATCCAGCACAATTTATACAGAAACTCTTGGAACCAGAGAAGTGTATTCAAGGCTAAAATCAACAGTATGCAATGCCAACTGTTTTAAGTGATCACTGCCTTGTGTCCCAAGATTTTATTCCTGGATTGAGGCCTTAGCTGAGGATGGTTTGCAGGAGAAAACACTCTGGATCATTGTCCTGGTATACCATGGATGCTGGGAAGACTTCCATTCCCCAAATGTAGTCTGGTTTGTATACCTCCCACCATTTCTCTTCCAGAATTTTAGAATACAGTCACAAGACAGAAGTGAGACACACACACACACACACACACACACACACACACACACGCTCGGGAGGTCCGGCAGACAAGCCCAGCTAAGTTCTACTCCAAGGCTCTCATCTCCAATTTTTTCTTTGGGTGTTAGATTCTGACAAATAGCTCGTTGAGTTACACCATTTATTTTGCTCAGATGTTCCTGGATATCCACTTGGTGGGCATAGGATTGTACACTGTTTGTGACTATTTTCATCATGTATTCATGTTGAGAAAATATATGGTACATTTTCAAATCCCTCATCACCAAAATCAAAATGATTTTCTTTTTTTGAATTAAAAATGGTGGTTTCTCTTCATAGGGTTTTTCTGATTTTTTTCTTCAAGGATATAACAATGACAGCATCACCCATATCACCTACAAAACTATGAAATGTTCATTCTGTTCCTCTTTTCAATGGTCCTATTGCTGAACAGCTTTCTGGTTGCTACCTATCAAATATCCCAATTGATCACAGCTCTGTAAGTAAAGATAACCAGAATTCGAGAATGGCAAAACAGTAATTATGGGGAATATTAGAAATGATTCCTGACATGATGACAGAGGCATTTCATAGGCTTACATTTTCGTAATTAGATTCTGCTTTTCAAGTAGGCATGAATGCCTCCTGAATTTTAAATGTTTCCTACCTCTTGACACCACACCTCATTGGGGAAAAAAGCATTCAGAAAGTGTTGAGATATATTTAAAATGAAAGAAGTTAAGGATTGAGATAGAATTTTCTTTTTGCCCTAGTGCAATAATGCATTGTGAAAGTAAACTGTTTCTATTGCAAGTGGGTGCTACATTAAGACTATACCAACTCTAGGGAGTCCCGTCCAATAACTGCTCTGAGATGATCTCAACAGCTCTGCTGTCCAATGTGTTGAGCAATGAGTTTGGCAACGGGAGAAAATGCCTCTGACTCTGCCAGACCCCACTGAGTGACTGCAGTGACTCTCTGTGCTTGCTTCAGGTTCTGCCACCATCATCCCTTATACTGCTTCAGACAAGCCACACAAGTAGAGACTGACTTCACAAAGTGGGCCACTCATCCTGAACTGCTAGGTTTTAATAATACAGAACTTTTAAACTAAGACATCAGCGAAGTACATTGTGGGACCTCATCTGACATAACGTGTTTAGCCAAGAAGATAAACACTAGGAGGTAAAACAGGAATCATGAAACCCACCTACAATCCAATAGTATATAAAGATGTCTGAATTAATATATTTTATGTTGATGCATATTACCCAATATTAATTACCATAATATCAGGGAGGGGTGCTACTAAAGTAAAATGACAACAAAGCAAAGCTTTTAAAATTTATCTCGAGGATTCTGCCATTGGGCATTTCACTGAACTATCAAATATTCTACCATTATCCCACGCTTTGGAGGATTAGATACCAAGACATTTCACAGAACACACACACACACCCTACTCTCATTTACCATCACCACTTGCAAAAGGAAAATGTCTTAACTCATGTTGAATTATGTTGATTGTGGTTTGAGCAATATAACCAAAGACAGAACATATTTATAAGATAATCAAAGAAAACTCATCTCCAAAACAGTATATCCTTTCCCTCTGCGACATAATGGCTACCTTATCTGGCTTGACGAGCAAGGTAGAGTGTGACATGCAAGAGACAAGGACACAATGTCCATCTCTAATGTATAATGAGTGGGCACAGACTTTAAGGATGCTTTGACATATTTAGACCTCACCAAAAAGTCAGGGGTTAGAGAAGAGGGCATTGTGATTCTGTTATATATTAGTAAGGTTTCAACAATTGAATAGCACAGAACTCATGCTGGTCTACTGGGATCTTGACTCCCCAAATAGTGCTCTTCTTCACCACCTTAAAATGTTGCCACCAGAGTGCTCTGCCTTTCAACTCCAAAGACTATCTGTTTTTGCATTTATCAACCACATTCGTGCTACTGATCTGAAGGAGAGCAGAAAAATATGTGCAGCTAAATTAAGATCTCCCCCACCCCCAAAATCCATAACCAATAAGTCAGTTCTAACTCACAGCAACCCTTGAGGATACAGTAGCACTGCCCTCTATGGGTTCCGAGGCTGTGAAGCTTTACAAAAGTAGAAGGTCTCATCGTTCTCCCAAAGTGAGGAAGGGAGTCAATTGCCAACTTCTCCATTAGAAGCTGAGCACTCACCACTGCACCGTCAGGGCTTCTGCTCACTGCTGCCCTCTCAATGCTGACTCCTAGTGACTCCAGACAGACAGGGTAGAACCATGCTTGTAGGTTTAAAGACTTTAACACTTAGAAAAGTTGAAAGCCTCATCCTTCTCCCTCAAAATAAAGAGGAACCACCCCTAACGTAGTTGTTAGTAATTCAAAGACAACCTTGTGGATGATAGGTCATCTGTATCTCCATGACAGGAGTGGTTGCCAATGATTGTTGCGTATTCGAATCACAGATCCCAATATCTAGGCAACCCCAATTCAATGGTATTAGAATTTAGGGACCATTTTTTTAATGTTCTTGGTTAGTGCAAGCGTGGGAACCTGTGCCCCACAGGAGATACACAATAAAGATTTAAGGCACAATGTAGGCAAAACAGAATGTGGCCTGTAATGCAAAAAGGATGTGATCAAATTTCTATGTTTCAAATATTAGAAATAAACAGAGGCTACAATTTGTTCATAGCACCTAGGACTAGGAATTGATGTCAACCTTCAAAATGTTCATAAAAAAGCTGGTGCCTAACATTGTCAATAAACTAACCTCACTGCCCTGCATCTACTCATATGATTAGCCACCGTATGTGAGCAAGCAGAGCTACCCAATGTGGATTGTGAGGCTATAAATCGTGAAGCGAGCAGAAAGCCCCATCTTTTCCCCTCGAAGTGACTGCTGGGTTCAAACCACTGACCTTGCCCTGGGCAGCCCCAACACTTATCACATCACACCACTAGGGCTCCTGTAAAAGTAACAAGAGCATAGACTCTCTGAAACACTTCCCCCTGGGGAAAAAAGTATTGTTGCAGTGTATAAAAATCAGGTCAGGAGAGAGACAGGCTCAACGGGGACCTGAGTTCAGTTCAATGTGACAACCAAAGACACCGAGAAACAAGCAACTTGCAAACACCTGGATTCAGCAAAGCACAAGAAATGAGTACTTCTGTAGCTCAAAGGTAAGGGCTAAAAGGATACAGCATCCTTCTGAAAAAATGGGAGTCTATCCTACTCGTTTTAAGAGTTTATTCACAAGCTAAGGCTGAGATGCAAAGTTCAGTGATCGGTCCTAAGATACCTGCGGAGCCCAGCCTGAAGCTCTGGTACCAGCACTGACAGATTTGTGTTTGCTAAACCAATACTACAAGGGAACACCCTCGCCCAGCACTGCCATTGCACTTTGACTCCCTGAAAAGATTCCATCAACCAGTCTCTTTAAAATCCTAACTGACACAGGCTTGAAGAAAACGCACTTCAAACAAAGCAACAGATGGGAAGGTGCAGCAAGGCCCAAGCCGACAGCAGGCCAACTTGTGGCATCTCTTTCTCATCTACTTGGACAGAATACGGGCGGCATTATGGGTGCATTCTTAGAGCCGGGATCGCGGGGGAGTTTGTAATCATTCGGAGTGAGTCCACGTGAGAACTTCCCACGTCACCTCCGCGGATGGGGAACTTAAGGATCATGCAGGGGAAACAATGAGGGGTGGACGGACGCAAACAGTCCCCCACGCTTAGGGAGCTAGTGAAAGGAAATAAAAATAAAAAGCAATGCTTCTCAGTGTTTGCAGGTACGCTCTCCTGCCGACTGTAAATCCACAGGACTGACCCGCTTCTCCTCCTGTCACATCCAGGTCGAGCTCAGGCGAGCACTCGCCATGGGACCCGCGGTGCACCTGCCATCGCGTCTGCCTGACGGTGTGGGCCTCCTCTGACGTGTTTGAAGAAAAATGAAATAACCATCTGCCAGTCATAACTGTAGCTCAACACAGTTTCATACAGTTTCATTTGGAGTTACTGGGGGGGGGGGGGAGGGTGGCAGGGAGGGAGGGGAGCCACGTTACAGGGAGATGAATGCTACCTACCCAACTCTGCAGAGAAGACACTTTAGCAGGTAAGCCTCTAGATGGGTGTCCTGCTGTGAGCACAGGGTCCTTGTCAAATCGTAACTTACCTGATGGTTAAAAGTCCCCCTTTGACTTGCTTACGCTCAGCACAACTCCCTTCCCAGCAGCACAGGAAAGCGAAAACTCCCCGTCTGCCTATAACCTAGCCCGGTCTCCTTCTTCATCAGAAGCAATAGTTTGCAATTTCCTTCCCAAGCAGCCGTCCCTAACCAGACTGAAATACGCACGCACGCAAGGCGACAGTCAGGGAAGGGATCGAAGTTAAGCCCTACAGACGCACCAGGAAATAGCAACAACGACACCCCCAAAGCGGCAAGTCCTTAAGAAAGGTGCTTCTCCCGGCAGCCGCATTTCAAACAGACAAGGACGGAGTTAGGGAGCAGGCGCTTACCTGAGCTGATCATACTGTGCATTCTTTGCTGAGCCAAGAGCTGCTCCCGTCCAGCCACCCCATCTGAGGAAACACACGAGTCACTCTCGTCAATTGTCTGCAGCATATTCCCATCACTCGCACTTCAGCTCCATGAAAGATTCATCACGGCTCCAGTGCAGCCGCCCCACGAGCCACCCTCGCCGGTCCTCCGTCCTCCCTCCTCCCGGGGCAGAAGCGGCGACGGAGAAGCCACTTCAACAATGATTTCCTGCCTATGAAGATGCACGGACACTTTTTAAAAGACCTGGACACTTACCCCCGTACCAACCTGTGTGCAAAGCAGGGAGGGCCGAGTGGATGCTAGAGCCCTCTGGACTTTAGGGGATCCCGGAAGCGAAAAGCAGGTGGGAAATAGGAATGTGCTTCAGGGTTCTTTCTTTGTCAGAATAAGGAGCAAAATATTAACTCTACCCAGGAGAAAAAGAAACCAATTAAACCTGGCTTGTATTTCTTCGGGCTGCTAGGGTTTTGTGGCAAGAACCTCTAGCCCTGCAAGAGGCTCCCACCGCCCGCCTGGTGTCCTCCTCCTATCTGTTTATGTGTGTGTCTCTCAGCTCAAGTTGGCTAAAGCGAGTGATAATCCATTTGCATATGAATCAACAACAGCATGGCCCACAGGCACAGAAATAGAACAATGGTCGGCTTGAGCCAAAAATAGGTCAAGCATGGCCTAGTGATTGGTGCCTGCATTAATGCATTTAAAAATACCCTAGCAAACCCAGCTGTCCAGCCTCTATCTTTCAAACCATAATTCTCTATTGCTGGGCTTTAAAAGCAATTAACTCTTTCCTTCCTCCAAGATTGCTGTTTCTACACAGGCGATCTGCTTCCAAAGAAAGAAAGGAAGGGGAGAAAATTAAGAATCATAATTCAAAGAGGGCAAATGCACATACATTTCATTTTATTTTTATAGTATGTGTTTTGGGGAGGGAGGGAGGGAGGGTGGGGGGGAGAGAGAGAGAGAGAGAGAGAGAGAGAGAGAGAGAGAGAGAGAGCTGCGCACAGCTCTGTATTGGTTCTAAAATAATACTGGAAGCTTTTGCTCATAATGTGGTTTCTGCCTCACCCACGCACAGCAATCCTGGTGTTCTATTTTTGTTGCCTGTTTCTCTGGCTACACTGCAGTTGGCTGTAGCACTAGAAGCTCTTCTGCCTTCTAGTTTCTGGACTGACAGGAGATTTAGGGGAGGTAGTTTCGGAAAAACAAGCACACCCTAGGAAAAAATGTTTATGAAGGATTGGCTTACTCTTTTATCAATAGCTTGCTATTTATGTAAGGCAATTGACCACGTCACAATCTGTATCACTTATCAAATTCTATTACAATCAACTCCTATAATACCTCAGGAAAAATGAGAGAAAGAGAGAGAGAGAGAGAGAGAGAATTTTAACCTGAAAACCTCTTGGGCTCACTTCAGCTTGCCTGTAAAAATGGGCAAAAAAAGTCTGCATTTTCTTGTAGGTACATGTGGAAAGACTTGAATATGCACACCTGTGGATAGGTAACTGTAGTCTATGCCCAACTACGAATGTTCTGAGCTCATCTCACCACTCGTCCAGACCTCATGTTTCTACAGAAATAGCATTTATAATAGTAGATTGTTGGACATTTGTGGCACTCATCTACAATGCCAATGAACTACACAGTATACAACATTAAACATTCTCTTGTCTCTGGGACATATTTATAAAATAATTTCTGCGTGAGAAAAATATTCTGCATTTGAAACGAGGATGGCTTCATCAAACCAACCCCAAAGTCAAACTCCTGGCTGTTCAGTCCTGCCTTTCTGAGTGGCAGCAGCCTGGGAAATATCATCCCACCATTGTCAGGTGCAACATGGAACAAAAGAGAGGAAAGAGAACTTTGCAATGTTTGCAGAGTAACCTGAAGGAGGGGGCACCTCGGACAGCCATGTGTAGGGCAAGTGGGAGAGAAAAGGGGAGTTGGAGGAGAGAAGGGGGGTCATGTTCAATCATTAGTTGCACAGTCCAAACTAGTGAATTCCCTTGAAGAAATTCTAGTTCTTTAATAGAACAGCTCCTACTGAATGCTTCAGATCTTGCAAAATCATATTTGGATAAAGAAGTTGCAAGTCCAAAAAGGAAGCTATAACAAGCCAAATTTACCTTCAACTAAGCTAAAATTTTCATGTTCCTGTCAACGATGGGGTAAAAAAAAGAATCCATCTGATGGTAAAAGTAAATTTTCGACCAAGTAAGAAATTTGTGTGTAAAATCAGAGGCTTGAAGGTTGAGAATGGCATTTCCCTCATTGATGATATAGTTATGAGATGAACCACCATGGCGTTCAGTCTGATGTGATTTAAATTTTTCATTGTGTTTTTAGGTGAAAGTTCCATAGTAAATGGGTTTTCCAGTAGAGAGTTTATATACAAAGTGTTCCCTGACATTGGCCTCACTCTCTGTGATGTGTAAACACTCTGATTTCTGCCTGGCTTCTGCTTCTCTTCCTCTGTGTCCTTCCTCCAGGTTTCCTCACCAGTACTTTTGGACAGATGTCGCCCTCTGGGTCTTTGGGTCTTATCTAGTCAACAGTCTAAGGAAAGCATTCTTCTCAGCTGCTATCATTTGTTAGAGAGTCTCCCCAGCATTTGGCTCAGAGGGCCCTCAGGAGTATTTTCAGTTCCAAGTTAGAAGACTGCTTCAGGACAATAGACTGGGGGATTTTTCTAAGTTTCTTTGAAACCAGTAAGTATGGTTTCAGTCTCTCTCTCTTTGAATTTTGCGCTACATTTTTAACCCATTCTAACTTTCTTTGGTAGTCATGATCAGAGAAGTTCATAGTGGTAGCAAGGTGTCATCTAGTTCTTCTAATCTCAATTTAAAAGAGACTATGGTTCACATGAGTCGTTATTTCTCTGGAGTTTTCATTGCTTTTTGGGGGTGGGCATCACTGCCCTCTGGTGGGAGTAGGAGGCCCAGCCTTGCTCCTGGAGAGCTGCTGCTGGATTTGAACCACCAAGCCAGTGGGTCACAGTCCTGCACACAACCACTAAGCCACTGGGACTCAGCCCATGGAGTCATTATTTCCTTGAGGCTTAGCTTTCCATCATTCTCCTTTGCTCCTGAAAGGAAGAGACCAACATTTATAGCTAGATGAACAATCACAAGCTTTGAAGAACCCAGACATTACTCATCAGGCTAGGATATAGAACATTATACATCTAGTTATTATATTATGTATACTGCTATTACTGCTATTGTCTAGCTGTGTGTCTTAGACATTGACTGCAGTTGTCCATGGTTGTAGTGTTCCTCTCACTGTCTCTCTTACTGAGACTGTATTCACTGCCCTCAGATAGGCTAGTGCTTGGTCCATCACCAGCATTCATTCTCTGTCTATTACGTGGCTAGAGATCTTCCATTTCCTTTCTGGTGAACATCAACAAAATTCCTTTCTGTGTGTAAACATATCCACTCAGTGTAATCTCATCTATATTCTTTCATACTGTGATATGTTTCACAGGTTCAACATTATTCTTTATCAACGTTCAGCATTGCATTATACAGTTCACTCATGCATTCATCCAACCCTGGCAAATTGAAGTCGTTTCTCTTTTTTGGTATTGTGAATCATGATACAATGGACAGGATGTGCATCTGTCTACTTGTGTCTCAACTCTTAGACTGATTGCACAATGAGTTATGCATTGGGCTACCTACTAGAAGATCAACAGTTCAAAACCACAGATGCTCCAAGGTAAAAAGATGAGGCTTTCTATTCCCATAAAAAGCTATATTCTGGGCAATCCATATGGAGTAGTTTTCCTCAAACCTATCTGATCATTATGAACCAGAATTGATTCGATGACAGTGAGTTCGGTTCAGTCTGAATCAACATGGTGACTGTGATTTTTTGAGTGATGAGTGGGTAGTGTTAGATTGTATGTGTAGTAACTACACAATTTTCTGCCCACTTGATAATTAAGAATCCAGGGTAGAGTCTACCTGCCAATCAGGGTACAGCCCGCTGCCTCCTCATGGGCAGGGCCTTCTGATGTCCCTCTTCCTCATTGGAGGCCAGACCCACTCTCACTGCTTCCCTTGCCTGCTTCTGAGACCCAAGGAGAGTTTGAGGAGCCATGTGGAGACCCATGCCAGCCTTAGATGCTTCCACTCCCACAGGATTCACAAGACTTTTCACCTGCTGGCCAGTGACCTTCCTGTACTTTAGGCATCGATGCATGTGCTGCATGAGTCTGAAGATGAATTCATATATTGGAATTAATGGACTAATATTGAACTTATGAACCTGATCTGGGATGGAATAATTTCTTAACATACAATTACTGTTTGATATAAAGTTCTATCACTGCATATATACATATATATGTGTGTGTTGGTGATAGATAGATAGATTTGTGTCTCCAGTAAACCTGTATGGTATTTCTATTTCTTTTTCTTTAAACGAGGGTCATATCATTTTCCACAGTTAACCATAGTGCTTCAGACTGTGCAAGAAATTTAGAGATTGTTCGCAATGGTGTTTGGACTGTGTTCCTGGGGCAATATGAGTACCTGTGTGTCATCTCAAGGAATCCTCAATCAAGCACTCCTTCGAACCAGGACGGCCACGTTTTCTTCTTTGTACATCTGGTGACCTGCCCAATGCCCAACCCCCAGTGCCATCAGTGCTTTTCCTCCCTCACAATCATGCAAGTAATTAATTGTCCCAGACAGTCACAGTGAGACTTAACATATTTTCCAGGGAGTGACACAAAAGGAAAGTACTACCTAATTATTTCAGAGTTATTTTTGATAGAACCAACAAAAACAGTGGTTGAAATTGTTATGGGTTGATTTGTGCCCCCCACAAAATATGTGTAGAGGCATAACCCCTAGACCTAAGAGATAAAAGTCTTTGGGGAAATAGGGTCCTCATTGTTTTTGGGAGGATATCTCAGTATAGGTTATGTCCTAACTCTGATAACTTCTGGGTTATAAGAAGAGCGGAGCAGACACAGAGTACCCACAAATGAAGAGGGTAGGGATGAAGAAGACGGCATTAGTGGTTGCTTAAGGAACATAGGAACACCAGAGCTACCACAACTGAGACCAGGATCTTCCCCCAGATATAGGACGACTTTTCCTAGAGCCTGCGCCCTGATCCAGATTTCTAGCCAACTAAACCATAAGGAAACAGATTCTGTTCATTAAAGCATCTCACATGTCAGTAGCACTAGAGAGCTAAAATGAAAATATAACAATAAAATCACCATATTAATGTATTTTGCCTATATACCTTTTTTTCCCTTGTAAGTTTAAATTATACCTTCAAGTAACCATTTATACAAAAGAGTCCACAAACTTAAAAGAAAAGGAGAAAAAAATCTTGAAGAGTGAGTTAGTAATTACTCAGGGATTCCAGAAAAGGATATTTTACATTAACATGGTATAAATATTGTCTCGTCTTCATTTTGACCATTAAAAAAAAATGAAGCTTATTTACACTTCAAATCAACATTACTTTAGTCTTTTGCCCATTAGTAGTCTTATCTTTCATTAACCTTTCCATAATGAAACTTTTTTCACTACAGAAAAGACAGTGGGCACAATACAGATAGATTTTACTTGTTTCAGAGAGGGCGTTGGGAGTGGCATAGAATAAGGCATCACAGGAGGAAAAAAAAAGAGT
Organism: Nesogale talazaci; assembly: GCA_004026705.1. Lineage (NCBI taxonomy): Eukaryota > Metazoa > Chordata > Mammalia > Afrosoricida > Tenrecidae > Nesogale > Nesogale talazaci. The sequence continues at coordinate 354,490 of PVJH01000105.1, read as the reverse complement.
TCTATGCATCAATTGTCAGAGTTAGATAATAAAATTAATGTTTTGATCTTCTCACTTCATTGCAATCAAAGAAACATTACTAGGTTCCTTTGGGGGCATAGTGAAAGCCAAGGTTACATATTTCAAAAGCAACACAACAGGGATTTTTAATTAAAAGAATCACAACACACCTCTACCAATGTCAAAATGGAATTGAGCAGAAGTATTATAAGTCTCAATAGAATGCACTTTGATTTAATAAGCATTGTTAGAAAATATCTAAGTATTCTTTTTTTCACCCATGCAGGTCAATGAACAGTGGATGAAAGAATAAGGAAAACAGTAACAATGACGACAACAAACAGGTTCCCAACTTAGTAGAAAATGGAGTGGGAAACAATTCCTCAAGCAAAGTATGATCCAGAAGTTACGCTGATACTTCCAGGTTTCCTGATAGATTTACAGGCAATGTGAAAAAGCATAAAATAGCTATATGGCAACAGACTAGATGCAGCCTGAGAACCCCAGTATTTTCAGGCTTACAATGACCTTATCTCAAATTTTTTCATTGCTGAAACATGGGAGACAGTGTAACTTGATTTATTTTACCACAATAGCAAATCTTCCTTTCATCTGTAATCAGTCAAATACTTTTGCTGCAGTAGCACATCCTATCACATTGGAAATGGGAACACATAAGATTCAAAATGGGTTTGCCCCAAGATGGTATTATACTTCACAAAAAGCTTCGAATTGCTGCCCAAAAGTTGATACTTGCAATACCTTTCTAACATTCTCACATTTCCCAAACTATTATTTTTCTGCATCCAATTAACTTGCTCCTCTTAGAATTCTATGAAATAGGATGGAGAAAATACAGTATGTGGTTTATTATTATTAGGTAGCCTATTTATCTGTATGGCCTTAGAGGAAAATCACTAATTTTTACGGAAAACCAGACTCTCAATCTATGTCTGGTTCCTCCTCACTAAACCAGTCCAAAGGATTAGCAATTATCAGATGAGGTCAAAGGTTTGACAAGAGAAATCTGCAATGAAATTCTATGGAGATTATATGCATTTTCATGAAGAAAGACAAATAAAACAAAAATAAAACAATAAATGACTGAATTGCCAAGTTTACTTTAACCAAAACAAATTCTATTCTCTGGGGAGTAGAATGATAAATGGAGACAGGTTAAAACTGTGCATGATCTTGTCTTGCTTGGCTCTGCGTAAGGGCTCATAGAGGCTGCAGGCAGGAGATCACAAGAGGCATTGCATTAGGTCTAGCTGCCGCACAAGACCTCTTGAGAGTTTTGAAAAGCAAGCATGTTACTCTGGGCATTACTCTTGGGTCAGGTGCACCTGAGCCAAGCCATGGTATTTTCTATTGCCTCATTTGGCTGTGAAAGTTGGGCAGTGAATAAGGAACATCAAAGAATCGATGCATCTGAAATGTAGTGCTGGAGAATAATATTGAAGTACCATGGACTGCTAAAAGAAAAAATCAATCTGTCTTGGAAGAAGGGGGGAACAGTGAAAATGAGGAAGTCTCTCAACGAGTTGGATTGACTCAGTGATTTCATCAATGGGCCCAGGCGTAGGAACATTTTTAAGGATGGCGCAGGACCATGCAGTGCTTTGTTTTGTTGCGCACAAGGTTGCTATTGGTCCAATTGCCTAGAGGGCATCTACAACAAGGAACCTGTTAGAAATGGTCGGTCCGGGCACTCTGCAATCCGAATCTCTGGGAGGAGTCTGTATTTCACCAGTCGGTCGAGTGAATCCGATGCACAAGAAAGTTAAGAGAATCCCTAGATCAGATTATCCTTTTCAAAGCAATAATTAGACAGTCCAAAAGATAATTGGATAAAGGATCTTTTTTGGTACATTTTCAAATTACCTGTATTGTTAGAGGGGGGTGGGTGGGTGGAAATAAAGTAAAATACTTAAACTAGGTATGAGTCTGAAGAATGAGGGCATTAATATTTATGGTATGAAAATACTGAGAACACTATGCAGAAAGGGGCCCTCTAATTTGCATTGAAGACCACTATTGTGCATGAAATCTGCTGGGCCTGTTGTGCTGCTTTTCCTGGCTCAGTCGCTTTGTTGTAGATTCTAGTTGTCTGATGTTTTGCCAATAGCATGTCCAGACCCTGTAAGTAGAACTTAGATCAGCCAGCCTAACAGGAGAAAGAAAGATGGTTATATATGGTCCTGTGATCAGAGAAACAAGAGCACCTTAATGGTCTCTTGGTATAATCTAGGAAAGTTTAACTTTCCATAAAAGCCAGTCATTCGGATATAAAAAATTTGCAATTGCACAACATAGTTCAAGCTCCAAAGAGATACAGGCATGCAAGTTAGAGCAGCACAACCTCTGCTTACACTACACATTTTTCCTTGGGAGAGGCACTGTCAAGACACAAGCAATTATTAAATAGGTTGATTAGAAACGCTCACAGTCTAAGTTCTTACTTCAATCTTTCTTGATTTTTAATGTATAGCCATGACTTCAAAATAATAGACCTTGGGGGCTCTAATGAGGATTCAAGTAATATCTATCCCATCTGAAGATTAATGCTTACCCAGAAGCCAGCTGCCCTCAAGCCCATCTCGCAACACGAAGACCTTGCACGTCAGAGGGGAACTGCGCATCCCAGCAGGTTCAATGCTGGATTTTTTTTTTAAGTAGATCCAAATTCTTTATTCTGACGTCCCTCTCCATGGATTCCAGCCTCCAACATTTTGGCTAGAAACTGGATATGTGACTGTTTTCACTAGCCAGGGCCTTCAACTGGCAATTGGGTATTAAATAAATGCATGCCATTAGGGCTATTATCACTCTGTTGTTATTAGATACTTTTCAGTCTGCCACCAACTACTGGCAAAACTCACACAACATGTGGCTACAGTGTTCCACAGAAGTATATATTCAAGCCTCCCTTTATGTAATATCTTAGGCGGGAAGCACTACACAAACCTATTGATCCTTATTAACACCACCCACACCATCACTAACACACAGGGGGTAAGGACACTTGATGAGTCCTGGTCAAGCATCACACCTGAGTCTTCCTCACAGTCTGAGGAAATTCCACCCCTGAGTTGTTACTGATGGAGACTGAATCTTTCTGCCCAGTTATGCAAAAGAACTGTATACACTCTTAAGAACATTATGTGAGAGGTTAGATTTGGAGTTTAGCTTTACAAGCTTTTTGCAAAGACAGTCTAATTTTACTTCTCCTTTATGATAAAGTTTAGTGTGACATGTAGTATTACATTGAGCAAATATTTGTGAGGGGAATAAATCCTTCCTTCTTTAAAAAATCCTTTGAAGTGAGCACTGATTTTTGAGGGCATCACTAACATCCGACATCTAATATTTCACTGTTCTTCATTTCCTCAGCTTCATAGTAACAAAATTTCAAAAATTACCTTCAAACCAATAGTGGATCACAAGAAAATACAAGCAAACTCTACGTGAATGTCAGAAAAAAGAATCTGTTGGAATTAAGTGAAGCTTAACTGCACGTGCCTTGTAATTGTCTCACAAAGTAGAGGCACTAGGGCAAATGGTCAGGTGTTAGAATATGTAAAGGCAGTGATCTGACATGAATTCCTTAATGTATGTGAGCAGCCTCATCTGGGATAATCTGAATGATTGAAATATGAGGATATCTATGTTGTGCTCTGTCTTCAAAATACTGATATTAAGAAATTTTATTTTTTTCAAAAAAAACCTCATGTGTATTTCTACTTTAAAATAATGGAATCTAAAATTCTATATGAATAGAAAAGTCTAGTGATCAATTGTACTGGTGAGCATGAAAACAGCATAGGGACCACATCTGAACGACCCTGCCTATATAAGTCCAATTGTCCCTAGGCAGAGGTCAGGCAAACCCCCAACTTCCATCTTTCTTTCCCTCTTTTGACACGAGTCGTTCTTACCACAACACTCTACTACTCTATTGTGGGCAATAGTTTGCTACAATGGCCACAGAGAAGGTAGAGACAAATCACACAATAATGGAGTGTACTAAGTGTAATAAGTTGTTACATATATCAGTCATAGCATGGCTACAGCACTGTTCCATAGCAGAGCCTTCCATCAGCCAGCAGCCAAGTGTCTTGGGTCTTCAGCCTCTCTTTCCTATGGTCCCTTGACTATTGGCTCTCTCCAGGAAGGCTGCCAGATGCTCCTCCTCACCATCGCACGGTCTAGGTGTCAGTAGAGCATTCCTTCTATTCAGTCTTGGTGTGACTCCTTTGCTCTGCCCCTTGAACTCCATGCCTCAGTCTCTGGTGCCTCTCGTCTTGGCCTCCACCACGTCATGGAATGATTTCGAACATGCTCTGAGGGTGGCTCTTCTTCCTGGATAGTTCTGGAACTATCTTATGAGATATATCTGTCCTTGCTTATGCGATATCTCTCCTATGGCTAGAGGAATGGCAAATAGCATAAACTGATCCTTTCAATTGGTGATTCACATGCCCTATTTGCATACCCCCTCCAAATCATCTGATGGGAATTACAGAAAAAACCACAAAACTCACTGATCCAACTGCAGCATTCTTGACTCTCTGAGAGGGAGTAGAACCACTGCCTTGGATTTCCAAGACTTCAAGTCTTTATGGAAGTAGATCACCTCATCTTTCTTTCATCTAGTGACTGGTGATCTTAAACTCCTGACCTTGCTGTTAGCAGCTCAGTGGCTAACAGACTACCCCACCCAGGGCTCCAGACACGTGAAGAGATAGGCCATCTTAAGAAATGTCACTTCATCGTAATACATGCTGTATTATTTTAAATTGATGAATGACATTCACTACAAGTTTTTACCTTCCTTCCCTTCAAAGGGAAACAATTATGGTTGAAACGATTGATACTGTATTTTTTACCCTTGAGATATACAATAGTTGTTTGAATTTAAAACTTAATATCTCATGTTAGAATGTTAAGGAGGTTAACAGTAGTTTGCATTAGTGCTAGAGAGCATATAATTGAATGTAAGTATCAGTACACACCAGCCAGGAGCCTTATTTTCCCCTCTCAATGACATTTCTTGGCTCTCGTTCAGCGGCATCCACTTGAAATACAAACCAATCCTGACTAACTGGTGCTATGTTTACCATGCTGCATGTTCAAGGTGTTCATGAGACTAGCATCTCTCAACAGAAATGCCATTTTTAAAACAACAAAACAGCCTTGATATTTACAGGGACTTTGAAAATAAAACTTTGGGAAGAGATCAAGCAGAATCAGTATTCCTAAAATTATCTGCTATAACTTCCATGTTAGAACTTATCAACTTGGAGATAAGTGGGATTCTGATGACAAAAGGAAAAACAAAATAATACGGTCATATGTAGCATCTGAGTTAATACTACATTCAAGAGATATGATGAGAATAATTCTCCACATCTTGCTCTAAGTATAGCAGACATTAAAAAAATCAACCATGAGCTTTTAACATCATTTCTTGCTACAAAGTTGATATTCATCATTCCAAACCATGACCTATCACCAAGTTAAATCAAGAGAATGTTAGAATGCCTGCCTCTGAAAATAGCAACATTTTTTAATGTTGCAATTAAATTCTGACTTCATAATTCATCTAGTTCCTGCCAACTACCAAGTTTAAGAAATAGCAAGCACCAAAAATTACTTAGCTTCTTTTCTGATCGATTAAAAAATATTTGCGACAAAGATATATAATGAAGGTACAAACAGTTGCTATCCAGCATCATCACTAAGCTTGTTCGACATCTCATGAGTATGGGCTCCTTTTGTTTTTCAGGGCCAAGAACAGAGACACACATTGTCTAAGGCCATTTATGTTCTGAGCAACGGTCAACCTGGGAGCACAGTCCACACGTTTCTTCTCTTTTTGTGCTTCACACACTAGACATACACAGGGTCTTAGTACTTCTCACTCACATTCTATGTTCTTTTGTGCACATTCTATGCTACTAAACCGAGTGTGATCCTCCATTGTTTTTCCAAATTGGAGACTTTTTTATTTCATTTATCAGTTTGCAACATCCTTCTTTTTTCCCATATGATGTGTTTCATTTTGAATGTTTTTTCTACTCCTTTATTTTTATATTTGCATTCATTTTTGTCTGACTGTGTATTTGAAACTTTGGGAGACAATATATTTTAAAATTATTTTCCTCTTGTACAGTATAAAAGTCTCTTCTATTTGCTAATTTTGTGAGAGTGATAGCAGCCCTTACTGGTTCATCAACTTCTTGGTAACTAAAAACAAATCATTTTCATTTTCCAAGTCTCAGTCCTTGACCTGCATAACCATGAACAATGGGCTCAACCACTATTCCAACTTCCATCATTACATAAATTACTGGGCATTTAAAGAATCTCATTACAAATTTTTGTGTCTCCCCACACAAAACCTCAGCAAGTCAATAACAAAGACCTGTTGTTCATCCTTGTGCCTATTCCAAACTGCTTTTCAAATAAAAAGGAGTCAAAACAAATTGGTTGAGTGGACACATGTGAAACTACACAAACATTCAAGCATTTCATGTGCATAACCTATCCAGTGATATGTTTCCACAGATAAACGCCAGGAAACAAATGTCTGCCACTTTCTGTAACACCCGTCCTCATCCCCATCTACCATTATTCTTCAAATATAACCCTCCAACCTCGCTTTTCTCATTTAAAAGGACTCACCCCAAACTAACTTTTTCAGATAAACATAAAGATGGTAGGGGGGATATTCAATAATTTCAGGCAAAAACTCAATGACTTTATAATTCACTCTTTCCTATACATTCTGGACCCCCCTCATATTAAGTACAAGTTAAACCCTTGACAGAATTGCTTTGTTTTTCTGGTCTCATGGGATTTTGCCTTTGACAGAGAGTGGTCTTGCTACATTCCCATCACTCCTTTGAGTTTTCCTTCTCTGACAGGTTTCCATCTAACATGGGTTCCAGGTTTTACCAATTTTACTGTATAATCATTTTAGGATCATACTGTTGCCATATATGAGCTTCACATATTCAATAGGAAGCATGGAGATTAAAAGTTCTATTATGTCTTAGTTTCATAGAATTGAGCATAAGAAATTAGAATTTCATGAACCCAGATAATTTACTTAAAATATTTCCATTTCTATACTGCAAGTATTTTTACTAAGAATGAATTGTAATAGACTTTTCCCATTTTCCCTGTATTCTAAAGGCTCTCCCTGGCTCTGTCCAAACACCAGGCTGGTTCGTGTCACAGGTACTCTGTAGGAAACTCTGATAGGGTCTTCTGACACTAACAAAACTCATTTTAAGACAAGTTCTCCCTTACATTTTCATGGATTTGTCCAAGTCCTTTGCTGTTTTAAGAAATCCTCTATGGACTAAACTCTTTGAAAAATTATGCTCATGTATCTTCCAAATCAAACTGATCTATTCTTGAAATGTAGAAGCTTCAGCTTCTAATTTAGATTATATTCGCAAGAGCCATGGCATACGAAGGCCACCTACATAGTACACTAAATAATGTAGCTTAATGCATACAGAACAGGCTCTAAAAACAGAATTGTTTCCATTCTATTTCTTCCAGTGATTAGCCAGTACAGCTGTTTAAATCTGTATAAATTTCTTGATCATTCTGACTCACAATCACATCTTAAAAAATGGGAATACTAACACCAGCCTTAATATTTAAAAATAGTGACCATAAAACTCAAAGCATAACAACCTACCCACTATCACTGAGTTGATTCTGATTAATGGCAACTCTACAGGACAAGCATATTAAACTTCATTAGAATTTCTGAAACTATAATTCCTTATGAGAGCAGACTGCCTTTCCTTTCTTTTACAGAGCACTTGGTGGCTTTGAACTATCAACTTGCGGTTAGTAGTCCAGCGCTTAACTCATTGAACCACCAAGACTCCATAGCATAATGACAGGAACATAATACTCAATCCACAGAATCTATTTTAATTAGAGCACAGTATTAATCAAGAGACTATGAACTAAATAGCTGAGAAGTCGCATGTTCTAAATTAAACTATTTTTCTTAAAATCAGCAATCAACTCACTCACTACCATCCAATAGATGACAATTCAGAGGAAGCCAATAGGACAGGGTAACACTCACTGGCCCTGTAGGTTTCCAAGAAAGCCCCATGTTTCTCGAGCAGAGCGGCTGGTGGTTTCAAACTGCAGACCTGGCACTTAACGACCCAAAATGTACACACCATAAAATGCTTTAAAGAGTAATGTTTTCTGTTTCCTAAAGAGAAAACAATGACTTTATGAAAGTTATAAAACATGGCGTAGTGGTTGTGTGTGGGTCTGCGGCCCACTGGGCTGGCAGTTCAAATCCAGCAGTAGCTCTCCAGGAGCAAGGCTGGGCCTCCTACTCCCACCAGAGGGCAGTGATGTCCCCCCAAGAAACAAAAACAAAAATAAAAGAAAGCTATAAAACAACCCAGCAATCAAAATCCACTACCAGTGTTTTGTCCCACACCAATCCGATTGGACAGAGTAGAGCAACTTCCTCTGGTTTCTGAGATTGTAAACCTTGATGGGACTGCACTGCATGAGACAGAGGCTTTATGACAGCACCCTCACTTTCTTCCTTGGAGATGGTGGTAGATGTGTACTCCCAGCCAGGGGACTGGCAGTCCAAAAGTTAACACACTACACTGTCAATGCTCCTAACTGATGCCAACTCACAGTGACCCCATAGGGCAAGGTGGACCTGCCCCTGTGAGTTCCTAAGACGACAACTCTCTACTGGAGTAGAAAGTTCCATCTTTCGCATGAGAAGCAACTACTAGTTTCAAACCCCTGACCCTGAGAATAGCAGCCAACATGCAACTATTATACTACCGGGTGTATTAAAGGTAGATAAGAGAAATTAAGAGGGAAATAAATTCTCATCATATGAATATCACCCTCCCGGTTGATTTTACAAAGAATGCAAATTCAAATTGCCAAATCACTGCTTCCTAACTTCAAAATTAGAAATGAACTTAGGAAACAAAAGGGGGAATGGCATATCCTAGGTTATTTTCCCTGTGTACTGTAAGGCTAAATTTGGCTTTTTAATATATTACACAGAGATGATAATGACAGTTACTTAAAAGACAGACTCCTCCTGGGTCACTTAATTACATTTATGTTGATTATTAGTCAAAAACCAAGACTATATTTAATACACATGCATTTCCCCAACTAATAATGGTTTCTTTCCAGAGGGCAGGAATGGTCTATTTCTAAAAATAATCAATAAACTAACATCAGTCACTTCACCTGAAGCCATAACAACCTGTTTTGGTAAAGAGGTGGTGCCTGAAGTCATCTTATTTTGGTTTCATCTAAAGGGACTTCTCAATCAGACTGGTTAAAGCAGAAGGGACCATTTGGAAGCCAAAATCAGTTATTTTAAATACAAAAACTTATTTGGATTTGAATGACCACATTTTCATGATTTTCATTTTACATAATTATATGTTGAATCGACTGATCCAAGCTGTTCTGAGGTGTGACAAGCAAGCATAGGTCAAAACTACTGCTTTAGAAGCAGAGAAAAAAAATTAGAAGAAACTAGCATCAAAGAATTTCAAGCTTCTGACTTCATTTTTAATAGGCATAGCATGGGAGACAGGATAAACCATATGTACACACACATAAAAGTAGAAGATAATTAAAAACAAAAGAAAAATTATTTGAACAAGTGTATATTACTATATTTTTGGAAATAAATTTCCTCCACAGAAATTCTTATATATCGTGGTTGCTGCTCAGTCCCAGGATTTCAAGAAATATGGACTAAGCCATGATATCTGCTTGTACAATATATAAATAATCATGAAAACATACCCACTATCAAATAGAGTACTAGTAGAATGATATCCAAACCCACTTCAATTCAGTTGATTTTGGACACAAAGTGATCACTTACAACAGAGTCAACTATTCCTAGATTTTTCAGAGATTATAAATCTTTCCTGGAACTGACTGCCTCCTCTTTCTCCTGCTGTTAGCATTGTAGTTATCAGACTCAAAAAACAAACCAAACGACAAACAAACTCACCATCATCAAGTCAATTCCAAGTCATAGCAAACCTGCAGGACCGGGTAGGGTTGTTCCAGTGTGGCAGGTCTACGCATTGCAGGCCCCGGAGTTACCTGGGGCCCTTTCTAGAATCATAGATACCACTAAAAATAACTAAATAAAATATACCTCCAAGTCTCCTTTAGGGGATTTGTTTTCTTTGTTCTGTTTATTTACAAAATAATCCTTTATCATGAATTTCTTCACAATCATTGTGTCAAGTCTGCATCACTTGTCTCCTTCCTTTCAGCAATCTATCCCTGATCGGGGAGACATTCCTTTCCACACTAAGTTATGACTCCTTCATTTTATCACACGGAACTCACAGGTCTTGCCCTAAATCTAAGCACATATTTTTTAAACAGTGTTTCCATACTTTCTTATCCTTCTTTCATTTTCTCCACAGCAAATGAATTATTTCATTTCCCTCGAGCTTTTTTCTTACTAGAAAAACTAGCAATGTCCAAGTAACACTTTTTAATAAATACAGGAAAATTTTGTTCAAAATATACTTGTAGTGTGACATGGAATATTGTTCTATCTTTAATATTTAAGTTTTCCCATATTTATGCAACACTTGTGTCATGTGGAAAATGTTGAACATTTTAAATATTTCTGGGAAATTAGTCTTATGTGATCAAGCAAACATGACTAAAGTTTCAAGAAGAGGAGGAGATAAAACACTAGCACAAATCCTTAACTTGCAGAGCAGAGTAGATGTGAGTCTTAGCATTCGCTCTATAAAACATTTATCTTTCATCCTGCATATAGAAATCACATCTTTTGAAGCTGATAACTTTTTTATAATGTAGTCTCATGTTTCAGAATCAATAGATTAGATAGATAGATAGATAGATAGATAGATAGATAGATAGATAGATGGTTTTGCTTGATTACTTTTTCTTCATAATTCATGTTCTTAGCTTTCCAATTCTATTTTTACCTTTCTGCTATACTCCTTTCTAATCTTTGATTAGTACAGTGGCAGTTCAAGTGTTCAGTGCTGGGAGAGAGCTGAGATAAAGATGCAGGACAAACAATGTCCACAGGTTGGGGGAATCTGATCAGAAGAAGACCTCCCAAAGGTGGCAGCCTGTGAAGGTGTTGCAACAATGGCGAGCTACGCTGGTGTCCATGGTTTTGTGTACCAAAAGAACCACCCTGTACAAAAGGTGGCCCTCCTTGTCGGAGCAGAGCCTGCTTTTTCTCCATTGCGCAAACACTGTGAGGAATGCAGGACAACTAAGCCATCAGGGCACTTGAGTGAATGGCCTAAGAACTTGGAAATTTGCAGCAGGCATTTTATGAGTGCACTACCGAAAAACAAAGCTCTTTATAAATGCTAATGGAAATCACTTGGGCACCTCAAGTGATTCACAGACTAATCATTTTCGCTAGTAATTACAAGACTTTTGACATGAGGAAGAAACAACTGGATAAGAATCATGAGAGGACAAGAAACATATAGACCACACAGAACAGAAATTCTAGAGTTAAGAAGACATGAAGCAAGGAATCAAGACTAAGAATTAACTCCTTCTAATAAAGGAACTTTTTTCACAGTAAGGAGAAAACTGAATATTAATAATAGAACTAATCTTTGCTGTTCATGGGCTTCTTATTAACTGTATGTAGTAAAATAAGGCAGAAAGTGATTTGTCAATTCACAGTAAATTGTTCTGTACTATTCAAAAAGACCCAATTTAAAAAGAGATTTTCTAGGTGTGGTCACTGAGACTGCACCAACAGGAGCTCACTCCTGAAGCTGAAAGCTTTGGTGTTCAACGTTATCAGTACCAAGTACAATCTTTATAAAACATTGTCCCATAGTGTTCATTAATTTACAGCAGTGTCATAATTGAAGAAAAAAACTGCATTACCCCACAGGTATTTAAATCTACAAGTCCTTTACTTCTATTTTTCAAAGGAAACAATAGACCCCTAGCACTAAATACATAATAGTCTTAACATAATAATTGTATTCCAATGAAAATTCATATTCTACTAAACATGAGAATAAGTGCTACCAGTTTTCTGTCATTTTGTTGATTATGTGGCTCACTTGTTGCTGTGATGCTAGAAGTTGTGTCACTAGTATTTCAAAGACCAGCAGGGCCATACAAGGAGACCAAATTACACTGGAGTTTTCTGACTATGAACAAACTACAAATAAGAAATAAGGTGTTCATTTTTTAGGGTATAACTACTGAAAATCTCTTGAACATAAGCAGAACATTGTCTGGTATAGTGACAAAACATGAGTCCTTCATGTTGGAAGGCACTCAAAATATTACTAGGGAAAGTTGTCCTCTCAAAGTAGTGTTGGTCATAATGATATGGATGGAGAAAAGTTTTCAGGCCTTTTATTTGTTGATGGGACATGTCTCAATATGCTAGGCTTCAAGGAACTGAAATATTGCTATTGGCCATTTGAAACCAGATATGGCTTACTATGCTGGGAGTGACAAGTTCAAGAAGAAATGCATGCTCTTCATTATCAAAAAGAACATTTCAAGACCTATCTTGAAGTACAAGTCACTCTGTTTTAGAATAATTGCTATACTCTTACAAGAAGTTTGATTAATACCACCATTATTCAAATTTACACATGAACCACTAAAGTTAATGGTGAAGAAATTGAAATGTTCTATAAACTCTTTCATCTGAAATTAAGCAAACATGTAATCAAGATTCATTGATAATTATAGGCTACTGGAATGGGAAAATGGGAAACACAGAAGAAAGAGCAGTATTTGGAAAATATGGCCATAGTGAAGGAAACAAAGCTGAAGAGCACATGCGAGATCAATGGCTTCTTCATGCCACATACTATAAAGGACCACTGCATGCATGCACTTTACTATATGGCATAAATAGGAGTCTAATTGACTAGTTTTGTGGGAAGAGACCACAGAGAACCTCACTATTAGCAAGCAAATTAAGCCAGGGACTCACTGTAGAAAGTATCATCAATTTCTCCTATCCACATTTATTTTGAAATTGAATCAAATCAAATCAAGTCCATGATAACTAAAATATGGCCTTGAGTATGTCCCACCAGAAACATCAAAGAAGTAAAGTCATCATACCAAAAAGAAATGGTCAACATAAAACCATTGCAAGAGGTAGCACATGATCAAGAGCCAGTAATATCAAAGGAAATCATGTAAGCTCTACCGATGGCATTAGTGTAAAACAAGGTTCCAGAAATTGACAAAATGCCAACTGAAATGCCTCAGCACACAAAAAAGTCTGTAAGCACTCACTCATCTATAGTGAGAAATATGAAGAGCAGATATGCTGCCAACTGACTAAAAGCACATCATATGTGTGCTCATTCCAAAGAGAAGTGACCCAACAGAATGCAGAAACTGCAGAACAATATCATTAATATCACATGCTAGCAAAATGGTACTGAAGATATTTCAACACCCTTGTGGCAGCCCATCAACAGGGAGCTTCCTGGAATTCAAACTGGATTCAGAAGTGGATGTGACACAAGGGATATTATTGATGTCAAGTATATCTTGACTGAAAGTGGAGAATACCAGGAAAATGTTTTATTAACTAGGCAAACTATCATCATCATATCATAATTAACTGTGGGCAACACTGAATGAGATTTTCCTTGTGCTCCCAGGAACCTGGATTTGATGAAGGTTAGTCAACCACCTGAGATATGCTGGTAACACAACCTTGTCGTCTGAGAGAGAACTTGGAGCACTTGTTGAAGATCAAGGACTGCAGTCTTCAGTTCGGAATACAGCTCAACATAAAGAAAGCCTCAATCCTCACAACTGAACCAACAAGTCACATCATCATCATAGAGAAAAGACTGAAGTCGTGAAGGATTTTCTTTTGTTTGGACCCACCAGTAACGTGTGTGGAAAAACAGTCAATAAATGGAATCACTGATGGTATTGTACAAGTAAGTTGCATAAAACCTCTTTAAGGTATCAGAGAAGAAGGAAGACCAGGTGTGCCTCATTCAACCCATGGCCTTTTTCAACGCCTCATATGAGTATGAGCTTGGATACTAAATAAGAAAGATTACAGACAACGGATACATTTGAATTATGTTGCTGACAAAAACAGGAAGTACTTTGGACTTCCAGAAGAAAAACCAAGCACATCTATCTTGAAAGAAGTTCAGGTGGGATCTCAGGTGTGAATATGGAAAGACTTCAACTCACATACTTTGGAAGTGATCAAGAGAGACCAGTTCATAGAAAAGTATATCATGCGTGCTAAGTTAGGTCAGCGAAAAAGACAAAGAACTACCAACGAGATCGAAGGACACAGTGACTGACTGACACAATGGGCTTAGAGGGAATGGTTGTGAAACTAAAAGTGTTTTCTTCACTTGGAGGTGAAGCTAAATTGATGGCACCTAATCAAGGACTAGTTTATTATGATGATAAAGTATTCAAAGTTTCTGTTGTTTTTGAGGCATAAAGATAAAATTAACATCATAAATACAATTATAATCATGTGATGTTATTAATATTTTAATTGTTGATTGAGGAAATATCGCCAAACAAGGAGAACAGCTTAGCCAGAGTCTACCATGTGGGTGGGTAAATATATCAGCTAATAGAGAATTGGGAAGGAAGAGACGATGCAGATAGAAGCAGAGCTCAGAGGCAAAGAGTGGCTGCATTTAAGGCAAACATTGGAGGGAATACGGGGGCAGAGAGCTGCACCAAGCTGTCCACGTGGCTTCATGGTGAGAGACTCCTTAGACACAAACACTATTTTTTAATTATGCTTAATACAGTCAAAATGACTCCTATTCTCATTCCAGCCAATTAATTGATGGCTGGTTTCCATTATTAGGCAATGTTATTTTGTTTCTCTACTTCTGGTTCCCCAGGCCAAAAAAAAAAAACACACACACACACATATGAATTAACATCTATTTTATACTATTATCAACCCCTATTTACCAATCAAATTTCATTTCATTTTTTACAGAAGCACGTGTTGTGGCTAGACTGAACACCTTCAAATTCTCTTTATTTCCCTTCGTTTCCCAGTTCTCTCCTCTGACATATAAGTATTGCTTTTCTTAGACCAACACCAACATTTTTGAAAAGGTGTCTTTCATTTCTTAATCATCCCAGAAGCTGTCTGGAAAACCAGGAGCTCCCTGGGAAACAGGGTTGGGAATAATAGATTCCTACTCAGGCTTTGGAATTTACATTGTGGTGTTTGTATTCAAACTTCAATTTAAATATCTTGTTACTTTCTAGAGGAAGAGAGGTGTGTTATAAAATGAAAAGTGGCATAGTGCTTTCTTAAAATTCTAGAAATAGAACAGCAAGATGAGAGCTTCAAAAAGATTATTGAAAAAATAGAATTAAAGATCAAGAAATCTGAAATTTATTGAAGCCCTCTTTAATGAGCTATCCAACAGTCAAACTCTTATGTATATACTCTAAATGAAACTAAATGAGATCTACTGCCAATAAACTGATCATTATTCATAGAGACTCTTTATAAAATTTCCAAGACTTTAAATCTTTATGAGAATTGACAGCCTCGTGGTTCTCTTGTGAAGTGACTGATAAGTTTGAACTCGCAACCTTGAAGTTAAAATCCCAATGTCAGTCTCCTGACAATGCTCACTGCCTGAGAGACTCGGCTAACAAGGCTGGCTCCCAGCCAGACATTCCTGATGAGAAGCCACATAGACCTCCCCTGATGTGGCCAGAAACTTGGACCTAGAGAAGACACGTGGAGATTCCTTCCAGTGCTGAGATGCTTACATGACCACTGGATCCAAGGACTTCCCACCCAATGGCTTGTGATGGACCTGAGTTCAGCATCACTGCATGTGTTTCGTGATTCTGAAGATTTTATAGACTGGTGTCAGACATACAGGCTAATATCAGACTTGTGAGCTTGAACTGCACTGAGTAAGGATACTTTCTCAATGTTCAATTCCTCTTGTATATAAACCTCTCCCTTATATACATATGCATGTTTATGAATTTGTTTCTTTACTCTACCTGGATGAACACATTATGATACCTTGGGAGTGGGGTACTAGTGAAAGAAGTCATAATGATGGAGTGTAAATGTTTGTTTGAAAACAAAGAGAAGAGAAAACCAGTGTTAAACATAAAATGACACTAGGACTCCTCATTATATATCCAAAAACCTAAAAATTATGAAAAGAATATGCACTTGCACACCTATTTTGCTCAACTTTGCTCAATTATGTTCAATTGCTGTTTTATTCACAATAGAAAATAAATGGGGGAAAATGCCTATCAAGGAATAAATAGATAAAAAATATAGCACAAACAAGCAATGAAATACTAGGTAGACATGAAGAACAATAATTAAATCATAAAACAATATAACATGGATGGAATGCATAATACTGAGTGGAATAAGTCAAGAATTTAGGGAAAATATTGTATCATCTCTTTGTTCATTGGTTCATATATATATTTCATCTTTGTTGTTCCAGGCAGTTAACTCTGTCACTATTTAAATCAATAATACTTTTGCTTCATCTTTGCATGCTGTCTGATTCTTGATGATTACAGGCATAGGCTCATTTTGATCTCCTTCAAAAATATCTTAGTTCTCTTTGATATTTGTTCTTCTATACACATTTTGGAATTAGCTGGTGAAGTTTAAGATGGATAGCCATGCTAAACATCAATCCCTTGTGTCCATTATTTTATTGTTATTCACTTATGATTTCTAAAACATATTTTAGTGAGTTTTGTGGTGAATGGCTACACAAATGATTATATTCACATTTGAAGTTTTCCCCAAAAAAGAAAATTTCCTGGAAAAATTTTGTATGACATCTTAATTATTATGACATTCTCTCCAATTATATTCTGTTTAGCTCCTCTCCATCTTTCTAGTTTTGCTGTCCTCTCATCTTCTCTTCTTTGCTTTTGGGTAATTTTTGACCGTTCGTCTCATTAAGGTGGTTTTAGTATTTTGCTGAAAGATGATGAGTATCTCAGATGTTAGACTTGGTTCTAGGTTTAAAGAATGACTCAGGTGAAAGTCTCAAGGAGTCCTCGGTTCTCAATTCTTCCAATTTGTCTGGGTTTTGTTTTTTGATTTTTCCATAAACAAAGTGATTGCTGCTCCATATTTCACTCCCCTTCCACCTAGGATCAACTATTGTGACCTTGATCAGAGTGGTCTAGCTCTTCTGGTCTCAGGATAGATGAGTGTGGAACCTATTTCCACTTATTCTCTTCGTTTTCAATTGCTTTTTACTGTTGTATTCCGTGTTAGTAAAGATTCACAATTGTGTCTTAGATGGCTGCTTGTAAGCATTTAAGGCCCATGTGAACTCATGATAATAGAATGCAGATGATGGGTGTGTTAGGCTGGGCAAACTAGGGAAACAAATCCACAGAAACACATATATTATACGAGAGAGTTTTATATAAATGGTAAGTGCACAAACTTATAGGCTTAGAATTAGGACAGATGGGCATTGGACCTCAATCAGGTACTTCCTGAGTGCAGGAACATTTTGTTCTATTAAATTGGCATTTCATGATGCGCAGATCCCTGACACAATCACAGAAAACAAATGTGTGCATAAGCAAATATGGTGAAGGGAGCTGATGGTGCCCGGCTATCAAGACATATATGTCTGAGGTCTTAAAGGCTTGATAGTAAACAAGTGGCCATCTAGCTCAGAAGCAACGAAGCCCACATGGAAGAAGTTGACCCTTATGGGACTAAGAGATACCAAAGGGATCAATTATTAGGTTTCAAGAACTAATAATTATAACATTATATGCTCACTTTCCTGATATGATCGCTGACGACAACTATGTACATAAGCAAATGTGGTGAAGAAAGCTGATGGTGTCCGGCTATGAAAAGGTGTGCATATGAAGGTGAATAAGTGGCCATCTAGCTAAGAAGCAAGCCCATGTGGAAGAAGCATAATAGTATGTATGACCACGAGGTGTCAAAGGGATTCGGTATCAAGCATCAAAGACCTAAGAGATATATCATTATTAGTGAGGGGGAGTTCAGATTGGGGACCCAAAGCCCATCAATAAGTGAAGAGACATCCTCTTACAGAAGGGTTATAGCAAGGAGATGAGCCAGTCTAGGTGCAATGTAGTAGCAATGAAATGTCCTCAAATGCCTCCTCCCACCGACTATCATTATCTCAATTCTGCCAGACAGATTTGGCTAGACCAGGGGATGCACATTAGAGTCGAAAACATGGAGTTTAGGATAAATAACACCCTTGAGACTAGTAGGGAGTGGTGACACTTGAAAGGTGGAGGGATGGTGGAGTAGAAAGGGGGAACAAATTTTTCAGTTTTACATGTGATCTCCTCTCTGAGATGTGGACAACGGGGGGGGGGGGGGGGGAGATGAAAGAAGTGACACATTATCCAGTGTAAGATATGAAGAGGTAATAACAATTTGCAAGTTATTGGAATTTCATGGGGGAGGAGAAGGGGGAAAGGGAAATATGGGAAACTGGAATTAAAAAATAAAGAACTAGAGAAAAGAGGGGAAGAGGAGCTTAAGCTGGAGAGGTTCAAATAGATAATGTAGATGAATGTAGCAACATGTATACTAATATGCTTAACACAAACGATGTATTAAATGATGTATTAAATGTATGAGCCCCCAATAAAATCTGTATTTAAAAAAAAGGGTAAGTGTACATTAAGAAAGCATTCCAACTTGGTGTGGTCTAAGCCAATAAGTCTGACACAAATCTGCAAAGTCCTCCTCAATTTCCCAAAATACACGCAATGATGCTGATTGCAGGAGGAAAACCGGATCAGTGAGTGTATAAGCATCTCAGTGCTGGCAGGGGTCTCCACATGACTGATACAGCACCCAGAACTGCATCAGGGTAGGTCCATGTGGCTTCTCCTTGCAGATGTCTCACAGGAAATTTTAAGATGTCAGTACTCATTTCATGTCTCGCAGGAAACAAGGAACTGGCTAGGGCAGTTGCATCCTGGTCCAACCATCAGAAAAGAAGAAACCCAAGAACCCAAGAACATGAAAGGTGATGCTCACTGAGCCATTTATCTCTCTGCCCTTCAATTAATACCACATATGTTTATCGACTAGGTTGGCACAATAAACCTCAACTATGTTAATAGGTTTTATTAATTATGTTTTGGCAATAGATTGAATTGTTCCACAAGAGTGAGTCTTTGAACTTTCAAACACAGAAGGTCAATGTTGGAACGTTTTTTGCAAGTGTTTGGAGAGTACCCATATTTTAGTTTTCAATAATTATTGGTGCCTGCACCCACACTTTTGTACCTGCACCACACTACACCTACCTACAGTGGGGTATTGGTTCCACATTTGGCTGTCAGGTCAGCAGTTAGAAACAGCCAACCTCTTCTTGGGAGAGAGACTAAACTTTCTACTCCTCTAAACAGCAACAGCCTCAGAAAGAACAGGAGCAGTTCTACCATATCCTAATAGAACACACTAACTCAGAATCAACTTGATAGTAGCAAGTTCGGTTTGTGGTGTGGACACACCTGTAACCACGCATATACCAGATTGATGACACTCCTCCGCATGGACAAAGCATTTATCTTTTACTTTGTTCTATGCTTACCACATGTGCATTCTCTGCTAGGTTTCCCATGATCCAAAGAGCTATTTCCTCTGATATTTATTTTTACATTCCCCTTCCCTCCCAGGTGTATGTGTATGCGTGCGCACGTGTGTGTGTGTGTATATATATATATAGAGAGAGTAATATATATAATGTATGATACAGCTGTCAATTATATAATTTCCATATGTATGTATGTGGAAATTTTAAGATGTCAGTACTCATTTCATAGATAAATAAAAACTTCAATAGATGATGCTAAAATAATTGTATCTAGGAAAATAAATAAAAATATAAAATAATAATATCTAGGAAAATAAAATAAAATAAAATATTAAAGTACACACACATGCACATACATCAACTTCAAATAGCTTAAAGCCAATCTATAGCTCCCCTCTCCCCCTCAAAAGAATGCACTTCAGAGTACAGCACTGGGGCTACAGTATGGGGAAAGGGGCTTGTCAGACTAGAACACACAGGAGAAATGCAAAGGGATGGAGAGGACATAATGGTTCACCAATCCCCAAGGACCATGGTCCTGCTCAGAACACACAACACACAGGAAGGTCTGTAGGACTGGCCCCACCATGGGACAGGGCATCCCTCACTGAATAGTGGTATTGCCGCAAACAACACCGGAGACACAGTGCGGGAATACTGCACAGTCTGGTTCCATCACGCTGAGGTGAGGCACTGAGGGCATGCAGCAGAGCAGCAGGGGAAGCAGAGAGATGAAACCCCCTGGGAATACCAAAATAGACTCTGGAGACAGAGTGTGACACCACATCAGACTCGACTGGAAAACACTCATAAAGGTCAACAAATAGACCTTGAGCTATTTATAAGCTTTTCCATTTTTGTCAGTGGCTTTCTATTTGTTATTGCTTTGTGTTTGTGTTTTCTTTGATTGTTGTTATTGTTTTGTTGGTTTTGACTTCCTTTGTTGTTTTATTAGCGTTTGCCTGGTTTCTGCACTTATGTATGTATCTGCAAGTCTATCTAGATATGATAAGCGAGATATTTCAGAGAAATATTTCAGAGAAGAAAGAACAAGACTGATGGTTCTAGAGGAATAAGGGAGAAGAGGAGGTGGGAGAAAGGAAGGGGAGTTGTGGAGGAAGAAACCAAAGCAGGGACAAGGGAAAAACAAGTGAACTAAAATCCATAGAAGGAAGGTCATAGAATGTCAAGTAGGTCTTAATCAAAGACAATGTAGCAGCGAGGAATTAATAAAACTGAATGAAGGCAGAACATGATGGTGGGGCAAGAGAAAAGTAAAAGGAAATAGAGGAAAGAACCAGGAGACAAAGGACATTTATAGAGACCTAAATACAGACACGTGCATATGTGTGTATATGTATATATATACATATATATAATGAGAGGGAATAGAACTATGTACTCATATCTATATGTTAAGAATTAACGTTGCAGATGGACATTGTGTCTTGATTCAAGTACTCCCTTAATGATAGAATACTTTGTTCTAACTATCTGGCAATCTGTGATGCTCACTTTCTGGACACAATTGTTGAAGATAAAATGGGTGCATAAGCAAATGTAGTGAAGAAAGCTGATGATGCCCAGCTATCAAAAGATATAGCATCTGGGGTCTTGAAGGTTTGAAGATAAACAAGTGACCATCTACTTCAGAATCAATAAAGTCCAAATGGAAGAAACACACCAGCCTGTGTGATTGTGAGGTGTCAATGGGATCAGGTATCAGATTTCAGAACAAAACCATATCCAAGGTGAAGGGTTGGGGGGGAGGGATGGGACATGGAGTGGAGACCCAATGCCCATCTGTAGACAACTGGACATCCATTCACAGAAGGATCACAGGGAAGATATAAGACAATCGGGGTGCAGTATAGCACCAATGAAACCCACAACTTTCCTCTAGCTCTTTGGTGCTTTCTTTAGCCCACTATTATGACCTCAATTCGACCTTACACATCATATTAGACCAGAGCATGCACACTGCTACAGTTAAGAGCACACAACACAGGGGATCCAGGATAGATAAACACCTCAGGGTCAACAAGGAGAGTAGAGATACCAGGAGGATTAGGGGAGGGTGGGGGGAGAAAGGGGGATTTGATCAAAATGATCAAAATATAACCCCCTCCCAGGGGGATGAACAGGGAACAGGGAGCGACTAAGGATGATGTAAGATATGGAAAAATGATCTATAACTTATCAAGGTTCATGAGGCATGGCAGGCTGGTGAGGCAGGGGGAAGAAATGGGGAGCTGATATCAGGGGCTCAAGTGGGAAGTGAATGCCTTAAAAATGATGATGGTAGCATATGTGTTAATGCACTTGACACAGTGGATGGATGCATGGGTTGTGATAAGAGATATAAGAGCTCCCAATAAAAGTATTTTAAAAGTTCAGCATGCAGTCTTCAAATTGGAGAGTTCTAGAATGAAAAATATAAAAGAACATATTTTAACTATGAAATTTAGGATAGACCTGCTACTTAAGACATAGAAGAGCACAGGCTCTAAAGCAAAAGATTGATAAAAAGGATCTATGATCCTGCAATGACTGTGCAAAGACACCACTCCACACAACAATGAAAAGTCCAACCAACAAGTCAGGAACATTACCGATGACTCACTTAATCACCAAATTATTAGTATTCTGAATAGATTGCTCTCACTGAAATATCCAACAGAAAAGATGAAAGTGAATAATAAAGAGACCAGAAAGTATAAACAGGCAATGCACTAAACAGAAAATTCTAATTCTACCTAGGAAAATGTGTTCAATCACTCAAGTAATTAAATAAAACTACCACAACAATAAAAACCCTCAATGAGATACCATATTAAACCCAGTTGATGGGTAAAGGTTAAGTATAATAATACCAAGTATTAGTGAGAATGTTGAGTAATGGAATTCTTACACACTGATAGTGAATGCTTATTTTGTTACAAATGTTTCATTTACTATATAGGATTGGCTTAAAAAATCTCTTTGAAATAGCAAACTGTATTTTTTTAAGGCAGCTATAATTTCTGAGTAAAATTCTAAATTTGAATCAGCGAACTTTATCTTTTTTTTTTCTTTCCTATTTTTTGGGCTTAATTTAAACTGAATTTATTCTTTTCAAAGTATTCTCATTGTAATGCTGCTATCAACAATGAGAAATTACTATGGCACCTGACATAAAAGTTGATTTTCAAATTAAGTAATGTAACATGAAAGTAAAGCACTAATGTGTGAGCCACCATCTCAAGAGTGCCATGAAGAATTAGTAAATGCACTTAAAAGTAGAGTGTATTTCCCCCAAATGATTGCTGTCTTAAAGAAATCTTCTTGTCTGCTTATAGCATTCGGAAAATTAAAGCATTTTCCCTAGTGTGAAAATAGAAAATTGTGAAATACAGATAGAGTTATGATAGTTAAATACATTCTAATGTAATGAGAATTTAAAAAAAAAACACTGGAAACTTCTTAAAAGATATGTCAAAAATCTCACAATTATCTTTCTGTACTAGCAAAGAAGGCAAAAAGTGGAATAGATCCTACAAAATGTTATTAGTATATAAAAAGTATAATTATTCTAAGTTTCTCTTGATTTCTCTGATTATATGAGGGATATAATTTAAGAAAAAACATAAATTATGAAAAATGGCAGATTTAAGACTCAACATTATGCTCTAGATATCTCAATCTTATAACTGAGTAGCTAATATATTAATTTCTTTGAAGTTTCAATGATTCATGCGTACTGGGGATTATTGAACAGTAGTTAATTTTCTTCAGACACTCTTAAGGACCTTAATTATAAAATCTATTTGACTAGATTTTGACCTTCATTTACGAAACACTCTAATACCATTACATTTTATCACTACCATTTTCTTATTGCTAAAATAGTGCTGTGCATTTACTTGTAATAATAATTACTTCCTGTGTGAGTCTGGGTTAAGAAATTCCAACTCAGCGGTATCGAGCTGTGCTGGTCAGCTTTTGTAGAATGATGAGTACTTTTAATGCTCAAATTGTCAGTTATTTTGAGTCACTTGGAGGTTTTTCCAAAGAACTTGAAGAAAAGTGGAAACAAGAACAACCTCTGAGGTCTCATTTCAACGTCAGAGGGCAAGTAGAGAGACTTGCCACTAAGTGTCCAGCTCACACACACTTGGGTTTATGACACACAAAACACGCTTAAATGTGGCTCTTCTATCAGCAGAGGTATGTAGACCAGAGCGCTCTGAGACCAATCTGTCTCTGTCCTGCTACACTGCCTTCCCCACAGAGGGGCAGATCGTCTACAAAATGGACTGAGAAAGTAGCTGCAACAGCTGGCGCAGACATGACCACAGGTATGAAGAGAGCACAGCAATCCAACCAAAACAGTGCTCCTGAGGGAAGCAGTGTGGCCAGTTCAAGAAACAGAACTTGGCTCAGAAGGCATTCATGACTTCTTAAAAAATTCCATATTGATAGAAAATAAAATATCCCCCAGAGTGAACCAATATATAGCATCACAACAAAGGGTGAAAAGTTTGGCATTGTCACAGATTTAATTTTTCTCAAATCCACAATCAATGCTCACAGAAGCAGCAGTCACCAAAGCTGATCACATCTTGCATTGGGCAATTCTGCTGCAAAAGACTTCTATAAAGTGTTGAAAACCAAGGACATTGATTTGAAGACTCCAGTCCTCCTGACCCAAACGATCGTGTTTCCAATTGCTTCATACGTGTGCGAAAGTTGGATAATGAATAAAGGAGCTCATTGACTTATTGGTGCAGTTGAACTGTGGGATTAGTAAAGAATGTTGAATGTAAGGCGGACTGCTAGAACAAACAAATCCATCTTGGAAGAAACATAGCCAGCATGCTACTTAGGATCAATGACAAGGCTGTGCCTCACCAGCTCGGGACGTGCTAGCAGGAGAGGACAGTGCTTGGATAAACTCTTCGTGTCTGGTGAAACAGAGAGCTATCACAAAAGAGGAAGACCTTCTACAAAATGAATGGACTAAGTAGCTACAACAGCAGATGCAAACATGACCAAAGTTATGAGGAAAGCACAAGACAGACAGTCTCTCTCCGTGGTGCGAGTACTACGAATTGGAAACGACTCGACAGCACCTGATGAGAATATCAATATCAACAGAGTTTTGTGTTTGGGGAAACAAAAAGTTACCATGGGGCTATTCATAAAGGAATATTTTTTGGGGTTGGGGGTCGCATCACTGCCTCTGGTGGTCATGGGCTCCACCCAGCGCTGCTCCTGAGAACCACAGCTGGCTTTGAACCGCCAAACCCGCCGGCCGCCATCCTGCACTCAATCACTTACGCACCGGGGCTCAGCCCTTCATAAAGGAATTTTAAGAAAATAAAAAACTGCCTTGTTATGGGGTGGGGTGGGGGGGGAAGCTCAGGAAAGTTGCACCAATGAATTTATTTTCCCCCTCACAATTCACCTTTGAATTGGTTGTTCAATGATATTTTTGCAAGGTGCATTTTTTAAAAGTAGCCAGGTTTGTTCTATGATAATTTTGTTGGACAACCCTACTGATTTTGCTCTATAGCTCTGATATTGCCCCTTCAGATTTCTCTCTGTCACCCCAATCAAAGAACATTAAAAAGAAATAGGATTTGGGTATTTGGGGGATATAAAACTGCTATTCTGGCATGTTATAAATTGAAGAACATAGGACATTTGGGGAAGGGTTAAGCATATGGAAACACTGCCTTCAGAAGCCTGGATTCAGAATGTGGCACGAAACAATAGCTTGGGGTATCAGCCATGTAAGACCCAGAATAAAATTTACCCAAGGTGTGGTGGGGGAGGCCAATGGAGTAGACCCAATGCCCATCTGTAGCCAACTGGACATCCACTCACAGGGAAGGGTCACAGGGAAGAGTAAAAACAGTCAGGGTGCAACATCACAAAAATGAAACCTTGCTCTAGCTCTTTGGTGCTTCCTTCACCCTACTATTATGACCTCAATTCTACCTTACACATCAGATTAGACCAGAGCACGCACACTGCTACGGGTTAGAGCCCACAACACAGGGAAGCAGGATAGATAAACACCCCAGGGCCAACAAGGAGAGTAGAGATTCCAGGAGGATTAGGTGAGGGTGGGGGGGAGAAAGGGGTATGTGATCACAAGGATCAATATATAAGCCCCTCCCATGGGGATGAACAAGGGAAAAGTGGTGAGAGGTAATGAAAGACGATGGAAGTTACAGAAAAAATAATCTATAACTTACCAAGGGTTCATGAGGGAGGGAGGAAGGGAGTGAGTGAGGGAGGGAGGGAGGGAGAGGGAGAGGGAAGAAATGGGGAGCTGATATCAGGAAGTCAAGAATACTTTGGGGATAGAATACTTTGAAAATGATGATAGGATATGTGCAAATGTGATAGATCGTGAAAAGATATGTAAGAGCTCCCAATAAATGTATTTTAAGGGAGGCTGCGCCCCGGTGGCATAGTGGTTGAGTGCGGGACTGTGGCTCACTGGGCTGGTGGTTCAAATCCAGCAGCAGCTCTCCAGGAGCAAGGCTGGGCCTCCCACTCCCACCAGAGGGCAGTAAGGGCCCCCCAAAAAAAGTATTTTTGAAAAAAGAATGAAGAAAATTTCTAAAACTGAAAGTGGTGATGATTGTACAATT
Organism: Nesogale talazaci; assembly: GCA_004026705.1. Lineage (NCBI taxonomy): Eukaryota > Metazoa > Chordata > Mammalia > Afrosoricida > Tenrecidae > Nesogale > Nesogale talazaci. Next base: position 328,155 of record PVJH01000105.1, on the reverse strand, counting down.
CTTCTTAATGTAATCAAGCCATGGAACTATATGATATATGAATCATATGTATGCAATTAAATAAAACTGCTGAAATTTTTTAAAAAGAAATTTCTAAAAAAAAAAAACAACATCTTCCCATTTTGATATTCTTGTTTTAAGAATGTTCATAAGATATCATAGTAATAATTTTTCCTTACCCTCATAAAATTAGAATAGATCAGAGATTGGCAGCAATTGGACATCTGAAGACATGTTAACAAAACTGAGAAGAAATGGCACACAGGGGCAAACATATCAGCGTTCGTCTGAACTCTGTTCTGGGGAGATGGTGATCAGGGCAAGGCAGTACACTATTTAACACAGTGCCGCCTCCAGCTCTTCATAGGCTGCAACTCTCACTGAGCATGCTTCATTTTCTTGATGGATCTGAGTAAATAAATGAGGACACTGCGGATTGGATTATATGACTCACCTGTGAATGACTGTTAGCAGGAATAATTGTAATCACTATCTCGCTGGGTATAAAATCAGCCATCCCATAAAAAAGTTGTGGGGGGGGGGGGTTGGAGCGTGGGGTTATATAACTAGCAAAAGAGATGGACTAGACATGGAGCATGTCCTTTGGACCCTGAGATAACTGAATAGTGAATCTTCCTAATCCAGGAGATATGTTTGCTACCAAAGGAACAGCAGCAGCACCAGGAGCCAGCATGGTGTCTTGGACCAGGAAGTTTGCTTGTGGAGTAGGGTCTGGCCACTTAATTGGGGAGCTGAATTCGCTAGCTCATGAACCTGGAGCTGAGTGCCTGCTCTACGTAGTATACAGAAGACAGGAAGGCACTACGAACATTTATTGACAGCCTTGGTAGACCTTTCATAGGCATGCCTGGGTAGGGTCCAAGCAGAGTCAAGTGACAAAAGAGGCTTGCCTTTGAACATAACTCAGCAGGGGCTAGTCAGTCTTAATAGATGTATCCTGGGCTTTGATAATCCATTAACTTCCCTTAAAAACTCTATAATCATGAGCACTGTCTGTGAGTTCTGTGTGCACACTGCAAGGCATTATAGGACGCAGATAAAAAATAAAGAGAGAGTTCTTGTGAGAATAGAATAAAAGGGATGGAGTGCGAAGGAATGTCTGACTGCTGCCTTGTGGAATTCCATCTTGGGAGACAGAGCTGGCTGGTGTGTCCTCCTGCGGTTGCCTCACCTAAACACAGGTAACGATAAACCCAACCCAACTCCAACGACCACCAATTTGATTCTGAATCAGCAGCAGAATGAGTTCTTAAGAATTAAGAAAAGAAGTTCATAACAGACTCCAGCATAAAAGGTAGATATTGGTGAGATAAACAAGTAGAACATGTGGAAAAATAGAAAGGCATTAGCTAACTCCTGGCTATGCACTTCTGAGGGGAAATGTAGGACTGGATCCAAAATTGTATTGCTCAAGAAAACAGCAATGTACTGGAGATGCTGTATGAACAGAGAAGACAAAAATAGGGAAATGAGCTATTAGCTGCCAGGAAAATGTTAAGAACCCAGACATTTTGTGGAGATTTAAAAATTACATTTAATTAGTTGGTGTGAAATTCACTTGGCCTTAATGTCATACTCCACAGAAAGTCCACAACAATCTATAATACTCATCAATGCTTTTACCTTAAGTGTTTTTCAAGTTACAGTTGCCTCTGGGAAAAACAACAATGCCAAGAATTTGCTGCATTTGGGATTTTTGACCAGATCAAGACTCTGAGGTGGTATCACACATGGAGCCTGCAGTAGTAGATGCAGCCAGTGTTCTCAACCTCATGCTATTAAACATTTAAACTGCATCACCAACAGGCATGGGTTGGAGTCAAAATCCTGCAATCATCTTTCTAATGATACTCTTGTTTCCCGGAATGTGCTGGTCAGAGGTCATCAGCATACTCACCCTTTGTGTAACCTATTTCATTATGCAAATTCAACAGGCATTTTGGCTAAATCCTTTAGTCTTTGTGGACACTGCTGATGTGAACTTGCCAAGGTAATGCCATCCTGCGGAGATGCACAGGCAATGCACACGCACTTGTACTTGATAGGGCCAACGATGCCAAAATTCCTTAGCCAGTGTTTTCTAAGAGCAGCCTACCTCTGCTGAATGATGGAATATAAACCCAAAGCCATCTTCTTCTGACATACAGCACAATGCAAGATAAAGAAGACCAGGGGTAGGACTGCAATGGAGGGAAAGCTCTGATTTCAAAGAACTGGGGGAAGAGAAGCGAGCCTTTCAACTCCTGCACGTCATTATGAGTTGGAATAGAGCCAAGGGCAATTAGTTTGTGTTTGTTTGTTTGTTTGTTTGTTTGTTTGGATTTGTCACTCAGAACAGAGGTCACCCATGCAATGAAGGGATTTTTCTTATAAGTACATCGTTAGGTTTTGAGACCCACCCTCTAACTTGTGCTACCATGCATACACATATAAAAATACATAAGTGTGCCATTATATTACAAAACATTCCTAACCTTACCATTTTCATGTTAAAATCAGACAATATATAGTAAACCACGCTGAAATTACACTGGGAGACCCTGGAGTATTGGCGATTTTAGTGGAATTCTGCTGATATTTTCTTGTTTTTGACTGACATTCACAGAAACTCGAGCTTAATAGCCATTCCAGAAGAAAATTTCCCTGCACTGAACAAAGCTCTTTTGTGCTTCTGGTAAAACATGACTCTGCTAAGGCAATTAGCTGTTTTAAAAATAAACTAATTCATTTTGGAGATCTGATGTATAATTATGCAGCTGCATGGACTGGGAGGCATGGTGACTGGCTAACGTGTTAGTAAAATTAGAAGACAAAAAAAAAAAAAAGCAGCTCCATCCTGACAGCTATAGTATTGATTTAAGGTCCAAGTGTCACGATTGCCTTTTGTGGGGCTACAAAGCAAAACTCCTCAGACAACAACAGAAACAATGAAAACGTCTAATAATGATAACAGGATATCTCTCAGGAGTGAGTAGATAGCAACTCAAAATATTTATGCAGAGGCTTACTGCCATAAAATATATAACCCCCTCCCCCCAGGAAAATGAACTCTTGCATCAACATACATTTCAGAGAATTTAAATAACTGCCTCCTGCTACAGGCAGAACAATTCTGTACTCGTTCACCAACAGCATTTGGTGACCAGGCTCCCGAAACCGTCCAAGAGGCGTTGGTTCCTCTTCCATCTTTGCCAAGGTGGCAACTTCCTTGGGTGGGAAGCTCAAGACCTGGCCATTAATCACCACTGCATGCTTCTGAGTTTTATGGGCAAAACTCTCTACCGGACCCTTTCTCCGCACCAGCTTCTTTGCAGCCTGTGCTTCCACAAAGCCCTCAGGACAAATTCACACCATATGCTGATGAGTTTTTTAATATTCTATTAACACATATTCCATTGCATTCAATTATGTGTATCCTTCTCACTTGGTGAAGACAGCCCCAGTGGACCATGTGTCCCAGAGATTTCTCCCTTCCTTCCATCCTTTCCTTTTATCTTTCTTCCTTCCTTCCTTCCTTCTCCTCAATGACCCCCTCCCCATGCCTCATCCCTTCCTTCCAGTTGCATCTCCCCCCGACTTCTTCTCCTCCTCTGAACACTCCAGATTCTTGCTTTAGACAGTTTCCTATCCAATGGAAGGTTTCTCAAGAAAAGGGTGTATTTATTGGCTGGTCACTCAAAATGGATACCATCCACACAGTGACAAATTTTTTTATAGGGAGAAGACCAATCACATTATGCTAGACCCTTTCTTATCATTAAGAGCCGATCCGTATTGGGGTTCCTTAAGGGAAGGACTGAATGTTACATTTTAAAAAAAAGGAGCATAGGAGGGAGGGAAAGAAACCAAACCATTTTTATGTCTTGGATTTCCAGTTTCTCATATTTCTATTGAAAGGTCATTTACTGTGATCTCAACATAAGAGAATATGGATTTCAAGATATTGTCACCATGCTAAATAATCATTATTAAAACCCTGCTTTTTAACTTATCTGCTAATGCTAAGGTTTGTTGCACTTAGGTAATGGATCTGCCTTCTCCTCACAAAGGAAAGAAGTTGCAGTCCAAGATGATATAAACCTCTACACAGAAAGGAATCTATTAATATTCCATTGTTTTAAAATGTTGCTTCTGCAGCATAATCTACGTATATTCTAAACATGAATTATAAACTCCATTTCTTAAATCTTTCTCTCCTTAGGTCTCTGATTTCACTGCTTACCTAAGTCTACCTTAATTGTGGCAGGAGTCTTGTAAGGGAAACACATATTGCAGGAGAGGGAGGCTGGCTCCTGGCAGAAACAGAGCATAAGAGCGACTACCCAGAATGCCATGGAGAGTCTGCTAACCATCCGGAGACTTTATAGAAAGGGTACGACCATTGTACCCATAACCCCACACACCCTCCACCCAGATTCACCTAGGTTTAGCCATGTGTAACTTTATACTTCCATTGTCTTGATCTATCTTAATTTATCTTCCATAAAATGTATCTACACACACACACACACACACACACACACTCTGAGGTATTTCCAAAGCTCAACATCAGTGTTAAGCCAAAATAGGGAAATTGCCTTCTTCACAGAAGTAATGCGAGGCGATTCCATTCATCCACTCCTTTTTCAAAGATCTCCCCCAACACATAGAAGGAATGGAGATGCAATATGTCATAGCCACCCATGTTCTACCTGCAGCTCTGTAAAGCAATAAGTGGCTGACACAATCAACTCAGCCAGGAGCCTCTCACAGCATTCACTATACAGCTAACGCAGCAAGAGGTTGCTCTTAGTTTCTACACAAAGAGGTCAAAGGGTTTGAATGCTGAAATATTTTAAGAGCCTCGTTTTACAAGTTCACCAGCAGGGTTATTCATCAGCATGAGGCACTAACAAAATCATTATCACAAGGCTGGAGTCAGCAACCAGGGAGTCCTTGTGGTCTAGTGATTACATGCTGGGTACTAACTGCAAGGTCAGCAGTTCCAAACTACTCCAGGGAAGAAAGATGAGGCTCTCCACTCCCATAACAAGTCTTGGAACCCAGCCCCTCCCCACCCAGAGGAGGTTTTATCCTGCCCTGTCAGGTCACTGCGAATGTGAACCGACTCACAGGCAAAGAGAGAGTCAGCCAGCAGAACTACATTGATGCAAGCCTAAAATCCAGTGGTCTACGGGGCTTTCTAAAGCGTGGCAACCCCAGGTGTAAGACGACTCCACAGGGTTTTCCAGCTGACTACTTGAAGCACATCATCAAGCTTATTTTCGGAAGAGCCTCTGGGTAAGCCCAATCCACCAACTGTACGATGAGTCGTCAAGATGTCACCTATTTACACTCTCCAGGAATCCCACAGTGCTATCTAAATTAGAAAAATAACCACAACAAACTTACTGCCTTCAAGTTGATTCTGGCTTATATGGACACAGAAGCTGCATCTTTCTCCAGCAGAATAGCTGATGTCTTTGAGCCACTGAGCTGCATGGAGCCCACAGGGCCAGCAGAGCTGCTGTGACTAAGTAAGCATGCTGCACCACCACCACCACCACCCCCCCACGGAACTCCTGGTGTGTGTGTGTGTGTGTGTGTGTGTGTGAATTTGAAGATTTTCAATGACAAATGGACTTATCATTTGCTTTTATATTTGACCGTGGAGTCTCCCAAATTAACCACTGCTTTTATAATCAGAGATCATTTCAGTCACTTAGACGATGGTCTGGCTGGAGCCAACATTTTCAGATAGGCAATGGCTAGTCCATTTGCACAAGCGCATGTATGTGCATTGAGTTTATGGGTGTACATCGGAGTGGAAAAGAAATACTGTCCCTTCGAGACTTGTGAGGTTGATATGTTTATGGGTACTGTTGATTTAGTTAAAAGAGAAATGACAGTGTTTTTATAAAAGGATGACCAAGAAGAAGTCCTCTGAGTTCATGGTAGAGGCATGCCTGGAGTAAAGGTCCCATCACAACTACTACAGGTTGCTTCTTCCCAGTGTGGCAACATTATTCGCTGGGCTCCACAAACATGCAGATTCTGACACTGACCGTGGAGACCAAGGGTGAGGGTAGAAAAGCTGCTGCCAATCCCCACCTCCTTTCTTTCTTTTTTTTTTTTTTTGGGGGGGGAGGGGGCATCACTGCTCTCCAGTGGTGGGAGTAGGAGGCCCAGCCCCACTGCTGGAATTGAACTTCCGTCCCAGTGGGCTGCAGTCCTGCACACAACCACTACGCCACCAGGGCTCAGCCCGCCACCTCCTTTCTTTGAGTGAGTGTTAAGTATCACTGGTGATCCCTGTCTCCATTTGTTTCGGGGAAACAGAATTGCAGCAAGCCCAGGAATTGCGCTTCCCCACAGTCTGACTTGTGTTGCTGACTGACCTCAGTTTTCTTTGACTTTGAAACACCCAGAAGAAGTGACCGTAACCAGACTGCTGTGCAGAGAGGCTGTCGTGCATCAAAGACAATCAGAAAATTGCCAAAAGGGCTTAAGTGACTAATTTGTTCAGCTGAGCACCTAGTACACCAGGTACTGCTTTACATGCTGGCGGCTAAACCACAGACAAAAATCCCTGCTCTCTGGAGGCTTGCTCCAGCAGAGAGAAGCAAACGATAGACAAGTAGACTGAAAAAAGTGCAGTTATTTAGAGCGTGATGTTTGTGATGCTGAAATAAAACAGGATAATGGGATAGGGAGTGAGTTAGAAGGTATGGTCCATTTTAGGAAAAGGCAGCCCCCTATGGAGGTGATTCTGGAACTGAGTTGGAGAAACAAGCAGGAGCTGGCCTGGGGAAGAGGTGGGACTGCAGAGTCAAAGCAGAGAACTGACCACAATCCTGAACAAGGAGGGATTTGGTATGCAGAACATGAACTCATAAAGCAGGAAAGAACATCAGTCATTTTTCTTCAAGAGCCTGTGATCATGTAGTAGGTTTCCATACGGTCCAGGTCTACCCAGAAGCACCTCTGAAGACTGGACTGGCAATCTTCTCTGGAAAAACCAGTCATTGCAAGTCCCGGGAAGCCAGGTTCGACGCTGACAGAGGTGGATTTAAATACTGCAGAGTGTGTCTGGGGCGCTGTGCTCCCTGCCCCGGAGTGACTGTGGGGCAGCAAATGACTGGCAGAGCTGGCTGTGATCAGAGCGGGCAGGGTGAATATTTTCCGTGACATTTCTCACAGTAGAATTTGATTTGAAAACTGCCAGTAAAAACCTTTTCTTGGAAGTAGATAGGGGTAGATATTATGAATAATTGAAGTCTGAAAGCAAAAACACATCTTGGAATCAAATCCTCGAGTGAAAGGCTGCTAAAACAGTGTTCTAAATCAAACCTCCAGGCTTAGAGGAAGTCCATAACAATTAGGGAACAGCACCAGTCACAGCGGGGTGGCCTGCATGCGGAGGATTGGCAGAGACGGTTGCAGACTGGTTTTAGTTAGCAGCAGAAGTTAGAACATGGGGCCTGGCACTTGGAAACCAGAGTGCAAATCATCATTTACAAGCTTAAAATGGGTGGGGTGGGCATGCACCCACATCCGCGCGTGTAAAGTAACTAAGTCTTCCTCTCATCTATTCCCATTTCCATGCATTTCTGGTAGTTGATTTTCTCCATGAAGGGGTAGTCACTTAATAATACTTTTGGCTCACTCAGCCAAGTAATTAAACTACGGGTAAGTAAGTAGCGGGCACCTGGACTTTGCTAGGCCAACCTCAATCTCTCTCCAGTAAGTTAAGACTAGCATTGAACAGAGGGTATGAAATAATCTAGAAGTGAGGGGAAAAAAAAGTTGGGTGCTAGACTATCTTGCTGGCATTGCTGAAATCCCAAAGATTATCTACTGAGATCTCGCTTAAACCCCTCTTCTACCTATTTTTGTATATGGTAGACATATTGATAGGAGCCCTGGTGGCTTAGCGAGTTACCCATTGGGCTGCTAACAGCAAGATCAGCAGTTTGAAATCCCCAGCCTCTCCACAGATAGAAGATGAGCTCACAAGTCTCATAGAGAATAACAGTCTCAGAAACCGGCAGAAAGAGTTCTACGCTGCCCTCTAGGGTCGCTATGGGTGAGAATTGACCTGATGGCTTTCTTGAGTCATATTAATTTCTCGTGATTACTACCAGAAGACCATAGTCAATACAATCATCAATCCTTATGAATGCCACTCTGCTTTGAAGTCACAAGTGTGGAGAGAGCAATGAGGAACTTGAGGGCTGGGTGCCTAAGCAACAATTCACATAAGGGAGATGGAAGTTTGAACACAAACCAAAATAATCAACGGGAAAAGGGGAAAAGCTGAGGCGATAGGGCTTGTTTGCAAAACCCGAGTGGCAAAAGCAGGGATCATCAAGCCACTTGGATATTAAACTTCAGGATGGGGAGAGAGAAGCAGTGTGTGAGTATATTTGTTCATTTGACAAATATTTTGCAAAGTAGTTACCCTATCCCAGACCCTGGGTAACAAATGCTAGAAGTACAACTGTGGACACAGGCCTTTGCACTCTTAGAAATTCATGTGCAGACCGTACTGCAACAGAAACTTCCTCTTCATTTTTTCTCCGCTTAATTATTTCAAATAGAGATTTCACTACTAGGGATGTACTCTACAAAGTTTCATTTAAGCTAAATGGAAATCCCTCAGGGTACTAGAGAACTAAATTCCTGCCTCAGGTAACCAGGTATGTAAATGAAGTAGAACGTGGTAGTTCTCTGATATTCAAGCAAGTAACATTAATATTAGAAACTGATTAAAAATATGAATTCTGTAAGTCTTTCTTCCTGGAATCTGGTTCAAATAATAAGCTATAAGAAGTAGGTATTTGCATTCTTAAATAAATATCCTAAATCAGGCATAAACACACTATTACTAATCTGGTCCTCTATTTTTTTTTCTACAATACTTCCGAGACTTGGTCACACCTACTGGTTCATATACTGTCGATAGCTACCTTCTTATGACAGGGCGAAGTGGACTTCATAGGACAGAGACCACATGGTCTGCAAAGTCTGAACTACTGACTATCTTGGCATTTACAGAAAATGTTTACCAAATCCTGCAGTAAGTGGTTCTCATGCTTGTTGCCTACTGTCTGTCGTGAAAGTTGCTTCAACTTTCAGAAAATTATTTAAATGTAACAATAATGAAAAATGGACAAAAGTGACTAAACACTGAGATAAAATCCTAAGGAGTATCAAGAATAGCCTTGCAAGTTACAGAAGCTTAAAATAAATGGTTATTCACCTCTCAAATGTAAAGACCTACATGTATAAGGAGTCATAGAACAGCTATAAAATCACTAGTACTTAAGACACGCTAAGATGTCACCTCCATTAAGTTTCTTACAAATCTCCTTATCGCTCACTATGAGGGAACCAATCCAGGCTCACAGTGACTACAAAGGACAGAGCAGACCCTCCATGTAGAGTGAAAGGCTTTAAATCTTTTTGAGAGCAGAAAGTGTCATCATTCTGCCAGTGACCTTGAAGTTAGTAACTCAAACTGTAACCCACCATATGTTCCTTTATCTCCTTAGAGTCCTCTTGATTAAAGGTTTATTAAGAGTATGTGTCCTTGGAAAGGGAAATATTTTAAGATTAATATTTTGTTGTGCATAACAGAGGGTTTACACAACAATGCTGATCCCCATTCAACAACTTCCACGCAAACTGTTCAATGACATTGCGTGTCTCTTCGTAATGCATGAACATCCTCACGATAGATCTGCTGGCTATTCCATTTTCAGGAGTCTAGTTTTCCTGCCCCCTTACTAGCTCATCTTAGTTTTAAAAATAAGAGTTGACTCTTGGCCTCAGATTTTTAAAGGAGTAGAGTCCTATCTTGGGTGTCCATTTGCTACTTACCTAAAAGGCGACCATTGGGGTTAGGTTAAATTCAAGATATGTCAGGAAATGGTTTTGATCTTCAATGCTGATCTCACCTTCAACTTCTTAAGCATGTAATAAATAATATAGGAGATTCACCTCTAATTCCTGAGTTACTGCACCAGACTGAGCAACACATAGGAAAAGAGAAACTCACTCCTTTTAATCTCCATAGTAACTAGAATCCTGCCTGATGCTTAGTAGGAACTGGGAAAACGTCGATAAAAGGAATGATAAAAGACAGCTAGCTGCCAGATCAGTTCTTGCACAAGGTCCTATTTGAGGAAACTTTGTGAATTGCTTCCATTCATGACAAAGAATGTGGTACTATTTGATTGCTACTATTGAACACCTACACACTTGTTCTTGCTCTCTTAAGTCCTCTGTTAGATGGGCCACTGTGCAAAATGTGTGGGCTTTATTCCTTTTTCTTGTTAATGTGAGTTTTCCAAGGTCAACCCACAGTTGCCTAAAATAAAACTAGATCTGGTGTTTCCCAGAAATAGCATATACAAATATGACATTTAAAACTGCTCTTTGATTTATAAGATCAGTACTTAATGGTGAGTAATTGTGAGAAGTTCTCAAATTTGAACATGAAAATGCACTGATGTTCCTTAAAGTGAAAGTAGAAGAATATTATAAACAGATTAACACTTAATTCCATTTCAACAGATAGGCAAAGACTTATATGAAAACAAATACACAGGCCCACAAATAAAAATATTATCTCAGCTTTTGATTTACTTACATTGGCCAATGAAGTAAAACTAGTAGTTATAAATACTCACTGCCCAGTTATGGAAAAATACAGAGGCCATCACAATTGGGCTTGTGTTTGGATAAATATCAAGCAGGTGATTATAAGATGTGAAGAAATGGAAGGATGACTTAGCAGCACAAATACAAGTCCAGAATTAAATAAGTCCTGAGGTAACAATGACCTCAATCTTCTAAACATAAGGTTGACAATAGAGAGATTTGTTTAGTTTTCATTTATTTTTGCATCATTCAATTTGCATACACTATGGGTCTCAGTACCCATAGAAAAATGAAAAAAAATGATGAGATTGGAAAACAAATTCAGGAATAATTCAACACTCTATTAAGGGAATGGTATCATTTTGTCCTCACAGGTTCTGTTGACTCGTTTATGAACGTCTTTGGTGGTATTTATCAGGTCTAGGTTCTTTACTAAGCATCAGGATAAAACAGACATGCTGGCTCACCTCATGGAGTTTATAGTTCAACCAGGATAAGTGTTCTTTATAAAGGTATACTTCCCAGTGGCCAAAGCTGGAACAATGTGAGCAACAAAATAAATAATGTAATACTGGGTTATAACTCAAAATATAGATCACATATCTATGACTATATTCTGATGTAAATTAGTAGTTAAAATAAATAAATGAGAGAGAGAAGAAAAATCTCCTCTACCTAAGAATTCCAAATAATTTATGCAAAATGGCCAAAGGAGTAGCTTAACTTATAGTCCCTTAAATGGGGTCAGCCCTTCTGACTTGCTTTCCAAGCACAAGGGGGTATAAAATATGAACTTTACATGGAGAAGGTCACCAACTAGAGCTTCAGCCAAGTGATTAAGGCTAAAATGATCAGCGATAAGTCATGCTGATGCCATCGCCTCTCTCCTAACGTGATGAGAAAGGTAATTTGGTTCTATGGTTCTCCTTTAAAAAGCTGCAACCTCAGGTTTTTTGGAGAAAAATATCAGACCAACTCACAGGAGTGGCCAATCTACAAACCACATGGCCAGTAATACGCAGAATTGCCGAGGTCATTGAAAACCACGCAAGCTGGAGAAACTGTCGCAGGCTAGAAGACGTTAAAGAGATGTGAGGACTAAATGTGATCTAGGATGCTGGATGAAAGTAAAAACGGGAATAATAAAGGATAAGAGGTGTTAGTCTGGGCAGACTAGAGAAATTCATGAAGACACTCATAAGTATATAAGAGAGAGTTTTATATAAAGGGTAATTTGTACATTAAGAAAGCATTCCAACCTAGTCAAGTTCAAGCCCACAAGTCTGATATTGGTCCATAGTCCGATACCAATCTATAAAGTCCTCTTCAGACGTATGAAACAAATGCAATGATGCCGAATGCAGGATGATCACAAGCCAGAAAGTAGAATGTCCTTGAATCCAGTGGTGTTGTAAACATCTCAGCACTGGCAGGGGTCTCCAACTGGCTCCTCCAGTTCCCTGGGCAGTTCTTAGGGCGTAGTTTCTATCAGTGTAGTGCTGTGTGTCTTGTCAGTAGAACATCTTCAAGGGAATGAGCAGTAAGAGAAAGTCTCTCCTGACTCCAAAGAGAAAATACTGCCAGATTTCCAGAATTCTCAGGAGAAGGCCATGCCCACACAGAGGCCTCATTGGCTATGATCTGATTTATAGGCTAGAGTCCACCCCTGCATTCATAATCCTCAAATTGACAAATGTCCCAGCCGTGTTTCCTTGGTTGTGACAAATGCCATAAGACAGGAATGATATGTCAGACAATAGGACAGAGAGAGATAAGGGACCTCTGCAATATCCTTGCCATATTCTCTAAGTAGAAATTTTCTAAAATATTAACCTGTAAATGTAAAAAGTATAGTTGTGCTGAGAGTAACAACTATTGGATAGTAGTATGCCATGAGATGCTTGTCTGAGAAGATGACAGTATGATGTCCAAGGGAGAAGGTGACAGTATGATGTCCAAGGGATGAGTAATAGATTATAATTAGGCCCAAAGGCAGGCAGAACAGTACTGTAGTTGTTTCAGGCAGGAAAAACAGAAACCTGGAGTAAAAGAGCAGTCATCATGACAGTGAGGCAGAGGAAAGGGGAGGATGCAAAGATTACTTAATATGAATGAGTAGATCAGCAATTCATGGAAGAGCCATTTGATGGAGAGGAAACTATCAAAGATAGCTGCTGTGTTAGGCTGTGTTTACTAGAGAAGCAAATTCAGACACTCATATGTGTGGAATAGAGAACTTCATATCAAAGAGTAATTGAATATTAATGAAACATCCTAGTCCAGTACAGATTGTCTTAAGTCTAATATAAGCTTTTATGTCTGATACCAATACAAAAAGTTCTCTTCAGAGTCATGCAACACATTCAATGACACTGAATGCAGGAAGATCACAGGTCAGTGGGTGGGTGGAAAGTCTTAGGGATACAGAGACAGTGGAAGCATCTCAGTGTTGGCGTGGGTCTCCATATGGCTTCAAGCTCCAAGGCTCTAGCATAGCTGCATGTGTCTTGTCAGCAGGATCATAAAGCAGAAAGTCTGTTTGCAGCTGACTTCCAGTGAGCTATTTCTCTCTCTGGTGCCTCCAAATGAGGTCCTCAAGCTGCGACCTGATTGACAGACTAGGCTCCACCTCTTTGCAAATGACAATTGATGATGTAGCCAGCACAGCTGCATAAATTACTAGGATTCTGGGCCTGGGAGTGTGGGTTGATTGAGTTTATAGGTGGTAATTAAAGCTATGGAATGAGTTAGAATACCTAGGCCAAGGTAGAAAGCCAACCAAACTCACTGCCATTGAGTCAATCCTGATTCATGGCAGTCCTATTGGGCAGGGAAGATATCAAAGATAAAAATGAACAATAACTCTTTAAAATTCCAAAAGGAACTAAAAATTAACCCAAACAACAGTGTAAAAGGAATTGGAAGTATTTATCAAAGAATTTAAACATAGAAAATAATGTAAAATAGAGCAGATCAACAAAGTGAAAGAAATAATAGAAATGACAAACTCAAAACTCACTGCTATCCAGTAATTCCAGTTCACAGTGCTCCTGGAGAACAAAGTGGAACTGCCCCAGAGGGTCTCCATGAGGACAGCTCTTTGAGGGAGTAGAAAGTTGCATCTTCTCCTGCAGAGACGCTTGTGGTTTCACACTGCTGACTGTGCAGGGAGCAGTCTAGCTCGTAACCTACTATGCGCTACCAGGGCTCCTTAATAAAATTGATAAATCACCAGGAAAAGATAATACAAAACTATAATAGGGAGTGAGGAAAAGGCAAAGATGACCAATCTGAGTTCATTTCCGCTGTACTTTATTTGCATGCTCCCACCTACACATTGGGTGAGAGAACAAAGACAATGGATGGAAAAGTCACACTAAACAATTGCATTTTCCCACAGGCCACCTGTCTCCCAGCCATTGTCCCTTTCATTCTTTTTAGTTATGTATTGTATGATAGCTTATACAGCCACAATTAACCCTGCTTGAGGAATCATACAGTCCTATCAACATCTTCTTCCCTCTTTTTAGCCCAGACCCATCAGGAAAAGAGGAAACTATTTAGTGAGATTCCCCCCTTGCTCCTATATTTTGAGACTAAACGCATCAATGAAAGCCTACAAACCAGCTACTTCATGCCTTTATTAGTCCCCATTTTAGATATCCAGTTTCTCAACTGCCCATCCCTATCAACCCAGTTTCCAGCAGACACAAGCATTCTCTTTGATCTTCAGTCTCCTTGCAACCTTAAGTATCTGCCTCAGGCATAGGGCAAGTAAAGTCCTGGGGAAATCATTAGAATGCAGGAATTTATACCAGCTCACAGTAAAACATCTTTCTCTTTATCTGATTGGGGTCTCTTCACCTCAGCCTTTACCATCCAAGCTAGGTCAAATGGGAACCAGCAGTGAGTTTGAGAAGTCATACCTACTTCCCAACACTTCAGATCGCCTAGCCCATTCATACGTCACTAGGTTATGCCCATAGGTTTACTATATCCAACAACTCCTTAAACTTCAGACCAGCTAACCCTCTTCTCCTCTCTCATCTACAGACTGACATAGGCCAATTGGTCCAAAAGGATCATTTCAAAAACAGGACTACTGGTTAGGATTAGGGTTAGGGAAAAGAAAAAAAAAAAGACTTCTATTCATTGTTGTGTTTCCCTTACTTCTACTCAGCAAGCAGACCCAGGTAGTCATTACAGTGAGCACACCAGGTTACTACCTGGCTCCCTTTAACTTTCATACATAAAAGGGGATTTTCTCTGGTAGGCACAGAGTTTTCTAGCTTTGGCCCTTCTAAAGGCCAATCACTTGCTCAAGATTTAAAGGACTGAACAGTCTTTTGTTTTGTTTCTTCTCTTTTTATTCCCCTACCCAGAAAGATTTTCTTTGAAATATAAATCCCCTATTCTTTCAACAGTTCTGGGTGGGTCTACATAGCTTTTTAAATGCAAATGTCCTGATACTTAAGATTATGAGTTGGGCTGATGTTTCCAGCACTCTTATTTACATAACTCCAAACAAAAGCCTATTTCTTCTAGACAATGCCTAACTCCCTTGTTAGTAAATTCAATCATGTATAGGCTGAAGTAGACTGACAAACTCATAATTGGGAATCATAATTCCCAATATTTATTTCTATCATACATGTGTGTCTATTTCACAAAACCCAAATACAGCCTGGAAAATGCATTAACCTATATGCACAATCCTTTCAGCTTTCTCTTTTCCACAAAGACTAACCCATTCATATCCATGTGGTCTTGTGACTCTGGAAGGATATATCTAGTAGACTATAGTTTTTTTTATCAACCATCTTGTTTACCCAGCTTGATTTTTGTCCCATCCCATCCAGGAGTAGCCTTTCTCCTTTAGCTTCAGTTTAATATATCTTACATTCCTTTCAGGCTTTACAGATAAGAATACCCAAAGAAACCATGGAAGAAAAATTTCACATCCAATGTCCCTTCCTCTTACAAAACTCTCTGTTTCTATGAGTCTAAAGGAGTGGTTCTCAACCTTCCTAATGCAGTGACCCTTTAATACAGTGCCTCATGGTGTCATGTCCCCAATCATAAAATTCTTTTCTTTTTTTTTCATAAAATTATTTTCATTGCTACTTCATTGCTATAATTTTGCCACTGTTATGAATCAGGCAATCCTTGTGAAGAGTCATTCGACCCCCACAGAAGTTGTGACCAGCAAATTGAGAACTGCTGGTCTAAAGCCAGTGCAATGAATCTCACTCCAGACATCAACAAAGGAAAATGAAAAACTGGCCAATCTAAGTTGGACACTGGCATACTTCCACTCAGTCACATAAAAAGCCATTCAAATATATGGTTCATAAAAACCTATGGAAATCCTTGAGAAGAATGTGAAATTCAGAATATTTCATAGCACTTTATGCAGAATTTGTATGTAAATTAATAGGCAGTCATGAGGACAGAGGAAGTGAATATTACATGGTTTAAAATCAGGAATGGTGTTTATCAGCATTGTATCAGTTAGACCAGGGACTAGAGTACTATTGCTCATGCTTAGAGGTTCTAGCTCCTGCCCATGAAAGGATGGCACACATAGGTGGATCGTACACCTGGATTGGCCCTTCTGAACCAGGTGAATTCAATTCAGCTAATGGTGTCGACCTGGATCATCTACCACGCCTCCCAGAGGAGGACCTGAAAACCAGAACCAGAGCCCTGGGACCCCTTCTGCTTCTCAAGCAGCTCTTCAGAGGCCATGCGGTGATCTCCTCTGGCTTCAAGAAGGTCCAGTAGCGTGGGAGCGTGCATGCACGTGTGTGTGTGTGTGTGTGTGTGTGTGTGTGAAGTGTCCTGAGGGTGCCTGTGTAACCCTGAAACAACTTCTTTTATAAAACTCACTTGGATTACAATCCAGGCTCCCAAGCAAATTCTTCCTCCTGTGAAGCCAAGGAGTAGGCACTTCTCCCAATAGAGATCTAACATATCCTCTCGTCACACTTTTTCAGTGTGTATGTTGACAACATAATCAGTAAAGCTGGATTATATGAAGAGGAATGTGCCATCAGGATTCCAAATCGAACCAAACTCACTGCCATGGAGTCAAAAAAGTGTGTGTGGTGTTTATATAATCCGAAGATTAAGAGTGTAGGGGTGGAGTCTAGACTGTCCATCTGGATATAGCCAATGATGTTTCTGTGTGGGTATGGTCTTCTCCTGAGGATTCTGGGAACCCTGTGGGGCATGAGACACATGGTCTCTACTCACTTCCTGCAAGAAATCCATGTGACAAGACACATGGAGCTACAGTAAAGTCCTGGAACTGAAGGAGCCACATGGAGACTCCTGAGATGCCTACAACACTACTGCATACACATGACTACCCACCTGCTGATCTGTGAGCTTCCTGCATTTGGAGTCACTGCATGTATTTTGTGAATCTGAAGAGGATTTTATAGATTGATATCAGACATATGGGTTAATATCAAACGTATAGATTTGATCTGAACTGGGTAGGGTTGTTTTCTCAATATTCAATTACTCTTGTAATGTAAACCTCTTTCTTACACACATATGAGTGTCTATGAATTTGTTTCTCTAGTCTTCCAGACTAACACAGCATGATTCAATTAATTTCTTTAATAATTATATTTATTGGGCTGAGCCCCGGTGGCGTAGTGGTTGTGCACGGGACTGCAACCCACTGGGATGGAGGTTCAATTCCGGCTCCCAGGAGCAAAGACTGGGCCTCCTACTCCCACTACCTGAGGGCAATGATGCCTAAAAAAAAAAAAAAGAATAAGAATAATAATAATTGTTATTATTATTATATTTATTTGCAGGGACAATATAATTAAAAACAAAAGCCCACTCACTGTCACTGAGTTGATACCAAGTCATAGTAACTCCAGCCACCCATCATTCCAAAGCTTGGTGCGATGGTTAATGGTTTGTGTCAATTTGGGGTCAGCTGGGGTTCTTAGCGGTATGTAGTCATTCTCTATTTTGTGAATCTTCTATGATTGATCTTAATTTATATCAAAAATTAATAATGTTACATTTTAATAATCATTTTATATCAATTTCCAGCAGTTATTCAAAAACTTAGAGCTCAAGTATGAGTTTGTTTTGCAAGGTACATATATGACTGAAGGACATGCACATATGTACACACAAAAACACACACGTACTTTTTATTACACTTCATCTACCATTGTTATTATTTCCACAGTTAACATTGTTCCACACCAAAAGAGTGCTGTTAATTTGATTTTCTCTTTAAGGCTTTTTTATTCTTCAAGAGGAACTATCGCTCATTTCCCACAGTCTCTGAGAGGTTGGGTTACATATGTTGGTCACAGTAGAGAATTAAGTTTTTTAAAATAGGATATTTTCTCCATCTTATAGGAAAAAAGCATGGTAGTGTTTTCTTCAAATATTTTGTATTTGAGTTCAGGAATGGCCAACCTTGATAGCATAGCATAAGGTTGAGAACCATAAAACACAGACATTTATTAATTTTATTCCCCCCAAAGCATTTATGATTAAACACTAATTGGTTATTCCACTCTTAAATCAAACTTGGTCTATGTCACGGTTGTGCTTCCTCTTTATCATTACATAAATGTTACACTAGAAGCACAAGTACAGGTAATACTATGAACTATCATCAATATGACAATTGGGCTAGAATTATACAATGTGATAATTATACAATGTGATTATGAAAGGCAAACTAATAGTCTACACATTTCAGTTATTGAATTTAATTAATAAAGATGGCTCATATTAAAAATCTAAAATATTGTGACATAGAAGTTATAAAGTTTAAATACTCTCAGGGTTAGATTCACGT
Organism: Nesogale talazaci; assembly: GCA_004026705.1. NCBI lineage: Eukaryota > Metazoa > Chordata > Mammalia > Afrosoricida > Tenrecidae > Nesogale > Nesogale talazaci. The sequence continues at coordinate 309,647 of PVJH01000105.1, read as the reverse complement.
CTTTCTTAAAACGAGGACTAGAAGATATGCTACACATAAACCAAAAGGCAATTTCCTTTTATTTTAATAAGGAAGTTACAGGATGTAGCCCAAGGGGCATAACATCCTTGGAGAGCTCCAAGAGGCTTGAGTACGGTCCCACAAGTCTACACTTGGAAACATTAATTTGTAATTTGAACACCATGGAACATCATGGAAATTAAATCATCACCCAGCACAAGCTGAGGCAGTGGCAAGGGAGCAAAAATGAGAGGCTAGGGGCCATTTTCTATGGTTGCCATTCGTCAATTACTGTCAATGAAATGAAGCATATTTTACCAGTTGAAAAAAATTACCTTTCTAGAAAGAGGTTCCTTCAAAAGAGTAGGAAATTAAACATTTTAACATGGCACTACTGGAATATACCAAATTAACTGTCGTGGAACTAACTGACTCATGGCCTTGTGTGTGTCAAAGTAAAAATCTGCTCCCTCCATAGAGGTGTCTCCCACCCCCCCAATGGCTAATTCTTAGCAAGCAAATCAAGAGGCCTTTCTTCCAAGGTGACTGTGGATAAATTCAAACATCTCACCTTTTCATTCGAGTGTGTTAAGAGTATATTAAGATGTTGCAGGGACTCTTACCAAAACCACATTCAACCAACAGATTGTTTTGTTTGTTCATTACTCTTAAACAATTTTTTTCAATCTTACTATTTAAATATAATTTGGGTTCCTACTCCACTATAATATCATTACAATATATTTTTTCACACTTGGAGGAATTTATTTTTCTTATTATTTATTATATTCTTATTATTAAATACTTTTATCAGGGACTCACAGCTTTTATCGCAATCCATGCATTCATTCGTTGTGTCAGCATATTTGTACATACGTTGCCAATGTTATTTTCTACTTGAGCCCTTGATAACAGCTCATTTTTTTCCACTGTACTTCCCTCATGAATCCTTGATAAGACATTGTTTATTATTTTCATACCTTACATTCATCTCTGTTACCCTTCACAAATTTTTCTGTTCATCACAATGGGAGGGGGTTATATGTCAATCCTTGTGATAGAGTCCGTCTCCCCCACCACCACCTTCCCCTTCCCCTCCTGATATCTCTATTTTCATTACTGGTTCTGAGAGGTTTATCTGTCCTGGATTCCCTGTGTTTCGGGCTTTCATCCATAGCAGTTTTCACGTTCTGGTGTAGTCATATTTGTTAGGTAGAATTGGGGTCATGAGAGTCGGGGCGAGGAAGCATTAAAGAACTAGAAGAAACTTGTATGTTTCATCAGTGCTATACTGCATCCTGACTGTCATTACCTCTTTCTTGTGATCCTTCTGTAAGGGAGGTTCAATTGTCTACAGATAGGTTTTAGGTCTCCACTTACTCCCCTCCCCCACCATTCACATTGGTATCATTTTTTTTTCTGGTTCTTTAATGCCTCATACCTGATCCCATCCATATCTCATGATCACACAGGCTGGTTTGCTTCTCCCATGTGGACTTTTTTGCTTCTCAGCTAGATGGCCACTTGTTTATCTTCAAGACATTAAAACCCCAGACACTATATATTTTAATAGTTGGGCATCACAGCTTTCCTCCCCAAATTTGTTTATGCACCCATTTTGCCTTCAGCGATTGTGTCGAGAAGAAAAGCATCAGAAAACGCTAGATTATTAGAACAAAGTTCTTGTGTTGAGGAAGTACTTGAGTCAAGTTCCAATGCCCATCTACTTGCTACCTTAGTATTTAAAATATGAATATAAGTACACAGATCTAATTTCCTAATGTCATATATAAATATATTTATATATGTACATGCCATTATTTAGAGCTCTATAAACAAACGATGTCTCCTAGTTGTTTCCTCTACTTCCTTTTGCTTTCCTCTTGTCCTGAAATCACTATCGGCCTTCATTTGGGTTCAGTATTTCCTCACTGTTACATTGCCCTTGATTCAGCTCCACTAGGCCTCCTACGCCCTTCTCACCATTGTTTTTAGTTTACTTGTTCCCTTGTTCCTTGGCTGGTTGACTGCCCCCACCCCTTTGAGGAATTAATTCTTATCATTTTAACCTTTACCTGAATTTTAAAACTTAGCACAATTTCCTCATTGATTTTGAAATTAGAGATTTTATGAAGTTGGGGATAAAGAGAAGGAGGGTTTAGGAATCTGAAGTTAGAGAGAGACAACTTAACAGAAGTGAAAAGATCCCAAAATATACCTAATCAACTGGAGAGTTGTCCAGTTGGTGACCCACCCTCTTGGATGCATGCTAACTCCCAACAGTATCACAGAAATCATCATAGTAGAACTTGTTCAAGAGTGTATCAATCAAAGCTTTGACTACACCCTTGTCCAATAGTAGGAAATTCCAAAGAAATTAAAGGGATGGGATGAAATTTGGAAGAAATTTCAGCAGTCACAGTTGGAAGGTCCACTTAAGACGTTTCATACAGTTTTTCATGAAATGCTTGATAGATCCCATTTTGCATTTCGAGCTAGAAGCTGGCCAATTCTCGTTCTTGATTAGCTGTTTACGTCCAGACCTCAACCATCCCATTTCCCTCTTTCTAGGGCTTCCACTCCAGAGTCACTGTAACCTGTTTCTATGGGGTTGTTTCCAATTAATTGCAATTCCATATATATCAAAGTAGAATTGTGTTTCATTGAGCTTTCAGTGGCTGTTTTTGTTTGTTTGTTTGTTTTAAAGAAGTAGAGTTACCATGGCTTTATTCTAAGGTGTTAACGTTTTAAGTCATAGAGGAATGCATGAACTACTATCACAGTATTCACTCTACATCTGCCCTAGCAACACCAGGGTCAAACAATGATGATTAACATCTATTTCTCCAACTTGTGGAGTTACTTAAAATATCTGGCACCCAAATATCTGGTGCAAAACTTAGTCAACCTCACTCTGTTGCTATACATATGCCATCTCTGACAGTGCCACCTTGTTATTGCTGGAGGAAGCTCCCTGTGTGATCCTACCGGGTACCGTTCTTTCTATTGGATATGTAAGTAGCAATGACTCTGCCTTTCATCTATCCCAGTGTCTGTGCTTTGCTTCCTACCATCCAAAGAACTGATGATTAATTATACCTAATACCAGATGATTATTAAAAATTCTCTTATCAAAGCAAAATCAGATTAGGTGGAAGGACCTTCCATGGGAATATTGAGCAAGCATGAACAACTTCATTTTGCTTCCCACTTCTTTGGGTAGAGGCCAGACATTGACTCAATGGCAGTGAGAATTCCGAGCCATTAAAAGAACAAGGGTTAAGTTTACAGATGAACTTCTCAGGACTCCTGGGTCGGAATCCCAGGTATCTTATCTTCTTATGAGGCTGAGGTGTCAGAATTATAAACATTGGTGCTGGAAGTTCCACCTTGGAATAAAATAAAACCCAAGTTGGAAATCAGCACAGTGGGTAGCTGAGTGCAGGATGGATAAAACCATTTTGTGACTCCCGAATATAGCACTGGCTGAGGCTGGTTTAACTTCATGACTTCTAGTTTCATTTCCTTTTAATTTTAACTGACTTCAGTTGGATTCTTTCTAACTCGCCACCAACTCCTTACCATCAAGTTGATTCTTAACCAAAATGACTTGGTGTTCTCTATTCAATTTAGAGTCTGTAAAAGAATTTGGGGGAAAAATAAACCTAAGCTTGCAGATCATACTACTTAGACAGGTATAAAATAAAGGATTTTTTATTTTATTTTATATACACAGAGAGAAGGCATAGAAAAAGGAGCTCAGTAGAGTGGATAGATTGTCTTAACTTTAGTGTTATGTTATTCATAAAAGTGAGTTTTGGTGGCGCAATGAGTAAAGCGCTCATGTGAACCAAAGGACGGGAGATCAGAACTCAGAGCTGCTCCTGGGAGAGGGGTATGCGATCAGGTTCCATAGTGATTGGGAGTACTAGGAAGCAGGTCTTCTCAATCCTACAGAGTCATGATTAGTCAGAACTGGGGATTTGGTGCTTTCTGTTTTACATCTCCTATGAATTTTTTTTCAAATTCTTGAATCTTGTGAGTGAAAAGCATAACAATGTGTAAAGTGTGGACTAATACCGAAGATGATTTGGGGGAAGATGAAATTATTCTCACAAATCTTATTCTAGTCCAACCCCGATTAGTTCATCAGCAACAAATACAAGTTAGAAATGAAGCACAAAAATGGTGTCGATGTAGTACTTTATTATACTTCTATCCTAAAGAAATTTGAGATATGGAACCTTCCAAATATTTCAAGAATAAATAGAATCTACCCCACGGGAGAAATATAGGAGCCCTGGTAATATAGTGCGTTGCACGATGTAATAGTTACACAGTCTGGTGTCAGCTTGCAACTGGAGAGGATTCAGAGTGAAGGGGTGGAGACTAGACTGTTATAGCCAATGAGGCCTTTGTTTAGTCATGGCCTTCCCCTGAGAATTCTGGGAACTCCTGTATTTCTTCCTTGGAAGCGGAAGATACTTCTTTTTCTCTGCTCACTCACTTGCTGACACATGGCACTATGCTGATAGACCCCATGCCCTGGGAGCTAGAGGAGGCCTTGAAACTACCCCAGTGCACCCGACCTCTGGAGCAGAAGTGCCAAAGAGAACCCCTGCCAATGCTGAGATGCTTACAATGCCACTGGATCCAGAAGACTTCTGACCCACTGACCTGTGATCCTCCTGCATTCAGTATTAATGCATGTATTTCCTGAATCTGAGGAGGACTTAATAGATTTCTATCAGACATATGGGCTTTCATCAGACTTATGGACATGTTCTGGACTGGGCTGGGTTGTTTTCTCAATATTCAGGTGCTCTTGTACATAAACCTTTTTCTTAAATATATATGAGTGTCTATGAATTTGTTCCTCCAGTCTACTCAGACTAACTCACACAACGGGCTGTTGAGAAGCCAGCAGTTGGAAACCACCTGTCCCATGGCAAAAAGATGAGGCCTTCCACCCCTTCCTGTGTGCAGTTAGTCTCAGGTCTGCCCTGTCCAGAACAGGCGTGATGAGTCAGACTTCACTCCATAGCATCAAGGGTTGTTTTGTTTGGGTTTTTGGAGTAGGTAATAAAACAAGACAAACAAACCAAAAATAAGCTTCTGCTTCTCTGAGGGAGAATGCCCTTTTATATTTTCATCGTTGATTTAATGTTTTGTGGTTAGAGCTGATGTTTTCAAAGTTGGCACTAATTGATGATAAGGAAAATTTTAAAACAGCAAAGAAAACACTTTCTAAAGATGCTTTCTAGCTCTCCATAATCTAATTTGTGGGAAATGGAGAGTGGAGCACCACAGAGTGCTTTTCAATAATTTATGGTGGAGACTCATCTCCTAAGTTTAGAAACATGATTTGTGACCCAACTGTGCTGTGAACCTACTTGTGTAATTAGACGGCTGGCTACATCCCAAGCTTGCCCGGGGCTCCTTCCACTCTCTTCTGCCTGGACAAGAGAGCCTGGGCTCAGATTCATCCATGGGAAGATGTTTAAATAAAGACACTTATTTACATTGTGTTTATTACAGAAGCACAGATCTGGCTGACGGACTCTCAATGGCAAGAATGTCTCCCTCTGAAAAGCATATGGAGGCAAACATCAATCCCAATTCCTCTTATTTTCAGTACACTTACATGTAAGGGTTAAATATATACAAATATATATATATATATATATATAGTATCATCAAATCAACTAATGGTATACAATTTCACCTCACAGAAGCTAAGGGGTTAAGGAAAACAGCCATATTTCAAGATCAGCTTTTACAGCTTCCTCTGCCCTAGGTTTGAAGCATGAAAAAGATATTTTCAATATTATCTTGAATTAAGGTTAAGGAACTAGACTCATTTTCTTTTCTCCACAGAGACTCAAGTATAAGTTGAGATTTTAAGCGCGTTTTAAATGCAGCTTTCTTGGTATATTAGGTGCCTCGACTGATATTTGGTTTGGCTTATACTCAAGGACATACGGCATATTGTCTTACATAACTTGAGCTACAGATGACTGAGGTTCTGATAGCAAAGAGGAGGAGCTAGGGCCTTTGCTCCCTGGGGTTACTAAGTACCCCCACCTCTGTTTTATTAACCATATATTGGGCTTTGAATAAAACAAATACACTCCACTTTAAAAAGAAAAAAGAGAGAGATGGAAGGGAAATGATGATATGCTTGACTCATGTGTTCACGGACAAGCAAGTTCTGAGGTGATCTTCCCTCATCTCTGGGTGAGAGAAAACTCATCCTGTGTGTCCTAGAATGCAGCAAGGAGACCCAGGGTGGCACCGGGTGATGCTCTACTTTAAATAGTTACAGGAAAAGGATGATGCGTGACCCCAAAGTGATATCAGGAGAATCATTAAGTGCGATTTGCATTATTTGTTAATGACCAAATGGCACCTTTTCTAGGATAAATTATGAGAGTAGGAGCTGCAAAGTAAGTCAAAAATCATTTTATTTGCTTAATTAGAAAGTTATCATTCCTGCCATCCACCAGTTCTCAATTTAATGAGATTCTTAAAAAGTACATGAATAAGATTTTTTTTTAACCTTATAATGCTTTACGTTATTAAGCCACAAGAATGTGTAATGTTGGGCTTAAAGCAGCATTAAAAAGAAATTGGAGTGAAAATCCAAATACTTATGTTTGACTTCCAACCCCACTGACTTTCCCAGTGTAAGTAACTAACTTAAATTTTCTGATCTGCATAGCAGCCTTAGGGAACAGCAAATGGAGATAACTCCTGGCCTGTTTGTATTACCACATAAAAAACTTGGAAACAAAACACTGCGAAGGTGTCAAGCATTATTCAAATATTAAATACTGCTATTATGAAATTTTCTGAAGCTCTCATCTGAAGATTGGAGTGACCTGCCTCAAATCAGGTTAATTACATTGCCCAAGAAGAAATACAAAGCATTAAATTACCAACTCAAAGGAATTTTTATTTCAGATTTCATCAAGTCTCCAGTTTTTCCTAAGATTGATAGATGCATCAGGAAAATCCTAGATTGTGTTGCTATGTCTAAAAGACCTTTTAATAATTCCACAATTATCACTTTAGGCAAATTTTGTAATTCTATAATTATTAATTTAGGGCATTATCGTTTCTGAAAATTATGTCTGTTTTCATTACTGGATTATGAGGTCTTCAGTGTTTAATCTAATTCCTAGAATATCTTGGCATTTGCTAAATAAATATTTCTACAATGGGACTGAAACAAAAGAACACATTTCTCACTTGTTTCCAAAAACTTTAAGTGAGGAAGAAAGTTTTAGGGCACTATGTCACTATAATGTCCTTTCCACTAATCTTCCATTTCTTTCTTATAACATAATTTTAGTCAGTTCCTACCAGTTCTGTGGATTTGACATAGGGGATGGAGGGAGGACTGTCTATTAAGAGAACTCTGAATTTGTTTAATCAAACATATTTGGGCTCCAGAATCAACACACATTGATTTCTGTACCAACGGTGGCCTTTACATATTTATTATCATTTCACAAGGAAGAGGGGTAATCTGTTTGAAGATAATTCAATGTGATAAATGTATAGGAAGCACTTGATGACTTACATTTCATACTGTAAAAGACACACTCAAAATTCCAGTCTTTGAAAATTCAGATACATCACAGGTAGTTTTCTCTACTGTGACCTCATTGAGGACAAAAATTCCTAAGGAAATTTTTTATTATGAGATATAAAATCCTAGACCTGAGCCCCAGTGGCGTAGTAGTTGAGTGCGGGACTGCAGCCCATTGGCTTGGTGGTTCAAATCCAGCAGCAGCTCTCTGCGAGCAAGGCTAGGTAACTCCCACCACCACCAGAGGGCAGTGATTTCCCCCTCCCCAAAAAAAGATATAAAATCCTTCAATGCATGCTTTATCATTTGTATTGTGAAAAGTATTAAAGGAATGGAACAACTGTAAACTCACTGTAGATCTTGCTATAGATATAAGAATAATATTTCATTGGTATTGGCTTTCTTTGAGGAGTTTCCAAGTTTCAATACATTTATACAACATAAGCCTATTTATGAAACAATACTGATGCAGCTTACGTGACAACGCACATGTTTTCTCGGCATATGGAAGCCATAGCCTCTCTATACAGAAACCATGCTGTTCTTTTGACAAGTGAAGCCCAAACTACGTTGTTAGCCACAACTCTATAGCCATGGGGCATATGTAGTTATAGTCAAATGTATAAGGAGATATCTATATAAGATCTCTATATGAACATAAATCCATTCAGAAATGCATAGTGTATTTAACCTCTGTCCTTTTCCATTTGTCACTCTCCATTTTACATGACTTGCTACATTTTGCTCAAAAGATATAGAAGGGACGTCTCAAGTTCTTGCCTTCCTGACTAGTGGACTGACCAGTCCTTACCTCTTCACAATAGCATAAGGAAAAGAGTCACACAGGAAAGGGAAGAGATTTAAATAATTCTACTAGTGCTACTGTAAAGCCGCAAAGAGAACGAACTCAAGAAAGTACAAGGTGCCTGTCAGGCTTCCTTGTTAACTGACACCACAAAAAAAGAGAAGTTCATTTGCTTGAAGTTATCGACCATTTCCTTTAATTTTCTGCATCTTTTTTTTTTTTTTGTGGGCATCACTGCCTCTGGTGATCATGGCCGATACCCAGCCGCTGCCGGATTTGAACCGCCAAGCCTGTGGGCTGCAGTTCCGCACTCAACCACTTACGCCACCGGGGCTCAGCCGACCATTTCCTTTAAATCTTGTTCAAATCTATTACACAGAGCTATATGAGCAATGGTATCAATGATGACTAAGATCGTGGGTTATACATGTTGCTTCCTCTGTAGCCAACGCTGTGAAGGGCTGATGGGCAGTAAGAGGGAGTGTTCAACTCTGGTTAACATTCCACAGCCATTGAAATAAAGCCTGTCTACAGAGACTCTGATCCACCATTTGCCAAAGCTAAAAGGTCTCATAAAATTCAATAGGGCTGACCTTCAGTCTTTCAAACATGGCAATTGATGAAGAAGCATCAAATCCCCGGAGTTGAATCAGGACTCATAAGTGTGCGGTCTATCTATAAAATTAGACACTATAGTATTCTAATTAGTTTCACTTAGTGAGTATGTCCACATTTTGGTTGGCTTTGTCCAGGGAGCACTGACAAGACATCCAAAGCACTAACTCATTCACCAACGAGTTTGGAACAGCCTTTTCATTGCCAGATGCTAGCATCTCCCTCCACTTGCCCTCCCTTGGCATAAGAGGCTGCAGGATCAGCAGTTTAAAACCACCAGCCGTGCCATGGGAGAAAGACAAAGCATTCTCTCCCCATTAAGAATTATGAGATGAGAGTCAGAGGAACAGTTCTATGCTGCCCAACAGGGTTGCTATGAGTTGAAATAGACTCAATGCCACTGAATTGTCTAAGAAGGTGTATAAGTCCCGGTAGACTAGAGAAACAAATGCATAGACATGCATATAGACATAAGGGAAAGGGTTATATACAAGAGGAGTGGAATATTGAGAAAGCATCCCAACCCAGTCCAGTCCAAAGTCATAAGTCCGATATTAGCCCATATGTATGATATCAGTCTATAAAGTCTTCTGACTCACAAAGCACATGCAGTAGAGGCATCCTGGTGTTGGCAGGGGTCTCCCTTTGGCTCCTCATTTCCAGGGTTCAGGGTCCATCAGTGGTATCCATTGGGTGGCAGGAGCATCTCAGCACTAGCAGGAGTCTCTCTGTGGCTTCTCCTACCCCAGAGGTCTGGTTCCATCAGAGCAAGCCCATGTGGCCTCCTCTCTTGCTCTTCCATTCTCCAGGAATCAAGATCGATCAGCATGCTGTCACCTCGTCTTATCAGTAGCCCGACGCCAAGAGGCTGAGAGTCAAGTTTCTCTTCTCCAATTGGGAAATACTGCGAGATTTCCCAGAAATCTCAGGAGAAAGTCATGCCCATACAGAGGCCTCATTGGCTACTCATTGGCTGTCTTCAGCTTGACCAGTTAGACTCCACCCCTAGACTCCCACTCATGAAATTGACACGAGTACATCACTGCCACAGAAGGCAAGGACAAAGGTGTGACCGCTTGAATGTGTCCCAGAGGCATCCCAGCCCGATGCATGCCCACTCCACCAGAAGGGCTCCTGAAAGTAGCATCCGGGAAGTGGTTATATGCCTTTTGGTATTTCCAATCAGAGGAATCTTTCTAATGAAAATATGGAATGTTTTGAAAAATGCCTACCACAGAATAAATAAAAAGAAATGGTGTGGGGACAATTCCAGGCTTCTCTAATCGGTAGGATAATGCAGCTCCACCTCTTGTATCACGGGGGACTTCCACCGCATAGAGGTCCCACATGCCCCTGCCCTCTCACCTTCTTTATCCGATTCTGACGCCCACTGCCCCTCCCAGGGCACTTCGCGACTCAATTGGGGAATGTGGTGCCGCAGTTGGTGTCACAATGACTCACAGAAAAGAAGCATGAGGTCGGTGGTTTAATTGGGGAAGCTAATAGGTTGCAAAAGATTCAGGATACAGTTCTGTTTGCAATGCCTCTTCTCAACCCTGGTGGCAAGCATGCCTCCTCCAGCCCTTTGACCCTCAGTCCCTTATCCTCTGGCCTCTGCCTTACACTGTGTGGGTACCAGGAAGCGCGGCTCTCCCTCGCTGTGGCAGTGTGTCGCACCTCCTTGCAGTATCCTCATCGTCTCCGTGCTGCCACCTCTCGGGCCCGTGCCTCCTCAGGCAGGGAGCTTCTTGTACATCAAGCAGGGTGCTGCTTCTTTCTTGATGGTCCTAGGTTTCCGGTCTCTTTCTCAAGGGGATCATTCAGACCCACTGGCGGGTAAAGCTGACCGATCCTAGAGCGAGAGTCTTCCACTCTTGACTGCCACACTCCCACTCAGCCATTTGGGGCAAGCTAAAAAGACTGTGGCTAAAAGACCCATACAGCGTGATTCACTTCACCCCACATACATAACATGTGCCAGTTTGACTTTGCTCAATCAAGGAGACCTAGGTATGTATACATTAATCGTCTCTCACTCATTCCCTCATTTCCAGTGAGCCAATTCCAAATCATAATGACCCTATCAGACCAAACGGCATTGTTCTGGTGGATTTTGGAGTTGGAGTCTATAAAACAGTGGGAAGCCTTGGCCGTCTCCTGAGACAGCTGGTGGGTTCACAGTGAGGTCCATGTGGCTGGCAGTTCAATGTCTAGCCCTCTAGGTCAACAGGGGTCCCAATTTTCATTATCTACTAGAGTAGGGAAAAGTTATCGGCGGACATACATATTTATAATGAACCATGCATGGGAGAAAACTTGCTCAAAATTAAATAACATTTGGTAGCATTTTAATATTAATTGCTTTAATAAAATAAAGAACTCCTTAAAATAAACAAAAATAATAATTTTTTTTAATGGCACTGCCATTTAAAATCAAGCTCTACTGTTCAACTGCTATATACTGTAGGTCCACTATGAGTCAAAACTGATTCAGTGGTAGTGAGTGTTTTGAGTATGTACCCACACAAGAGTAAACAGATGCCAGGGAATTAACACAAAACACATTAAGAACGAGGACCTTCTGAGCCCATGACAGGCCCCTTCTGCCCCCTCACGGACCTATTTCCTTAGCTCCGTGGCCAACAAACAGTTGTTCTTGAGCCACAGGCAGCCCTTTCAGTGTGAACGAGAGGCTCTGAAGTCACAATGGAAACATTTAAAGATTATTATTTCAGATTACGGTGATTTCATTTGTTTGGAAAAACCTATTTAAGAATCTTGAGTGATCTTAAAGTTGTGAGGAGGGTCAAGTTAGGCTCTTCGGTCTCAAGAGTTTGCCGACCCCTGCCTAAGCGTTAACCATTAGCCAATTCCTAACACCTTTAGTTTGGCTAGTTTTCTTTTTAAAATTGTGTTTTCTTGTTTTGTTCTCAACTACGAAACACAAACTCCTGTGTTTGAGTCTTTTCTTTGAACACACTGTATTTGTGAAGTTCATCAATATGACACTGTGTGAGAGTCCATTAGCTCTATTGATTTTCCTGGGCTCTTGTTAAGAAAATACCACACATTGGGTGAGTTGAAACTAATTAAATGTATTCTCTCACAGACCTTGAGGCTGGGCATCAGCAATCCAAGGTGTGGGTTCTATTCTTCCCGGAGACTCAGAGAATTCCTACTGCATCACTCTCTAAGTTTATAGTGGGCAGTGCCCATTCAAGGCGTTCCTTCACTTGAAGACAAAATACTATTGGCACTCAGGTCCATCCCAACTCACTATGATCTCATCTTGACTATTACAAAGAGTCCACTTCTGAATTTGGTTTGAGTAAAGACATTTACGCTTTTGGCTATTTTGCAAAGAGGCTAGCTGTTCTTATATGGCAGAGTCTGAGGAGAAAAGGCCTGGTAAAGAATTTCCTTAAAGATCACCTCTAGGACTGAGCCCCTGTGGCGTAGTGGTTGAGTGTGGGACTGAGGCCCACAGGGTTGGCGGTTCATATCCAGTAACAGCTCTCCAGGAGCAAGGCTGGGCCTCCTACCAGGACAGTGATGCCTCAAAAAAAAAATTCCCTTTGACCACAGTCCCAGCAGACTGGCCGAGAGAGTGCATTGTGAAGCTGATTATGGCAGATGGAGTTAGATCACAAGGCAACATCTTATCATTTGATCTTCTCTTAGACAAATTTTATACTGTGTTCTGGTTTTATATTTGCTGCTTGATTTTCAATTTACACTTTTCTCTGTCTTATTTAGCCAATGTTGGGTTTTTGTTTCTTAATTTTGTTTCAGACATCTATATATGAAACCCAGAACAGATAAAACTATAGCGAAAATAAGTGAATTTATAATTACCTAGATTTATCAGTGGAGGGATGGTGGGGGGGAGGGGTGTTGGGGGGATGAAGAGAAGGCACAATGGGGAGCTAACAAACAGAACAATAAGATAGATAAAATGGCTTAAACTTGATTGTGGCAATGACTGTGCAAGCCTTCTGAATAAGATGGACTACTGAATTGTTTTCTCCGTGGATTCTAGGCCCACTGAAAATGATGACAAACAATTTGCTTCAGCCGCACGGGCTCACTAGTGGGAAGGGTTCGCTGGAGTGTTCAGCAACAACTGGGCTCACATTTTTCAGGGAGGAGGAATTCAATTCTACACCTGAACATGCCATCAGGTAGTTATCCAATCGAATTTCTTTTTTGTTTTGTTTTGTTTTTTGGGGGACATCACTGCCTTCTGGTGATGGGAGCAGGAGGCCCAGCCTTGCTGCTGGATTTGAACCTCCAACCCAGTGGACCGCAGTCCCGTGCACAACCACTATGCCACCGGGGCTCAGCCCTATCCAAACAAATTTCTATGGACATTGTGTTTTGCCAATTTGGGCTATTCTGATTAGAGCCACTTCAAGCATTCCTGCTCACATGCACACATTCTATTGGGTAGAAACCTAGACCAGCGGTTGTCAACCCCTTTGGGGGTTGAACCATCCTTTCACAGAGGTTGCCCGATTTATGACAGTAGCAAAATTGCTGTAATGAGGTAGCAATAAAAATAATTTATGGTTGGGGGTCACAACAACAGCAATAAGAAGTTTGAGAATCACTGACCAAGGCTATTTGCATCATAGAGTAAGTACATGCTCATATTTAGCATAAACTGTTTAGGGTTGATAGTGACCTAAAAAGTTAGAATTCCATCACAGTCTTCAGGTTTGCAATAAATAGTCGAGGGCAGTGTGGGGGGTGAGGAGTTGGGGAGAGTGACTCCATGCCACTGCAAATCCAAGGAAAGGGAAGGAGAGGCAGAGATAAGTGTTGTATTACATCATTCACTCCTCATTTAATATTTTAAATGATAAACATGCACTTACAATTATTTTAAAAGAGGAAGAATAGATTGTACAAAGAGAGTGAGGCTAAGGTACAGGCGATTCAGTGCTAAAATGTATCCCTGACCTTTTTCTTATCCAAAGCTTGTCCAAATATGGGAGCCTCACACTTTTCTTCATTTTCTCTTTAAGATCCTCACCCCCACCACCAACTTGGCTTGCTAGAGACTGGTGACCAATGCTGCTTGCTGAATGGCTTCCTTTAGAACAGTGATGTCACACACGCCAACCTACAAACCATAAACATCATCTGAATATGACAATGAACTTTATTTATTTTGGGTTATCTTCTGAATTCCAAATTAGATCTTGTCTTCTAACTTTAGTGGAAGCTCTGTGTATGTGTCTGAGAGTGAAGAAGCCAACAAAGGATAGTGTTTGTCCCGCTGCATTTAAATGGCTCTGCATATTATCCCCTTGGCTGGCCAGATGACAGGGGCCCTTGCCAACCCTGCACTCTTTAAATAGAGGCCTACACATTTTTTTTTGTTTTTAATTTTAAATAGAGTTGACTTGTTCCAGCAAAAAAGTTTTCTTTCCTTCTGCTCAAATTGTGTTCTTTAAAGAGCAAATGAGCTCATGTACACACTCAAGACAAATTTGACTTGCAAGCAGGTTTTTGTTCAAAAAGGTTAAATGAAAGTCTCCTTTTTATTCCCTTTTTTTTTTTTCAAGAATCTAATGAAAGGGTCAAGCCATTTTTGAGATTTCCAAATACTGCCATCAGCCATGTTTTTGATCAATTTGACTAGCCATGCATAAAAGGAGATATTTGATTCGGGCAAGCTGAGATTCAAAACAATGTCTTCATTGCAAACCCTCTCTAAAAGTATGTGCAACAGTGGTGCCACTAGGGGGTTCTGGGACGGCAACCCAGGTCAAGTAACACTATCAGACAGAGTGACACTAAACGAATGAACTTTTCATACTGTTTCATCAGAAATAGATTGTTTTATCAAAATACCCCTGTACTTAGTAATAACATTTTCTCCCCATAAGTCTAATTTACATGTATCAATACAGTTACCAGGCAAAACCTCTCTAATGACCTACTTTTAATGCACAGCCTCAATGACATGTTAATTTAAATGTTGGGCTGCTAATCAGGTATCGGCAGTTGAAAACCACCTGCCAGAGTGCTGGAGAAAAATGGTGCTTTCTCTTCCTCTAAAGAGTCACAGTCACAGAAAACCAGAGGCAGTTCTCCTCTACCCCACGGGTGGATGTGGGTCAGAATTGACTCCATGGCAGTGAGTTTGCTTGGGGACCCTAATGAGTTCCACTCTGAGTTGTCAGTATGAGCCAAATTCAACGATGTTTTGAATCACAGTCTCAGGGCAGGCGTGATGAACATGTGTCATTGCTTTCATTGCCACAGGTGTTTTTGTCAGAGTTTGTGTCTGGATTTTCTTGAGCTTTGGCTACAATATTATGGTCATTTATGAATCTGCATCAGTGAATTTATTTAGAATGAAGTAGTAATTAAAGAAAAAGGAGACGTTTTTTAAAAAAAAGATTTCAATTCAGCTTTCTGAAACTAACATGGTTGTAATTCAATTTAGAGTTTACAAAATACTTGTGTGGTTAGTATCCTGATGAGCTAAGAAAGACTACATTTAAGGATTATCTAACAATATTTACTACATGTCTATGATTCAAATTGATAACACACAAATGTTAGAAATCTGTGTGCTCTGATGTAAGGGGCCCTTTTGGGATGGGGTGACACCTTGAGTTACAGCACTGAGTGACATGCAATCTAGTGATGTCACTGATTTGGGGACAGATGGGCGTGGTTATGAAAAACCAGGGAGAAAATGCAGTTGCTGGGTTTATCATGAAAAATTAATCAGAAAGCTCTCGGCAAATCAACATACCCTCTCACAGGTATATAGTTGTCTCTGTAGCGGTTGTGGCAGTCATGTGCTTATGTTAATTTCATGATTGAGATGTAGGGGTGGAGTCTAGCCTGTTAATCTGGAGATAGCCATTGAGTAGCCAATGAGGCCTCTGTGTGGACATAGCTTTCCCCTGAAATTTGTGGGAAATCTTGCGATATTTCCCTCGTGGGGATGAGAAGCTACCTCCCTAGTTGTTGAGAGTTAGTCTCAGAGACAAGGAATTACAGACAAGACAAGATGGCAGTGTCTGAGCTGCTGCAGAGTCAGAGGAGAAGCTACACGGTCTTGCCCTGATGGAGCCAGACCTCTGAAGCTGGAGAAGCCAAGGGGAGACCCCTGCAAGCGATGAGTTGCTTCTACCACCACTGGATGCTGTTGATGGACCCTGAGCCCTGAAAATGAGGAGCCATGAGGGGACCCCTGCTTTCTCAATGTCCCGTTCCTCTTGTATATAAACCTTTTCCTTATATCCATATGCGTGTCTATGAAATTTGTTCCTCTAGTCTACCCGGACTAACAGAGTGATAGAAGTAATCTAACACACAATTATGAAGCCCACTCTCTCCTACATATTCTATTATCAACTGTGTGCAGCATGACAACATAGAGAAATTATTTTTAAGCAGACAATTAGCAGCCTTCCAATATTTAAATTCCATTTACACTACCACATAGAAAATAATGCAAATTGTTTCCACAATTCATGCAAAAATAGCCTCCAATGGAAGACAATGAAGTATTCCCCCCAAAAGTTAAAGTAACTCAATGTAATTGGATGTAGATTACTACTTAAAGAAAGTTGTGACTTGAGCTAATAGAACTAATTTTACCTTCCATGATTAGTGAAAGCTGATTACAGTTGATTAAGTATGTAATCTGTTGCTGTGATATGATTATTGTCTTGAGAAAATGAATAATTCATTTTTATGCAGCTGTGAGATCTTGCAGCACTGAAATGGTGAATGTTACTGCTGGCACTGCTACAATATAGTTAAGTGGCAATTGAGCAGGTTATAGAATGACCAAGTTCTGCTATAAATAAAACATATGCTATGGTTTATAGTCATATACTTTATATATGAGCCTTAGATAGTATATAAATTATATATTTCCTTGAGATTTAATCATTTAATTAAAGAGGTAAAAAAGATAATACTTTGAACTCTTTGCATATTCCCCTAGGTAGGATCATATTATAACAAAGCACATAAATAGTACTTGATGGTGATGAGCAAAGAGTGGCTAGCCAATCCCTTCTTTGTAAAAATTAACAGACCAGTGCTACCAGCTACCTAATGCAGATGATTTATACTTGGCTCAAAACAGGTTTGCAATCATCACAGTTGGTATTTTTTTATTAATTTATTCAATGCACTATTTGGGTATGGCATTATATGAGGAAAAATGAACCGTTGAGTTAAGAAGAGTCAGTAAGTTTTGGCTAATACCAACCAGATTCCTATATACCTTCGCCATATCCTATCTACTTAAAAAATAATGAAAATGGGGCTGAGCCCTGGTGGCGCAGTGGTTGTGCATGGGACTGCAGCCCACTGGGACGGAGGTTCAATTCCAGCAGTGGGGCTGGGCCTCCTACTCCCTCCACCGGAGAGCAGTGATGGCCCCCCCCAAAAAAAATAATAATGAAAATGATTAGGTGTTGCAATTTCAATGCTATGTAGGGGACATAGTGTTTGAAAGGTACATACAGTAATCTAATCTTCTTCTCTTTTTTATAGAATATACCACTCAGTGTGCATAAAAAAGGATATGCAAAAATATCTATTCGAAGACTGATTTTATTCCTGTTTATGGTAAATTATATTTATCAATAATTCTTATATCCATTATGAATATATGATGATGTTTTCCTGACCCAGGTGTAGATACACACAAATACAGTTACATCATATATTGGCACATATACAAATGCATAAGGATATAACAGTTCAAAGTGGGCTCCATGTTCATCAAAAGCATTTTATAGCTCTTAAATTCTATTTCATAAATTTGGATGACAGTATGTTCATTAATATAAAGTCAAATATTTGGTTTTAAATATATCAGGGAGCTTCACAAAGTTCCCTGGGAAAATGGAATTGAGTAAGAGTGAAAATTGTTCATTAAGTTTTTCAAGTCCCTCATATATGTGTGAATAGGCTTTTTTGAAATCTTCATGAATATGTTCCTTTATGGTTGTGACTATGAATATATTAAATGTTTTAAATAAAATAGTATAACTAACACCTGAAAAGTAAATAATTTTAATAATCCATTCTCAATTAAGGTATATGTGTTTGTATTCTGTAACATAACCAATGTATTATGTCTTTTTCTAACAATACCTTTGATCATCTACACCTAATTTTTCTGCAGAAAAAATAGTTACATTATATAAATCAATAATTTTGTCAGTCTATACAAATAAATGTTTCATTATAACTTTCTCAAGGATATTACACTCTTAAAGAGTATTGAAAAGCAAGGATGTTTCTTTGAGGACTAAGGTGCACCTGACCCAAGTCATGGTATTTTTCATTAGCTCATATGCATGGTTTAAACCAGGAAAGATGTGCATTAGGGAAATATCCTCTGTTACCATAAGTTTTCAATCCATATGCTGCGCAAATCATCTTTATTATATGATCTGTATTATATGAAGAACAATGTGGTACCAGGACTGGAGAGAGGCTTATAACCTGTGGTACGCAGATGACATAACTTGCTTGCTGAAAGTGGGGAGGAATTGAAGCACTTGCTGATGATAAGATGATGGATTACAGTCTTCAGTGTGGATTACAACACAATGTAAGAAGACCCAAAGCCTCACACCTCGATCAATAAATAGCATCATGCTAAATGGAGAGAAGGTTGAAGTTGTCAGTTTTGTCTTGCTTGGATCCACATACACGCTTATGGAAGCGGCAGTCAAGTGATCAAAAGATGTATTGCATTAGGTAAGTCTGCTGGACAAGACCTCTTTAGAGTAGTGAAGAGCAAGGCTATTACTTTGAGAACTAAATTGCACTTGACCCAAACCATGATATTCTCCCTTGCATCATATGCATGTGAAAGTTGAGCACTGAATAAGGAAAACTGTAGAGGACCAGATGCATTTGACTTGCAGTGCTGGAGATGGTTGTGGAAATCTGTATCAGAAGAAGTAAGGCCAGAGGGCTCCTTAGCAAGACTTCATCTTACATCCTTTGGACATACCGTCAGGAAAGACCAGTCCCGAGAGAAGAACATCATGTTTGGTTCAGTGGAAAGGTGGTGAAGAATGAGATGGATTGACACCTATCAATGGCCTTTGGGGAAGGGGCGATTGTGAGGATGGCCCGGGACTGTGCTGTGTTTCATTCTGCTGTGTGTAGGGTCCCTATGGGTTGGGACCAACTCAAGGGCACTTCTCCCCAAGAACATAGAAGTGTACAGAGCAACCCTGGCGGTGGAGCAGTTACATGTTAGGCTGTTCACTCAACAGTTAGCAGTTTGAACTCAGTAGTGCCTCTTGGGAGAAAGAAAGGGTTTTTCCACTCTCATTTTCCACTCTGAGTCTCAGAAACTCAGAGCGGCCGTCGCTATTAGTTGGCATTGGCTCATTGATAGTGAGCCAAATTTATAAGCAAAATCAATGAAAGGTGTTTTCTTCAGGGAGAAACAAAACAAAAATATAAACCCTTAGGTCAATGAACTCCATAAATTGAAGTTGAACCATCCTGGCTGTTTGACTTTCCTTCCATGGAGGTTTGTGAAAGGCAAGAACTGTGTGGATTCCTTCTACTTTCACCTGTGGCACCCAATAAAATAAAGTATTCTTGTTGTTCATGATAATAATTCATATATTAGCAATCAAAGTGTTATTGATGGGTGGCTGGGGTTTTCACTGCAACTGAATCCATAAGCTGCTTTGCAGACTAATTATATCAGCCTCAGATCAAAGTTAACTTTTTTTTTTTTTTTTTGCTTTAAAGCTATATACATTTATGTCTGGGCTGGGACTGAATGAGTCTCTTGGGATGTGCACAAACCAGCTGATAATTAGTCTACCACTATCTTTACGACCACTGGAAAACCTAGAGAGAAGAAGAAGAAATGAACTTGACTTTGATACCTCAGCATAAAGTGTCATAAATAGACAGGGCGCATTCGAGAAGCCATGGTGACATTCTGGTTACACATTGGGCTGCCATTGCAGGTCGGTAGTTCAAAACCACCACCTGATCCTTGGCAGAAAGATGAGGCTTTCCATTCCCATAAACAGCTACAGTGAGTATGAGTCAGAATTGCTTCAATGGCGGTGAGTTTTATTGCAAATTAGTAAGACGGTATAAGCCCATTCCACTCAAAAGGATGAAACCTATTACAGGTAAGTGTCCGCTTAGAATATTCTGATAACTAGTATAAATATTTCAGATAATGCAAGCTCTGGTGCTTCCATGATCATTCCAAGGTAATCAACTGGTTATGCAAACACAGAAAGCGAGGGTTTAGGTGCGTGTATATCACAACAGGGATTAGAAGAATAGAATTTACAGAAAAGCTAGTTCCGGAAATATAGATGAGCCTGGTGGCTGACCACAAGGTCATCAGTTCCAACCGAGCAGCCACTCTGTGGGAGAAAGAGGAGGCTGTCGGCTCCCTTACCTACAAAGCAGCTAGCGTTGCCAGGAGATGGAATTGACTAGAGTACAGGGGTCAGCTTGTCTTTTTTTTGTTGTTCATTTTGTTTTGTTTTGGCATTAGAGGGAGGGGGCTGGGGTATATACTCACTCTGTTATCTCAAATGATTTCTTTCCAGGCTTTAATGCAAATCTTCGGGTTATATGAAGTGAGGAGTCTTGCATGTGAGATGAATATAGAATAAACATGTATTTACGTGCGCATCAAAATGTTCACCGAACAATTCCATTACTTTTCAATCCATTTTCCCATGAACTTTTTACGCATCCTCAAATAGAGAAGCAGAACTTTTATGGAATGGTACAGAGAAAGATAATGACGAAGAAGAGACTGATTGAAAACTGTACGTGGTATTCTGAGTCTCAGGAATTACCAACAGAAATGTACCATCATTCAAAACAATGAGATCCAATAAATCAGAAGCTATGTGAGTAAACTATCCCCCTGTCAAGTGGAGCCATTCTAACTCATCCAATAATTAGGGTGCAAAAGTAAAGTTAATCACAATACTTAATTCCTGCTCCTAAAGATAAAACCACAACATCACACAAACACACCTGTGTCATGTAGATACCTTGCGATGTTGTAGATTTATTTTTTGATTCATTTAGAGTTTAACATTTTCACATTGCCCTAGACTTGATCATCATTGTGATGTTACAAGGGATAGCTTTGAACTATTATTTGCTTTAAAATACCTAAAATTGAGTTTGTAGTATAGAAAGAAACAGTAAGGAACATCTGTCTACTTTTACACAAGATGAATAATTATTAACATTTGGCCTTATGTACTTCCAGATCCCTTTCCTTAGCATTTTTTGCCTGCCACAAACACATACACACACCACATATATATAATTTGTCTTTTCCTTTAACCATATGTCTTAGACATTTCCCATTCTAGACATATGGTACCATTCCATTCAAATGTACAAAATAAATATAGTTTATTCGACTCTTCTCCAGTTTTTGTCTGTAACAGCAAATAAAAAATCTATATGCATGAGTTTGCACATACATATAAATATTTCCATATGTTAAGTTGACTCAAAAATGTCAAATTGCTGATAAAGCACATACTTAGAAATCTTAACTGCTAAATCAGTCCCCCAAATTTTTCCAATAGTTTATTGGAATATACATTCACATACCATCACCAACACTGGGCATTATTAATCTTTTAAAATTCTTTTACAATACTTCTTGGTATGAAGAAAAGTTTGATAATTTTAGTTTTCTTGATAGCTTATACCCTTAAACATCTGTCATATGTTTATTGGTCTTTGATTTTCTTCTCCTATGAGTGGTGTTTGTGTATTCCTTGTCTCAGAGGGCATCAACAACTCATGAAAAATGTGGAACTCAAAGGGAATGGAAATTTTCCAAGAACTTGGGAAGCCCCTTCAGTTTGTCTTATGGTTGATTTGTAATAACTCTTTATATACTAACTCAACATTTAATATAAAATATATATCACATATTCTCTTTCAGTGTGCAACATGTCAAAATTTGAATGGTTTCCTTTGTGTTTTGTGAAGTATGAATTCTTCTAGGGATAATTAAAAATATATCTCGTACAGATGAACACACAGAGACTGAGGAGAGGTAAATGACTTGCCCATAATCACACAACCAAGAGGTCTGCTCCAATAGCTAGGCAGCGCTGACTTTAGTTGGCTGAAGTTACTCTGGCAATAGCTCAAACAAGTTAATGCAACAAAATAGCTGTATGATATTTTTGGCAGGCCTTAGCTTAGTTTCTTGAATATATTATACATGCATAAACGTACACATCTTCCACATGCACACATACACACGATTTAAACATTTTAGTTCTATGCTCATATATAAAAGACTACTTCCCGCAGATTCTTTTAGCTTTAGATGAAGTGAAATTGAGCTTAAAATCAACTTTAATTAAAATCAGCTCAGAAAAACTGATACTGGACTGCCAATATTACAAGAAGATTTACAGAGTTTTAACTAGTATATAAAAACTCCAGTCCCCTCAGAAGAAACCCTTAGTGAACGCTTCCCCTCCCATCTGTTCCCATTAGCTTTGTCCTAAGGAGAATCATTAGTTAATAATATGTGCATATATATTCTGTGTCCTAGTAGAGTTTAGTGTATTCATCAGTGAATGATGCATGCTGAAGTGAAACCAAACTCACTGTCATTGAGTCATTTCCAGCTCATAGTGGCCCAGAAGAGAGAGCAGGGCTTTCTTCCATAGGGACTTCATGATGGTTGATGTGTGTGGAGGCAGACTGCCATCTCTTTCTTCCACCCCGATTTGGCTTTTCTCATTAGCAACAGAGCACTTTAAACACTGTGCCACAGGGCTCCTTGAATGACCCATCACCGGGGTTGAATTTCTGGACCAGCAATATTCTATTCCTTATATATTCTTGTATCAAGACACAAGGCTAAATCTTCACCAGTGTTCACTATGCACTATGCACTATTGCATAAGTGACTTAACCATAAACTGTGTATTAAAATGGAGTTCAATTTGGAAAAAATGCAGAAATTTTAAGAAACCAATTTACTGCATCTCCAATTTCTAAAGTGTAATCATTCTTAGCAGATGATAAAGGTTCCATACCATTTTTGTACCCTTCTCCTTGCAAGGAACATAAATGAAATTTTTATTGTACATGTGAAACATAAAACAGTATCTCCAGGTAATTCCACTAGGTGAAATCATTATGACATATGGAATTTCTAAAGGTCTGTCTATTCTTTCACCTTATGCAATAACAAAATAATGTATATAGTTTTTAAAAAAAACACAAAAAATGAACAGAATTGAGAATACTTTACACAGCTACTTTATAGTAATTTATCAGAGTTCTTAGTAGAATTTTGGCAGTTTTCAATAATTACAGTTTTTTAAATTTTCTATCTTCAGGTTACTGGCTACATTTTAAAATGAAGATAAAAATACTAATCTATTGCAATACTTTAAGGTGGAAATTTCAAATTGACATTTCATTTAAATTTTAATTGCTCACCACCAGTTAGGAGTCTAGCAGTAAAAATTTTATAAAATTTTCTATTTTTATATATCACTTCAGTTTCTTCAAAGGAAATATGCAGAAATAGTCAATAGAATTTTATACATTGCTACAATTTAACTCTAGTATGACATGATCTATATAACCCAAGAAATATCCTTGGTATGCATTGGATTAAGCATTTGTTGAGCGTTTACTTTTTAAGGCATTATGGACATAAAAATAATGTTACCAGTAATAATGCATTATATTCACTTTGTTTTCTATTTTCAAAAACTATTCACAGCTACAATATCACTTTTTCATATCTTGAACTGGAGCATATGGTGTTGTGGGGGATATAATAATGTGTTCAACACACACAGAATGAGAGCGAAACAACCTTTGATGGTGGTGGTTGTGGTTAGACGCCATCAGAGCAGACTCATAGTGACCCTAGGAACAATAGAATGGAACACCTCCTTGTCCAGTTCTGTCCTCACAAATGTTCTTATCTTTGAGCCCATTGTGGAGACACTGTGTCCATAATCTACCTTGCTGAGGGACCTTCCATTTTTCATTGTCCTACTTTACCAAGAATGGTGTCCTTCTCTAGGGACTGGTCTCTCCAGACAACAAGCCTCAAGCACATGAGACAAAGTCTGACAATCCTGGATTCTGAAGAGCATTCTGGCTGTAATTCTTCCAAAACAGAGTTGTCTGTTATTTGGGCAGTCCATGGTACTTTAAATATTCAATTTTCAATATTCTTTCAGCATCACAATTCAAACGCATTTATTTGTTTTGTTTGTTTGTTTTTGGATTTTTTTGGGGGGGGGCATCACTGTCCTCTGGTGGGAGTGGGAGGCTCAGCCTTGCTCCTGGAGAGCTGCTGTTGGATTTGAACTGCCAACCCAGTGGGCCGCAGTCCCGCACTCAACCACTACGCCACCAGGGAAACACATTGATTCTTCTCTGGTCTTCCTTATTCAACGTGCAACTTGCACAAGCCATTGAAAAGAATGTGGTTTGGGTCAAAGTGTAGCATTGCTTTTCAATGCTTTAAAGAAGTTGCATGCAGCAGAAGTACCCATTGCTTTGTGTCTTCTAATTTCTTTGGCTTTTGGTTAGAAACCATAGTCAGGGTGACAGTTTAGCAAAGTATAAAAGGCAAAATTTCACAGGTACAACCTGGCCTTATTACAGGAACCATTTCACCACTTCCCAGGGCTTCATCTTGCTTGGGCCCTCAAAAGTGTCTCTGAAAAGAGAAATCCAAGAAAGGCTACCTCTTTTCTGCCATAATAGAACTGACACCAATCCCCACCCCAACCACTAAAAGTTTTTGACCACCAATAGGCTATTTTGCATCATTGTTATACTTATCCCAGCATTTTGTGGGGTCACTAAAGTATGATTTTGTTACATCTCTGTTCATTGGATGGTGCACACATAGCAACAGTATCAGAATAGTATGAGCATCTGTGTTAGTCCAGGTAGCCCAGAGGAACAAATTCATTGACACACACATATGGATATAAGGAAAGGGTTTATATACAAAAGGAATGGAACACTGAGAAAGCCTCCCAACCCAGTCCAGTTCAAAGTTGTAAGTCCGATATTAGCCCATATGCCTGATACCAGTTTATAATGTTTCCTTCCGACTCATGAAGTCATGGGTTAGTGGGTGCAGATTCCTGGTGCTGGCAGGGGTCTCCCCATGGCTCCTCACTTCCAGGGGTCAGGGTTCATCAACAGCATCCAGTGGTGGCAGAAGCAACTTATCACTGGCAGGGGTCTCTACATGGCCTCTCCAACTTCAGATGTCTGGCTCCATCAGGAAAAAGCCATGTGACATCTCCAGCTCCTCAGACGCTGCCATCTTGTCTTGTCCATGATTAATCGTCTCTGAGACTAACTCCCAACAACCAGGGGAGATAGCTTCTCATCTTCGCAAGGAAAATATCACGAGATTTCCCAGAAGCCTCAGGAGAAAGCCATGCCCAGAGAGGCCTCATTGGCTACTCAATAGGTATCTCCAGATTAACAGACTAGACTCTACCCCTACATCTCAATCATGAAATTAACACAAGCATATGACCACCACAGCATCTTAAAGAAAACTTCACTGTCTGAGGCACAGAGTGGATTAGAGTCAAGTCCAGAGGATTCTTCTAGGTCAGTGTGCCTTATATGGACACAAAGGTGCATGTGAACTATTTGTTTCAATTATGCATATGTGTGCAGGTAATCATGATGCAAAATTATTCCCCTAAGTGTGGTCAACAAGCTTGCAAGACACAAGACACAGTTCAACCAGAGAACACTGAGGTTTGACAAATCACTTGTCCAATTTCTCACGTAGGTATTCCTGCTTCTGTAGCTTCTGGCATACTCTCCCCTCCAAAGGTTCAAATTCCTTGTGTTAGATAATGATGATGGTCTTTAATTTACTGACCTGTTCTAAACATTAACATTTAAACTAAGTAATTTAGTACAGATTCTAAAGTACTCTGGCCACTCAATGGTCAACACAGTGAGGCACTAAGGACATATCTCTCTGAGTGGAAAGCTTCCCTAGAGATTTACAGTGCTGGAAACCCTAGAGGGGCTCAGTGAACCAGAATCAACTTGCTCTGTGAAATACCCTGTAGCTTTAATTTCTGTTAGAATGCCAGAGTATGTGCTAATAAAACATAAACCGAAATTAATGTTTTAACACTTTAAACAAATACTGAAAAAGCAGTTTTAATGTCAGCTTTTAGACACCCCCCCCCTTTAAAAAATCTAAATAGCATAAGAAAACCATGATTCGGTTCAGACATTTTGAAATCTGGTGTCATGAGTGTACATTTTATCCTTTGCATTCTTATGTAAATGACACCATAACCACAAAGTTATATCAAGTTTCACACACATACTCATGCACATGTTTACCTTTTTGCTGCTCATTTGCCTTGAAGAGCACTAGAAGAACCACCGGCATCCGATCGAAAGTGAACTTTCCAGAAAAATGTCAGGCTAGGTACCACCTTTCTGACTAAAAAGAAACAGAAGACTCCATCTTTGCATCATGAAGAACGGTGGTGTTGGGCGGCAGAGAGAAACAAAAGCGCACCCAGAGGACGACGCAGAGTAACTATCCTTTAGTTTTCACTTGACATGTATACTTGTTCACCTTTTCATGGCTGACGTTGTTCTGGGCACCAGGGATAGGGAAAAAGTTCCCACTTTCATGAAGCTTACATGCTCATAAAGACAGACAATTTGACAAGCCAACAAATCATCATACTTTGCACATATGGACAGCTTGGTAGCTGGTGCTAAGTGTTATGGAGGAGAGAGGTCGGGGAGCAAAGATACAGGGTTAGGTTTGAGAGTGCACATGCACTGCCTGTCCAGAGAGGAGGGACCTGGTGGGCGAGGGTGCTGGGCAGGTGACAGTTGAGTACCCTGGGGATGACTTTCTCCTCAGAAAGTGCAGGAGATGAAAGGCCCTGATTGGGGTGGGAGCCTTGCTTGCCATGTTGGGGGTTTTGCAGCAGGCCAGTGGGGGAGGAGGAGGAGTTGGAAGCAATCATAGATTAGGGGAGGGCCTTCTTATTGGAAAACACTTCCTTTCTGTCCAAGGGCTCATGCTACTGGAGGATTCTGAACCCAGGAGACGCATGACATCACTCCTTAAGACCTCACTCTGGCTGCTGCATTCAAGTAATCTGGGATGCATGCAGCAGGGGTGGGGTGGGGGTGGTGATAATTTAGGTCAGAAATCAGATCATTTAAGAGGCTATGTATATAATTCAAGAGCAATGTCAGAAGTCAAGATGAGTAAAACTTACAGCAATGATGGAGAGCACTACATGCGAGGTGATTGAATAAAAGACTGGATGTACAATGGGAGAAGAAATAAGAGTCCACAGATTGCCCGAGTTAAGATAGACAAATGGAAAGAAATGATTAACTTCTTATAAATAAACCAGTCTCCATCTAGTCAATTCTGAGTCATATGAGTCCCTTGTGTGTCAGTGTCGAATTGTGTACTAGGGGAATTCTATGAGTGCTTTTTGGAAGTAGACCAGACCGTTCGTTCACGGCACCTCTGGGCAGGCTCAGGCTACCCAAGCATTTTAAACAGTTGCACTACCTAGGCACGTGGACACAGAATAAGTCTTACTTATAAGTCTGCTGGTAGTCAAATATCCACTGGCAGCCAAGAGGGACTGGAAAGGCCAGGTGCTACCAGGGAAGCTCTCTGTTTCAACCAGCCCCTATACTTCTTTAAAGGCTTAGCTCCTAACAACCAGGAATTTAGGAACAGAGTGAACATAGACTTCACTTTGAAATAATCAGCTAGTTAGTAGAGGCAAAGCGTATTAGAATACTCTCGTGCCTGCGACAACTGATTGTTATTCTCCAGCCAGTTAATACCATCCAGGCAGGGAAGGTGCTTGTGTGAGGGATCAAAGCAGCAAGCCCCTACAGAGAAGCAAATGTGCACGCTGCCAATATTTCATCATCCAAGGCTACTTTCTTCTTTCCCTAATAGGAAAGCAATAAAAGAGAAAGAGAAAGAAAAAAAAAAAACTCCCTGAAAGTGCTATTGTTAGGACTAAAAACTAATTAGTCATTGCTTCCCAACGTGTTATGTGAAAAGTCTCCAGAAAGAATGGTCTCCTTTCTCCGATTTTATAGGTTTGCTGAGTCTAGTGTGCTCTGGAATTTCCTGTTTCCCTTGCTAGAGAAGATTAAGTAAACTTTACAAGTCATCTTGAATAACACAAATCTTTCAGTAAAGGCAATCATTTGTGGATTCATAAAGTATACAACTAGATGAATATGGATGAGGCTGGTAAATAAAAGCAATCCCCAGTTTGTGTGTGTGTGTGTGTGTGTGTACTACTAAACTTTGTCTTTTGTTGTTAAATGCCTGAAGTAGTTGGCCACTTTCTACTCTTTGAAGATAAAGAATGAAAATTTTATATTTCCCTTTAGCTTGCTCACATTTCAGATAAATTATGGCCTAAGTATGGTCACCCATTGCTCATAAAGGGTGTGAATAATTTGTGCCAAGTTCAATCATAAATTATATACATAGCCGTAGATTCAAATTGCTGTTTGATATCAAACTCCACCATCATTTGTACCTTAGTCAAATATGTAGATACCATTTTCCTAACTGAGATGAAAATAAATATTGGACATAGAGTCTGTGGAAATATGGCCACTGAAATAAAAACTCAGCTGGCAAACCAGCACTTATAAAGAGAGAAAGAATGGCAAATGCCTTCTGCACAGCAGCTACCATGAGAGGTTCCACGGAACAAAAAAAATAAATAAACAGTGACAATTTTCTTAAACAGATTGTGATGGATGTCAATTCATTCTCTGGAATGGCTCGACCTGTGCTCATCACAGGTGACTGGTAAATATGCCTGATTCATTCGGAAGAAACATGCTCGATGTGCCAGTGCTGAGACCAGACACCATGATGAATCTTAGTAATGAACGTGAGCAAAATGCAGGCATACATTTCTGCAAAGGTGCCGCCAGCTATCAGTATGCAGAGTGAGGAGGACCTGAAGCCCCTGCTGGTGAAGCCCAAGGCCTGCAGCCCTCAGTGCTGTCTATTATAGCTGTGTAAGGAAAACCAAAAGGCAAGCCAAGAGCAGCAGCAGGAGAGCTGATGCCTTGGAATCACGAGGTTGGCAAAGAAGACGAAAGGTAGTGTGGACTGCCAGAAGAACGAACGAATCTGTCTTGGAAGAAGTATCATCAGAAGCCTCCTAAAAATTGCGGAGGCTAGAATCCATCACATGTACTTCGGACATGTCATGGAGAGAGACCCCATTTTTTTTGGAAAAGTGTTTCCGGCTGAGTATGGTAGAATGTGTAAGCCAAAGGGAACTGTCAGGAAGATAGATGGACACAGTGACTCCAACACTTGGTCAAAGTTGTGAGGATGACACAGGAGCGGTTGGCATTTCCTTCTGCAGGATCTGGGGTCGCCGAGGATAAGTAACAGGGACAATGATAACGACAATACGTGAAGTCAAGTCCTCTAGGGAGGGACGCCAAGTTCTGAGATATCACTGAAGAGCAAGTGCTGGGTCTTCTCAAGATGACAACATACCTCGTTTGAGAGAAAGCTATGCCCCAAGGCGGTGCAAGTGGATTGTGTTCAGTGACTCTGAAAGGCCGCAGGTTCAGGGCACCCCGTGGCCCACAGAAGAAAGGACTGGTATCTTCTTTTACAGATAGGGCTTCCGAGAAAACCCCATGGAAGAGCCCTATTTCTGTTATGATGCCAGGCAGAGGCAGCATCTATTCAGCAGCCATGCGTTGTTGTTGTTTTTCATTTATTTATTCCGTGGCTGGTGTTGTAGAAGGCAGGTTAAATTAAAATTCATTCAAGCGAATATAATTACTGACATACAAAACGTATCCCAAACAGACGTGACGACTTCACCCAAAGGTGTACACGCCATGCCTGGTCTGTAAAAGACTTACAGGTTATTCTAGAAAGACACAGTCTGTGGAGGAGAAAATTCCCCTCGGTCTTTTCTATAAATAGAAGGCACAATGAGTCAGAATTTAAATGTTAACTGCCCAGAATCGCCACCCAGAGGGCACCGCTGCTTCCTGACAAAGCCCCGATCATGTGGCATTAACTGGAAAGAGACAATCCTTCTCTGAAGCCACGCACAAGACTTATTTAAATGTGAGCATTGGCAAAGGAAGGCACTGCTGGGGGTCCTTTGAAAGCCCCAGATTCATCGATTCAGCGTGGGTGACGACAAGCTTCCACAGAGAGAATCAGGAAAGCAGCGCTCTGGGGAACCTGTGTCCGCGGCCCACTCAGCTGGGAATGGGGGAATCAGTCACACACACCCCCTTCAGTGCTGTCGTTTTCTTTCATGGGGATGTGAGTGCTTGCTGAATAATCTGAGCCGTTTCTCCACGTTCAAAATAGAGTCGTTGTAATACATCTCAGCTACAAACTGTCATTCTACAACTGTTTCTGTATTTACTGAGACATATTTTTCAACAACAACAATTTTGTTAATGATAACTCTGCATTTTTCCTAAACACTTTAATCTGCTTGAACACAAGTCTATCAGCTGCCTGTATTTTCCTGTCCAATTAATATTAGTAAAAGCCAGGTTTAGCTTTCTGAAGGCTATTTTATGACAAGAAGAAAATTCATCTACTACATCTTGAGAGTGAAACTCAGAATAAAAAACTATCATAAATATTTCCCAGGTAACCTATAAATACATTCACCATACTACACAAGCAGCATGTAATTTAAGTGCATAATAATAGAACACTGTGAATTAGATGATCACAGAATATATTTTCATTATTAGTTAATTTATAATTCATTTATCAATGATTGATTGGAGTGAAAACCTTCATTAGGTTTGCACTGGCCTCCTTGTAAAAGTCAGCTAAACCTTAATAATTATAATTATTCAAAAAATAACACAAGCCATCCAGTTCCAAGGGATATGTCATTATAAAGGGATGAGAAAAATAACTTTGAAAAGGAAAGCCCATCACATAAACAGGATGGCTCTGTCAGTCTGAGCCCACACTCACTCCCCTTGAGCTTACTCCAGCCCAGAGCAAACCTGCCGGACGGGGTGTAAAACCCCTTTGGTTTCTGGGATTGTAAACTTTTCCTGGAATAAAAGCCTCACCTTTCTCCTCTGGAGTGGCTGATGATTTTGAACTGTCAACCTTGCAGTAAAAATAGCCAAAACAGGCAAAACTCTCTATAAAACTTAAAACATGTCTTGTACTTATGTAGTCCTCTAAATATTTAGATAAGAGAATAAAATTATTGTTCAAATAAGATATGAGTAGAATAAACAGATTCAAAATTGAGGTAGCCAACATTTTCCCTAATACAACCCCAAATAAGTTTTACATACAAAATGTTATCACTACAACGAAGAAAATCAGGGAAAGGCAAATCCACTGTATCCAAGTAGAGTTTCCTAGAGACTACCTTGTGATTTGCATAACAATTTTATTTAATCTTCATACCAACTTGATTAAGTAGATACAATAATTTTTGTGATACACATGAGGCAAATGAGACTTGAGGAAACTAAAGAGTTTGCCCCAACTCTTAGTTGGGGCATATAGTTCTGAAGAGGCAATACTGGTGTTTCAACCCAGATCCACCTGTCTCCCTATTCTTTTCATTACACCATGCAGAAGGTCATGCTTTCAAAGCTAGCTCAGCTGAATGCCAAGTGAGTAGCAGTGAACATTTGGAAAGTGTCTGATTTGGGTGAGAAGCGCAGTGCTTTAGTGTCAGATGAAAGATCAATAATGTGGAATATTGCATTTTTAGAGCAACAAAATATGAACTCACATTGTAAGACAGAGCCTGGATGCAAAATCAAAGCATATGTATGGATGTATGCATTAATCTGA
Organism: Nesogale talazaci; assembly: GCA_004026705.1. Classification (NCBI taxonomy): domain Eukaryota; kingdom Metazoa; phylum Chordata; class Mammalia; order Afrosoricida; family Tenrecidae; genus Nesogale; species Nesogale talazaci. Next base: position 277,712 of record PVJH01000105.1, on the reverse strand, counting down.
TCTGTAATAATTAAGATACTTATTCTTACTCCAACATGTATTTTTACAATGTTGTGACAGGCCATCTAAAAGACCAGCAACTCCTTCCCTGGAGTACAAACACATTTGTCCTCAAAGAGGTGAAGTCCATGTGTTGTTTCCTTGGACATGGCCTGGCCTTGTGAACATATTTTGACCCACAGAATGTGGTAGCTGTGATGTTGTTTCACTTTGGGACCCAGTCTGTGAATAGGTCTACCCTCTCACACGCTTGAGAGACAGCCTTCTTGTTAGAAGCTTGGAAATATGACTGAGATGACTTCATCTGCAGAGAGGCCATGGAGAAAAAGAACTCAGCTTCAACTTTTCACCTTCAGCTCCAATCAACCTCCAGTGCAAATGCTGGGAGAGGAGCAACAAACGGAGCCTGCCAAATATTACTCAAGTGGCAAAATCTAGCATGAGCAGATCATTGGTTATGTTGGAGGTCACTATAGAGTGAGGTGATTTTTTCACCCCGCATTAAGAGAAATGAAAATGGTGGATAGTTAAATATGTTCTTTATGCCACTGCTTTAAGCACCTTGGAATATTTTATAAAGCATTCGGCAAATGCAACAAAAAGCACGCGGAGATTACATTTTTCTCCACAGTGCAAAGAAATAAATGAATGGAGATCATTGATTTCCTGAAAGCCTCTCTAGTTCACATGCATACATGTGTATATTTCAAAAAAGTAAGCGGAAACATGCCAGTGTCGTTTGATTCCATGCTCCGTGAACTTTCTGAAGCTCTCTCACACACACGCAGAGTTGGAATCGATTCAATGACAGCTCGCACAAAGTAAATATAAATAGGTAAACATAGATGTAAAAGGGCCCCTGGTGGTGTACAAGATTAAGCATGGGGCCGCTAAAGGTCCGTGGCTCTGCCCCACCAGCTGCCCCACAGTAGAAAGATAAGGCAGCTGCTTCCATAAATATTGACAGTTGGAGAACCCCCGCACAGCAGCAGTTCTCCTTGTCCCACCGGGGTCACTGTGAGTCACCGCTGACTTGCTTTCAGAGGATTCAGAAATAGGAAAATCTCCAGGGAGAAAAGACAACATCTAGGGCACAGATGAAACCCGGTGAAATGAAGAGCAGTCAAGATTTAATTGTTGAAATGGTAACTCACCAAAAGCCTCTCAAACTGTTCATGTTAAGCCTTCAAAAAATAATCGACCTACTTTTGAAACTAAAAACAAAACCAAACAAAAGATACCTGTCCTGAAATAAAGTGCACTGTTTCAGGCAATTGGACTATAAAAGCAAAAACAAATATTAATAAAAGCTTGCTAGTTTAGACCTGCTTTATAATTTTAGAGATGTGTACCTCTGTTACCTAAGAGCAATCTGCTATAAAAGGATTTTCTTATTTAAACAACAACAGAACATGATATATTTGTAGCTATTAACTCAGTAGACACTTTTCATATTACATGTTAAATTAAAATTTTTCATTTATGATCTCTTCTCTTCCCCAAACTCAGGATTTTGGAGAAGCAGTGAAATATTATTAACATAAGCTTAAGCTAGGAAATGAGTCTAGAGAGCAGAAGGTAAACAATCTTTCACTCAATCCATCCTGAGGTTAGTGGCATTTTTTAAAGCTAATCACAGGTTGGGCTGTGGCCTGCTGCTCCTTCTCTCTCTCTCCCAGTCCAAACCCCACCGTGATCCCTTCCTTTCCCATGACCTCTTGCCAGACTTCTGCTTTCTTTCCCCACAGGCCTGCTTTCCCTCCTTTGAAGATTCTGCTCTATAAAATCAATGCCTCTTTTTTGCCTAGCAGCGAGCTCTTTGGAGACTGCCATTACAAGCCAATGGAAACTGGGCAGAATGGAGGCAATTTGGATTTTCCATATATATATATATGTGTGTGTGTGTGTGTGTGTGTGTATACACACACACACATATATATAAAACAGTATTTGCTAATAATCTCTTTATAGTTTGCCTATACATTCTCCAACTACACCATCTTGTTTGCCAGTAGGAGATTTCTTGTCTCTAGTGCTAACTGTTAATTGCTAATCATTTCTCCTTTCTAGTTTTTTTCTTATGGTTCTTTTTTTTCAACTATGGTTGCCTCATATTTGCAGTAATAAGACGTTAGACAACTAAAACAGAGCACACAAGACAGGAGAAAATTAAAGTTAACGGGAAGAGAGAGCAGACCGTTTTCTCACTATTTTATTGTCTGCTAAATGACCAGCACTGGGAAAAGAAAAAAAAAAAAAACTTTAGTACACTTGGAGGAAGAGTAAACTAGACATGCATTTCCAGATGTGAGACTGTGTCCTCTCTATCCTCTGGGAAAATGAGTGGATCAAAAGTAGAATGTTAACATCTACATTGAGATGCAGCGAAAAAACTCAAGGGCAGGTAGTAGTTCCTCCGCAGAGATTCCAAGAGAGAGCGGAGGCATGTCAGTCACAAAGGAACAGGGGTCAAGATATGAAAGACACACCAGGATTATAAAGACGGACCCGGAGCCACCACTGCTATGGTCCCGTCTGGGGCTGTGCCAGGACTCAGCCTCCACAAACAATAGGAACTAGGCTTTCACGATTTCGTGCCTTCCTTACACGAGACTGTTTCCACTCAGGGCCCTCATTAATCTTGTACTTTTACCTGGAGTCGAAATCACGTGGCGAGCTAAGGTTCAGAGTCTGTTCTTAGGGAGCGCACTGCTTACTTGTGAGGTAAACTCACTCACCCGTGACACGGGGCTACCAAGAGGGCAGTGAACAGAATCATTTAGGAAATTGTGCCCTGGAAGCTCACTTTATGAACGTGTGAATCTGACTCCCCACTTCAAAGTTAGCCCATTTGGGAAAATGTTCCTGTATCTTTTCAGACATAAAAAGATTTGTAGTCATTCTTTTGGAATCTGCATTTGTAAGAGATGTTACATTTGGCTGACTTTAATTTAAGATATTTTTATCTAAAGGCGTATATCAAGTTTTAGATAAAAAATATTTAAAATTTACCTTCTAAGTAAACAATTTAAAACTAAATATAGCCTTCTGAAAGTATTGAAACACTTCACTAAGAAGACTAGCAAAAAAAAAACACACAAATTACTGTCATCAAATGGATGCTGATTCACGGCAACCCCATGACAACTACATGATGAATTGATTAAAAGTAATAATACTTCTATAATTCCCAAGCATTATAGCTCTTGTTAAGTATGCACAAACTTGAAGGGTGAGGGAGGATGGGGGCACTGTATGGTAGGTTAATTTTGAATACTTAAATGAAAGCAAGTCATATCAATAAGTCAAGGTCAGATGATGTGCTATTTATGCCCCAATCACAGTTGACTCTGTGCCCTGGCTGGTAACTCTGTCCCTGGAACCTTCTCCCACCTCCTCATTTCCATGTCAGCTCTAAATCAATCTCCCCAGAGAAGCCCCCTTTGATCCCTCTAAAACAAGCCTCCAGACATACTCCACCATTCCAGTCTGTTTTACTTTTTTATTAAATATATCACTGCTTGATAATCTTTGTTTTAGTCACTCCCTCCCCTCCCCCCCCAACACACACACCCAATGAGAATAAACTCTATAACAGGGTGGAGAACATATTTCTGCTAAGGGCCATATGGATATTCATAGCACGTCTGCAGGCCATACAAAATGATCATCTTAAACGTTTGCCTGCTATAATTCGCTCAAACTTCAAGTGAACACATCCCTGTGGTGCTGGGCTAGAATTGCTTCTCTATGGGAGGCACTTGATGTTACCTGGGGTTGATGCGTTCAGGAGCCTGTCTAGAACAGTCTGCAGGCCAGACATTTCCCCCACCCCCGCCCCACCACCACCACTTTTAAGAACAAGGAAACCTCTGGGTGATGCAAGCAGCTAAGCCTTCAACCACTTACCGAGAGCTTGGCAGTGGTTAGAACCTACCAGCAGGCTCCTTGAAAGAAAGGTCTGGCGAGCTGCTTCCTCAGGCTCACAGCTTTGCTTACGATGCAGGTCGCTCTATTCTTTGACACATGGAGTGGCCACGAGGCACAATGGGATTTTCTTCTGTTGTTTTGAAATGAGAACTTATCTTTCTTCTAAACCCCTGAGTCTCTCTGTGACGCATGCGTAGGCAGCCAAAGATTTGATAATGAATAAGAGTATGTGGAGCCAATGAAGAAATCAATAGATGGAGAGGCCCCTTTTCAGGAACGTGTACTTATCCTGCAGCCCTGATTTCATGAGCAACTAGCATGAAGTGGCTCTGTCAAGAAGAAACTGAAGTATCACAGATACTAAGCTGTGGCATAAGCCATGGAGCACGCAGGAACTTGACTTATTGTTAGATTTGTACACTGGGTCCAGGACTTCAAACCCAGATGACTTCCTAAGATCTTCCCCTTCCAGATGAGGTGAGTGCACTAGACTTTGAGACTGTTCGCTGCAGTGATCACACAAAGTAACACAAGAGAGGTTAGTGATTTCTGCAAATAAAATAACTTCGGGAAGTAAACCTATTCCTGGGCCTGAAATTCAGACTTCGTGTCAACAGTCTAGAAAGATAAATAAATCATCCTGGGTAATCAGATAGTGTGCTTGTCCCAAGTGCAGGAAAACTACATTTAAGAAGAGAATGTTTGTTCCTGCCTGGCCTTCCAAATAAGTCTAGCAATTTATCTAATCTTAGTGGTTTATGGCTTTTGTTTATCTCATGGAGGCCCACGTCTTTGTCCCCAAAATGGCAACGCTTTTCTTTCTTTCTTCTTCATTTTTGGCAACCTGGGTTGTTCTCACCCTGTCTGTGCCCGAGGCTGGACTCTGCAGGTGCAGGCCGCCAAGATTCATAGGAAGCCACCGCTGGAAAACCCCACCTTCCCCAAGTGCAGGAAACAGGCTGCAGGAGCCCTTTGCAGTAATGGTGCACGCTTGTAATTTTTAATGAACCTGCCCAATGACATATCCTTGCAGCTATTTTCACAACGAAACCAGAGCCCGTTTATAAAAATGAAAATATTTAGGTGATTTTACCAAAAGAATTGACTTATTTTTTTTTTAAAAATGTGGGTGATACTTCTTCTGGAATGTCTGTTTCCTTAAGTTTTCAACCCTCCTGAAAGGGCTAAAAGGCTTATTTCAATAGGAGCACTCTGCTGTTTAGATAAAAGAGTGCTGGTTAAAAGGAGGAGCCCTTTATCGTGGTAGAATCGAGCCCTTAGTTGTTGTGTGGAGATAGAGAAGAGTGTGTGTGTGTGGGGGGGGGGACACTGTCACAATGTGGGAAACACTACCGCGATGTTCTCCCTGGGCGGCAGTGACCACACAGACCTGAGGTCTAGTCGATGAGTTTACCTATAGCCGTGCTATGCTATTTTGAACAGGGAGTTCACTTCTTTAAGATGTGGCTGTGCCGATTGTAAAGTGACGATCACATGGAGGCCTCCTCACAGAGTTTTGTGGGTAGTGGACGTGGACAAGGAATTTCTTTTAGTACAGCAGTCATTTCCTCTCGTGTCTATTATGGTCATACGGTAGTTGAAGAGACATGCTCTCACTGATCATATATGCATAACGAAAAGGGCAGAGTCCAAGTTAATCTTTGTTTTCCTGTCATTCAATATAAAGAGGTAGCACTCCACAGGCAGAAGTTGTTGAACTGGAGAAAGTTTTGTTGGGTGTATTTTTGCCATAATTAAAATAATAACTCCATGAATAACAATGACTACAAGAAGAAAATGTTCTAAAATTGATTATGATAATGATTGTTCAAATCTCTTTTGCTATGACTGAACTATTTAACTGTATGATATGGTGGGGGGAATGCCAATAAAACTGCTTTTTTTTAAAAAAATCAAAATTAATAATTGCTTGTGAAGTACTGCTAATAAGGACTGAGGCATAATCTTAGCACCAGCCAATTTGGAGTAAAGACAGCAAGAAAAATACAAATCTGATCTAAGTTGCTACTTAGATAAAATGCTACTTTACCATCTATCTTCTTATAATGCATGCGACACATAAAGAAATTATATCATTAAAAATAAAGGAAGGAGATATCTCCAAATGAAGTGTTTTAAATGCATTAAGTTTAGCTTTAAAGAATTCTTCCTAAACAACAACAAAAAAACTTCCTATATATTTCATACTTTTCTGTTGCCTGGTGGAAAACATTCTTGAAGAAAAGTGCCACCCAAAGATAACTCGGGAACTTTCTACACAATCTATTGGGTAAGCCACAATGATTTTATTAATTTAATAAAGATCATTTAAAATGTTTGCTTTCCTATTAGTTTTAATATTTCTTTACATTGAATGAATGAGCAATATATTCTTTTCTGGAAAAAATGTGTAAAGATTAAGCTAAGCTTTAAAAAAAAGGGGGGGGGGAGTCTTTCTTTTCCCATGTTTCATTTGCTAAGGCTGAAACGTCAATATCTAACCTGAAATCTTCCCACTTTAACTCTGACACCAGCACTCAGAAACTTCTGCGCTCAACTTAGAAAGAGTCACAAGAATGGAATGATACCCTTTTTTTCTAAATACTAAACAAATAAATACCAAAAATACACATTTTTTTCTAAATACCAAACCAGCAAAGAAAAACAGAATAGAAGTAATAATTTTAAAGACGTTGAATTATGGTGCTGGCAAAGAATATTGGAAATACCAAGGGCTGCCGAAAGAGCAAGGAAATAAGTTTTAGAAGAAGTACAGCCAGAATGCTCTTTAGAAGCAAGTATGGCAGGACTTTGCCTCATGTACTTTCAATGTGTCAGGGGCGATCAGTCCCCAGTGAAGGACATCGTGTTTGGTCAAGAGGAGGGACAGTGAGAAAGAGCAAGACCCTCACAGGATGATGGACACAGTGGCTACAACAATGGGCTCAGACAGAAGGGTGCTGATGACCCAGGACCAGGCAATGTCGGCTTCTGTTGCACACAGAGTGTTATGAGTCAGAGCCAGCTCGCTGAAACCTAGCAAGAAGAGATGTGAAGCAAGACGTCCCTGGAATCCTTGATACATAGGAAGAGATGAAGTAGGCCCTGCAATCACCTAAGACTGCGTTTCTAATGGGAATAGGAAATGCCAAACTGAGTGTCCAGGGCAAATAAGGCAACCAGACGTTTCAAGACATTCTATCGGCGTGACGGAAACTTGACAGAGAAACCTGGAAGTCTACAAAGAGTTTCAAAAGAGCACGCAGAGGAGTAACTAACACTCAATGCATATGGGCGAGGAAACTGTTTGAGGCACTGTGAGGAATGACCTGAAAAATACAGATTAGCATTGATCAGTACTCAACCAGGCCAGAATAGTAGCATGTAAAGGAAACCTCACAATATACAGAACACTGACGAGAGTAACCAGAAGTGAGAAGTGTATTGTCTCTGAGGTGTGTGTGGGGGGGGTGGGGGTGGGAGTCGGGTGGGGAGCGGGGAGGGTTTTTAATCAAACACGCTGATCTAGTCATGCTGAACAAAGCTCAAAAGCAGTCTTGAAAAATGAAATGACTTACAAATAACTGTTTAAGCAAAGGAAGCTCAAAGAACGTTTTATGCATACATGAACTTCCAGTACTCGTCCAGCACACAGAACTTCAAATATCTGACGCCTGGCTTGTAAGAAAATAATGGCCAGGACATAAGGTTTGGAACCTACTTGAGGGGTTTCTTTGGTTTGTCATCGTTTAAAATTAAATCAAAGAAAAGCTTACACTTAAAAAAACAAATATGAAAACATAAATACAGCACACCAAAAATTTGTGGGCTACACCTAAAACAGCAGTTAGGGTAAGTTTTATACTCTTAAATAATTATATTTGGGAAAAAAAAACATTTTTCAAATTAATGACGTTAGTCTCTGTCTTAAATAAAAAAAAAAATAAAGAAAATGAATCCTAGAGTCATGAATGGAAATAGTATCTCTTGGAGTAGAAATCAGTGAAACAGAATTAAAAAAGAATGATTTCTACTCTCAGGGATAGGGGTGGGGGTGGGGGTGGAAGGCACCAGCAAATTTGATATTCTGCAGTGTTCTTACTCTTGGGTCCAGAACACTAGACCAGGATGACAGGTGGAACTCCTCACATCATTTTCTGCTTTTTGCTTTTAAATCTTGTTTTGAACTCATTCATTGGCAACTGACTATGCGGGAGTCAGGTGTACTTTTAAACGGGCCACAAAAGAAACACATTAGTCCTTGGTCTTCCTTTTCAGCAGGTACCTCCATGCGGCTGGGCCTGAGTTCCTGGGAATGAGGAGCCTAGTCAAACCCCAGTGGTCCTCAAGACAGTCTCAGGCTCCATCACAGTTGGGCCCTAACTGACCCACTTCTCTTCTCAGACAAGGGTAGAATGTGTGTGTGTGTGTGTATTATTTTTATACTTATTTCATGTGCATTTATGGTGAAGGCTGTTTTCATTTATTCATTACTTTTATTTCTAAAATTATATTCGCAACACATCATTTCTTCACCCATTATGTTAGATCCCTTGGGGGAGAGAGCAATACCTCCACATCGAAGCTGGTTTGTGATCCAAGAGAGTTTTATGAAAGTTAGAAGAAGTTTCCAGCTTACCTAGGCACCCACTGGGTCCCTCAACCCCATTTGCCTGCTGGAAAGATGCTTAGAATAGTCACACTGTGGGTTCCCAATATTTCGGGGGAGGCAGAGTTATAAGAACCTAGGCGATCCGATTGGGTGAATTGAATTGGTCTAAGTGGGCCAATAAAGGTGCAGCACCCATCCAGGGGTACTTCCCCCTCCTGGCAGGAAACTCGGAGCTCTGAGCATGCACACTTTTATCACCCCTTCCGGGCTGACCCTCCAAACCTGTGTAAGGGACATCCCCGTCCCTAGGCTAAACTACCCAACAATGTCTTCTCAACAAACACACTCTTCCTTTACTTTCACATTGATTTTGACTTTAGCTTATTTCAAACTCTTTTCTTTTTTCTTTCTTTTTTTTTTTTTTGCTACCTCAAGTGAAGGCAAATAAATACGCAGTTTAGCTAAGTAGCATTCGTTAAACAAGACTGTTCCCCACTCAGTGAATTTGGGCCCTTTGTCAAAGATCAGCTGCCTTTAGGTGAATGGATTTACTTTTGTATTCTCCACTCTGATGCATTGGTTTACATGGGCTGTTATGAGTACTGTGACTAGGTAGAAGGTTTGAAGGTTGGGAAATGTGAGACCTCATATTTTATTGTTATAGTGATTTACTTATTGGAGATATTTTCCTTCCCATATAAAATTGGTGATTAATTTTTGCATCTCTTTAAAAAAATGTGTGAATCCGAACAGTAATTGCATATCTGTTCATTGCTTTGGGTAAGCTATGACATTTTCACAATGTTAAATGTTCTTTTCCATGAGTATAGTATATTCTTCTGTTACAATGTCTCTCTTGGTTTCGTGCACTAGGATTTTAATCTTTGGGTAACTATTATAAATGGCATCATTTTCCTGATTTCCTTGCCAGAATTCTCATTAGTGTAGAAAAATCTGACTGATCTTCATATATTGATCATGTACACTACCAATTTAATGAATCTTTTAACTCATTTCAGTAATTTTCTTGGTATTTTTGGCATTTTTTGGTATTTTCTGTGTACTATCTACAAATAGAGATAATTTTGCTGCTGCTTTGCTAATTTGGGATGCCTTTAATTTCCCTTTCTTGCTTGATAATCTAAGACCTTCACAAGGTGGAAGAGCCATGATGATAAAGGGCCTGGCATCCTCCTCTGGTTCATGTTCCCAAGTAGACTGTTTCCAGACTTTCTTCATTGAGTAAGACGTTGGCCATTAACTTTGCTTTATTATGTTAAGTAATTTCTATTTTGTTGAGTGTTTTTATCAGGAATTGGTGTTGGCGCTTGTCAAGAGTCTCATGCATCCGTTGATAGGATAAGTGATTTTTTTCCCTTTGCTTATTTATGTTGTGGATTAGGTTGATAGTTTTTCTAATGTTGAACCCTGCAGGCATACTTAATATGACTCTAACTTGGTCATGACATACCTACTTTTTTATATGTTGTTAAGTTCTATTGGGTGGGATTTTGTGAGAAATTTTATATCTTTGTTCACAAGAAATATTACTCTATAATTTTCTTTGTAGTGATGTTTTTGCCTAGATTTAGTATGAAGGTAATGCTTCCTCGTGAAATGAATTGGGGGTGGGGTGGGATATTTAAGGACCTTTTCAATTTATTCTTCTCTTATGGGTTGGTCCCCAAAGCTCAAATTTTTAAGAGGGTCCTTAAGGTTTCAGAAGTGGAAACCAGATGGAAACCATTAGTTCTAAAAATTATGGTTGCTTTTTGTTTTGGATTTGTTTATTTTTAAAAAGTACTTTAGTGTCCCAATATGTTCTATAAACTCATACCTCTAAAACCTATGCATGCCATCTCATTTCAGAAGAAGACTCTTTTCATTACAACAAGATCAGATCAGGATAGTGTATGTCTTAAACCAAGCACATTTGAGATGTAAAAAGTACAGATTGACACAGAGATAGAAGCAATAATGATCAAATGGTCATTTTTTACTTGTACATAGGTAGTTAACATAATTTGATGTCAACTTGAAGATATAAAAGTGTAGGGGTGGAGGTTAGCCTGTCCATCTGTTGCAGCCTGATGGTGTCACCTTGTAGGCTTGACTTCTCATAAGGAGGGTCCTGGGAACCTCCCCTCACCGCTATCTCTGCCTTCACCTTCTTGTTGACTAGCCATGCTGAGACCTGTATGAACCCTAGAGATGCACCCACCACTATTGGATTCACAAGATGCTGCACCCACCAGCTGGTGATATTCTTGAATTCTGCATCATTGCATATAGCTTTGTGAGTCTGAAGAGGGGCTTATGGACTAGTATCAGAAATATGGACTTGAGTGGAACTGGGCTGTAATGTTTTATTGATGCACAGTTACTCCTTGATATAAAGCTCTTTCTTATACATGTGAGTGTCATTGGATTTGTTTCTCTTGTCAACCGGGCCTAACACATATGTAAGCTTTACTTCATAACTGAACACTGAGAACCCTTATCTAGCTAGGTGTTCATGTATTTTTTGTTTTGCATAACATTCAATTTATTTTCATTCTAGTAATAAATATATCAATATATAAAATAAGCAAAGAATGGCTATGAGTTCTTTAGTACCATATATACTTGTGTATCAGCCGAGTATTTTAGCACATTTTTAATGCAGTTTTGGGGGTAAAATTAGGTGCTTCGGCTGATATTTGGATCAGCTTATACTCGAGTATATGTAGTAATAAAATATTGTGTTAGTCTGGGTAGACTAAAGAAAGAAATTCATAGAGACACTCATGTATGAGAAAGGTTTACATACAAGAGCAATTGAATAAGATAAAGTCCTTAAGGGATATTAGCCCATATGTCTGAAAACAATTTATAAAGTCCTCTTTCAGACTCACTCTGCAATGATGCAGAATACAGGAAGTTCACAGGGCAGTGGGTGGAAGATCCTGTGAATCCTGTGGCTTTGTCAGCATCTCAGTGCTGGAAGGGGTCTCCATGTGGCTCCTCTGGTTCTAGGGTTCTAGCATAGATCCATGTGTCTTGTCGATGGAAATGTCTCGAAAGGTCTTGCAGGAATAAGTCCATGCTTCACCTCCAGTGAGCTATCTATCTCCTTAGCACCTCCAAATGAGGTCTTCAAGCTGCAACTTGAATGGCAGGCTAACCTCCACCCCTTCACTCTTAAGACTCTCAAATTGACACCAGATTATGTAACTACCACTGGCATCCAGTGAGTTACTTTACTCATGTGTACTTCAGGATCTTCTTCGTGTGAAATAAGAAGAATTGCTCATACATCATCAGGTTCCTTTGACATAAATTATTATGAGGTATTCAGCACAAAGTCAGCCATTGAGTAGTGACTCAATTATTAGAAGCAACTATGCACTGGGGAACTTTGTCAGTTTCCTGTTTCTGAGTCCTCTACCTCTGTGCTTCTTTGATTGCAGCACTCCATTTGTATTTCAGACTTCTTTGCCTATTCCTCTTTCTTAATGTGTTACATTGAGTAACTCAATATAGGCTTATTAAGTGACTGAATGGGACCACACACATAGGAGGTATAGCAATCTAATGAGGAATTGATCAGTTTGTCATCCTACTGATTTTAAAACTAGCCATCTCAGAAGCATGAATAGGAGATCTCATAATCATCCAGAAAGAAGAGTCAGATGTAAAGGATATCCTTTGGACCCTGAGATACCTGAGCTGGATTTTCTCCATCCAAAAGACTGAAAATGATGACACTAGAGGAATGACAGAGAAGCAGTAATATCAAGAGTTACAGTACAAGACAGAGAGAGAGAGAGAGAGAGAGAGAGAGAGAGAGAGAGAGAGAGAGAGACTTCCAGACCCAAGGAGTAAAAAAAGAAAAGAAACAACAACAAAAAACACTATGCCTTTGGACCAAAACTTATGCAGAGTCGAATGCCTTCTGAACATTTATTGGCAGTGCTACAGTAGCTGTGTAACACTGAAGCAGGCAGGACAGAGACCAAGGTACCACTTATCTGTGAGGCCTTTGGACATGGCTAAGAAGGGGAACAATCCTAAGAATTTCTGATCCTGATCTGTCTCCTGTAAATTTCTCTGTGCACAATGTGGCCACTTCAGTGAATTCCTGAACCCAGTAGAGAATGCTGTGGGAAGGAAGGTGGCAGAATTCAGAAAGAATGTTGGAGGTGGAAGCAGGTCTGATGTCTGCCTCACAGGGATCACCCTGGAGCTGATATTGAATTTGATTTCCTTTCCTCCTTGAGAAGGTAGTAAAGGTCAGATGCTGCCCCCAGGGCATATTTCCATTTAGCATGCTAAAATGGTGTCTGTGTCTTTCTGGCTAGGGCATAATGAACACAAAAGAGAAGACATGTCCCATTACCTATCATTAAATAAATTGTCTTTCTGCAGACAGGTATTTAGCAAAAAGCCCTATATATCTCATAAATGGATAGGACATTTTTTTCAACTTTCCTGAAGGGGAGGTACCTGCTATTCACCCTGTGTGGATTCACCAAGTACCCAGGAGCTGGTGCTCTTGGCTTATTAGCTTATTATCACCTCCTAATCACTGATGGCCAAACCTAATCCACAAGCTGTTTCTTGCTGAGCAGCTTAGCACCTCTGCACTTGGTAGGAACGGGATCTCCAAAGCTGAGCCTCAAGACCTGCAGACTTCGAGGAGAGGATTACGATTCTCTAAAACTGCCTTCTAAAATGCAGCTTTCTGACAAACTGGAGTCTGTCTCCCCCACCCTCCTCACCAAAAGGGTAAAAGTTTTATAATGTTTATATTTACCACATTTTTCTTAAACTATTTGCTTCATAAGACTTTTATTCGAGGTACTGTATTTTTTTATTGAGAAAGAAACATGCATACCCCTATTTCCATCTCCCTTTATCTGGTAAGAGAAAAATAACTTATCATTATTTTCACTCTTAAAGCATCATGAAAAGATGCTTAAAGGACAAAGAATGGGGGGGGTTATTATTTCAAAGGACTTTATTTCCATCAAGTTTTTATATTTTCCATTCAATTAAAAAATGAGATTTTAGAAGCTAAACTAGTTTAATATAGAAAACCATAAAATGGTATTGAGTCCTAATTAAAACACACTGTTTAAATGGTGTGTGTGTGTGTGTGTGTGTGTGTGTGTGTGTAAGAAAGGCTATCATGCTCAAAAAACAGTCCACTAAAATCTAAGATAGGTTTGTGGCATGAAGACTTTGGGGGACCAGATTCTGTAACAAGTGATGTCAAATCTGAAGGTGACAATCTAACCTAACTTCCTCTCTTCATTGTTGACAATGACGACTCTGCTCCAGGAATCCAGTAACGTGTTTTCCAACATCTCCACCCCACATGTGCTCCCACCGTCCTTGCATCCCTAAACAATCACAGGTAAACCAAATCAGAAAAAATATATGTATATTATTTTTCCTTCAAACAATGGACTTGAAGAAAAATCTGCTTTTCTTTCCCAGAAAAAAAAGTGCAAGCCAAATACAGTTCCTGTCAAGTATTGACAAATAAAGGAAAGAAACTGAATCCAAAGTAAGTAATCCAGAAGAACTATTTTTAGCTTCCCACATAACACTTAGTAAAATAAACACTGAAACAGAAACCTGCCCTCCTCCAAAAAAACATATCAAAAGGAGAAAAAAATCTGAATTATAAATTAAGCATAAACAGTTTCATGTTCATTTTCCCTAATTTTTAAAATTAAAACTAATTCATTTCAGAATTTCTCTATGTAAAAGCAACCGATGATCCTAACTAGAAATATTTACTTCTGAAACTTGAGGTGAAATGCTCCATTTGGCATGCATTTGGATGATGTCTTCTTTTCTCCCCTAAAGCCACAAGTGAAGCATATAAATAGGTACCACTTCCTAAGAAGTACAGTGTGATCACTTCTTACAAAATACACCTAATTTGTGTGGGATCACATCACAGGACATAGACTGTGTCTTCATATTTTCTGATGACAAGAAATAAGTGAGCATGAACTGTAATAGCAGACTAATTAGGCAAACAGTGAGGGGAAAAACACCTTAGGTTCACAGCATTTTACATGGGAGAAGCACCTTTTGAAACATGGGCAGTTTCCAGGGTTTGCGAGGTGAAGGCAGAGGGCATCACTAGCTTTTAGTTCGTTTCAAAGGGGTTCCACTGTGGCTAATTATTTTCTTCTTTATTTCTGTCTATAAGCACTACACTTTTCACTTTTCTATGAAAAAAAAAGGCCCATAGTTAATGAGACCCATAAAGATTCCTTAATCAGCTTATATTATGAAAACATATTAAAGTCTCCACTTTCACAACAGGCACATGAAATACACGCTTTTATGATATATTACTAGCACAGGAACTTACATCTCTCTCCCCTTGAACCACCTGCAAATTTTAATAGTCATGTATCGCCAAGGTACCAGAAACTCATAAAAACTTAACCTGCCAATTAACAAGTAGGTGAAGTTCCAGCCCTAAACCAGCATTCATCCGTTTGCTTCCAAGGCATATAGTCAGCAAAAGCTAGAAAACATTCCCGGGATTTTATTTATTTATTTGGCCAGGCAACTATAGTTCAGGCAAGATTCCCTGCCAAGGTCATTGAGAAACAAATACACACCATTACAAATAAAAAAGCAATGCCTTTATGGAGGGCATAAAGTTAATGAAAATGTAAAAATCCAAAAATATATTTGATTATCTCCAAATATCTGCTACCTTAAGGCTTTTCATTGGAATGGGTCATGTTTGCTTCATGTTCAAAGTAACCTTAAAATTATTATATATTTATTAGGTTGGTTGGCTCCTAGGTAAATATTGAAACCTTGATCTCAAATGTGGGACTCACAAAATACAGAAATCTGAAAAAGTTATATAAAAAGGAAAAAGAGAAAACCATTTGATTCTTTTCTCTAACAATGGTGTAGGCTACTAACTACATTCCGATAAGATGACTTCAGGCTATGTAACTTTCATAAATGGCCCATTAGTGTCAAAGCCTTGGTTTTAGTCCCAGCGCAGAGATTCATACTAGGAATTACTACCATATTAAGATATTGGTTATTTTTCTGAACTTACAATACCAGCCAGAGCTATTTTCTTCTTCTGGTGTTTTATTTATGTGAACGAGCCTCCTAGGAGAGAAATTAGAAGACTATGCCAGAAAGCTCATGTAAGTTTTATAAGATATCCGATTTTCTTACAGTTTGGAGAATACACCTACTCCTCACATATCAACATGGCTAGCTTCCAAATATGGAGAGGTTATGAAAAATGAGTGTTGGGCAAAGGTCACGGTCACTGTCCTGTCTTCAACACAAGTGCCCCCCAATCTGTGGTCGCTTACCACATGCCAGGTGCACCCAGAGCATCTTGCCATGCACATGATATGGAAGGTCTATGCCTCCTAATCGTGTCTCCCTTCTCTGCCCTCCATCCCCACGGACCTTCACCCAGCCTCCCCCTGGCCACCTTCAATCTCAAGTGACCCCATGCCTTCTGTCAGCAGGTAGATATGTGAGGAGTTAGTTTATCTGCATACCTCAAGGCCGACAGATCTTAGGAACTTAAATTAGAAAGTGACTTGGTCATTCATTCATGTTTGATCTTATTTTATTAAGTGTAAGCAGCTCAGGAACTGATTCTCTCTCTCTCTCTCTCTCTCTCTCTCTCTATATATATATATATATATACACACACACACACACACACACACACACACACACACAATCTCTTCTCTCCTGTAGCTAATGATATAGAGGAGGACATACCTCAAATATAGCAAAGAAAAATCATTAGCCTGATTCTTGAAATACTGCTGATGTTAAGTGAATCTGTTCTTTTTAGTACCAAATTTACAAACTAGTAATAAAAATAACAGTAGCTAGTCTGCCACGGACACTAATTCTGTGTCAAATATCAAATTATGATGTTAAGCAATATATATACATACATACATTTTAAGCCTTCCAACCATCCCATCAGGCAAGTACCATGTAAGGCATCAAGTAACTCTCCCGCACACATATACATACCTGGCCACAGCCAAAACTCAAACCAACCTGTCTTAGAATCCAAAGTGTTTGTTTTTATCACTTTACAACTTCTGTCTAAGAGATCTGTTCAGGTTCAATCTTAGGTTATCACAAACGACTTTAACAAAGGGATTTTCTACAGAACTTAATTAAGATAAAAGTACACATGCAGATTTCCTTTATTAACCAAACATAGCAGCATTCATTTTTGTAAAGGTTCCCCAGACTACAGTCTTCACGGGTGACTGAACGATCTCATTTGCTGCCAGAGAGGAGCTTCTGGTTTGTGGCAGCCTCACAGGACAGAGCAGGGCTGTCACTGGGGATTTCTGTGACTGCCATTCTTTAAGAGAGAAGCAAGCCTTATCATGCTCCTGTGGGGTTCCTAGGGGTTTTGAACTGCTGACCTTGTTGTTAGTGGCCCTGTGCATAACCCACTATGCCAACAGGGCTCCTATTATGGAAAGCTGGTGTTATCCTTCTATTTTCTGGAACTGAAGTATACCTAGTGCAGTAACTCAAAACATAGGCCCTTTGCAGACTTTGAGAACTTGACCAGCACATAATGTACTAAGTGCTTAAACACATAATGATAAGGCAAGTGGAAGCTGCAAAGATAAGACTTTTCTCTCAGAGATTTTTGTTTGTAATCCAACAAATGATAGAAGGCTGCACACCATCTTTGTTACTGTTGCCTGGTCTTACGTTTTTCAACTTTTTTTTTTTTGCCTAAACAGCTTTTCCTTTACTCTGAGATTTGTGCTCATATGGAGAGAGCTCAGAATAGGATCCACCATGAGGCACATGGATCTGTACGAAGGTACGAGGTTCGTGTCCCTGGAGAACACGGGAGCCAAGTGTCGAGACGGTGCAATGAATATTTTCCTGTGGCAAAAAATGAAATGATTCTTGGCTCACAAAAGACAGGACTGAATAGAACTCAGAGGTTTTCCTAGAAACAGAACAAAGAACTCAATAAATAGGTCAATAAAACCTGAAGACTTGGCAGGGCTGAGTTCTCTCTGACAGATGTGAGAGGAAAGTAAGATCTCTAAAAAAAGAAAAAAGATCAGACCTTGGGCTTTGGTAGGCTTAGAAAGAAATATATGCAATGGTATTAGGAGATATCAGTAATAAAGACTACTTAAGCTGGGTTCTATATTTACTGGATGTACCTTTAATTGCTAACAGATACAGAGTTTCTGTAGTGAGATAACTATTTTCAAGGTATGTTCCCAAGCTGTTCTTTTTGTTTCATCTAAGATTTTTCTGATTGTTTCTGGGAAACTATCCCAAGGGAATAATTTTAAGCAATATGTATTTATGTATATGGAGGTTGTCATTCACTGCTGTGTTATTTTTAATATGGAGGAGTGAGCAACAGAGGGAAAAAAGGGAAGGGAAATATAAAAAGAAAGAACTTAAAATTGTAACCATACAAGAAATGGGACATATTAAGATTTGAGATTTTAAAATTACCTCATCCCAACTGAGCTGATTCTGATACACAGAGAGCCCACTGGCCACAGCAGAATAGCCCTCTTTGAATTTATAAGGTTCTAAGACTTTACTGGATCAGAGAGCTTGAACTTTCTTCCTTGCAGTGAATAGTCGGGTTGAACTGCTGACTTTGTAGCTATTGGGACAACATGTAGCCCACAGTGGCACCAGAGCTCCTGACCAAAATATTAGGTATGGATAAAAGTACACAAGGCAGTTTTTTTTTTAGCAAAATAAAACAATGGGTACCCACTCTTCACTTGTGCATATGCATAGGTTCCAAAAATCAAACCATGTGAAAATCTGCCTTATATGCAAATAGATGGTGACCACAGTGCTGGAAATATATAATGGAAATGATCACATCATTACACACCTTCCAAATTAAATCATTACATACCTGCCAAATTTCATTATTGCATAACTGCCAAATCATTGAGGATCAAGGACCAATGAGGCAAGTTGACACATAACTTTAGCCAGCACAGCTGGTATTACTTTTGTCTCACACCATGGTACCCATTCCTCCCAGACATATGTCATTTATCTGAAGAACAGTTGAATAATATGCTGTGTACTCTTGTCGTAAATGTGGACTACTGAAGAATGAGATAATGAGTAGCTATATTTGCCCTGGAAAAATGGTAGAATGAATGGATAAGAAATTTCACTGTACTCACAGTTATGGGAAAGGCATATGATTATGAAGCCAAAGAATGATTGTAAAGTGGGATGATTCTACTCTTGGTCATGACAAGATAGCTATCTCATTAATGTATTTAAAATATGTCATTTATGACCTAACAACCTATAATGCAGTAATCTAACTGCATTGCCTATATATATTCAATAAATAAATAAAAGAATTACCATTGATTTGATCCCATGCAGAACTGTCCTGCACAAAATTTTCAATGAGTGACTTTTCAGAAATATATCCCCATGTCTTTCTTCCAAGGAATCTTCAGGTGAACTTGAATCACCATTATGCCATTAAACAAATGCATGAACTCCTTGCAACAACCAAGGATAATCTAAGTGTACTGGGCTTATATTTAAAGGCAGGTTTGTAACATCAACGATGGTGATGGAAGCAGCTCCTTTGAAAGACAAGAGTAATGAACTCCAGGGATGAGGGGAACAGGGATTTGGAGAGAAGGTCTAAACAACTTAAGGAATTTCCAGGCAGCCACATTTGACCAAACTAGAAATCAAGAGGGAGAAATCTGTCCACACACAATTGAACAAAATCTACCCCGAAGTTAGTCCAATGATTCTTTTTTTTTTTTTATGGTTTTTAGTGCAATGTTGGAGAGGTCACTAAATGCCTGTCACAGGCAAGAGTATTTAAAGGAGTGATTCACGTGAACGTGTCCTCTCATGGTCAATTCTGTCTTCATTTGTTCCTCAGCCCACTTTTTACTACTTGAAAAATTGTCCTGCATTTTGAATTTTCTTTTCTTTCTTTATCTTGCCTCAGCTTCCATTACACTTCCAAGTGGGATGAATGCATAGGAAGGAGACGGTGTTTCAGATCTGATGATAAAGGCGAGCTAAGTGTGGGCAGAAAAGAATTCCAAATGGTTGTTCTGTTTACAGGGCTTCCACTCTAATTGTGCTAGAGTTTATTTATGTATTCATTTACAATGCATTACTCATCTATCCATTTGGTCATCCAGGACTAACATCAATCATAATCACTAGGCTGGCCCTCAAAAAATGATATACCATCTTTAAGTAAAACACAAGAAAATAAGGAATGTGGCAAGGTGGTTCAATTTTACACAGAAGAAGGAGATTGGGTGCACATGGTAATGGATAATTATGTTAAAATAATTAATTTTATTCCACCATCACCAGTAAACTATTGATCATGCTATGATATAGTAATCAAGATTTTACCAAAAGAACCATTACATCTTATTATTATATTTTAAATATGTTTCTACAGGAAATAAAATATAAAATTAGCAATTCCAGTATATATCTCACTATATTTACACACTCAACTGGGAAACTTCAGTCTGTATGTACACATAGTCAATATAATTTCCTGCTCCAAATTTGTAAACAAAGATTTTTTTTATCTTCCATCTTCCAAACATGCAATCAGATGTACAGTAAGATAAAATGTAAGTATATTCTCCTAAGCCAGTAATTTGCTTTTGAGTAAGGGACTTCCAGGACCAAGTTCACTCTGACTCACAACTGTGCAATTCTCTGATTGCTTTTGCTGCAGCCACAAGCCAACAGTTTATATAATGATTCTTTTGAGAACATCAGATTTCTGGTGGATTTTTTTAGACTAGTTATTCCAGTCTTCATTTTCTTTATGAAGCTTGCAGAATTCTACATGGCATTTCATTGAGTTTCTCCTTGAGAATGATGCTTTACCCATGAGGAAACACATGCAAACAACCTTCCCTACAACTATTTCAGGGGTTGTCACACACATACAAAATTTCCTGTGAACATCAACCATAGCCAGTTCTGTCTGACGGACAGGAGAAGAGACTTCCGGGTTTGTTATCCCCAGGGCCCCCGGTGCAAGCTCTCTAAACCAACAATGCTATCAACACTCTTTGGTTTGGACAACAAAACCCACCCTCATCATCCAACCTGTGTTTTCCACTACAGCTCACCCCTACGCCACTCCCAGGGATTTCAGAGTAAGAAGTTTACAGTTTTCATCTCTTCCTCACCAAGCTGCACCTTGCACTTTCCTTAGCCCAGAACTCCCTCCTCTCCAGAAGCAGGTTTATTTTTAAAAGTGTCAAAATAAAAGTAACTCTGGCCACTAGAAAGAGATGTAACACAATGAAATGGAATAAAAAGAAAAAGGAGATTTTGGGTACCCTACAGTCTTATTGATGGGATGGAATAAGGGGGGGCACACTGCATGATTTTTAGTCTGATTATGAAGAGAGACCATGACATTTTTGCCTATTTAATACTGCTAAGGTAAATGGGGTAGTACCATCACCAACACCACACCTCAAGCCCAGGCTAGCCCAGTTCTATCACGTTCACTATGACCTACACTGGGTAGTACAGTACAAAGGACAGGGATCTCAGATTCTGAAAAGTCTAGAAGCCAAAACCACCACCACCATCACACCCACCACCACCCCCTCAGCTCTGCAATTCCCCCCTCTTCCTCCCAGCCCCGGCACTGAGGGAGCCCAATGGCCCTGCCACATGGCCATGCACCAGAGCAAAGGTGAGAGGGACATGCTGACAAGTGAGTCATCATTAGAGATGAGCCTTCCTTTCCCTGGATGCATGTCCATTGCATGGTGCCCAGAGGAGCTCTTGGGTCGACATTTCCTCTATTCGCCCTTGTAACGTGTACCCTTTTTAAGTTCAATTAAAAACTATCCCCCAAACAAAACCCAGACTCACAGTCAGTCTTACAGCATCCCTGTAGGCCGAGGCAGAACTACGCCTGTGGATTTCCAAGGATGTAACACTTTATGGGTGCAGAAAGCTTCACCTCTACCCC
The DNA here is from genome assembly GCA_004026705.1 of Nesogale talazaci. Classification (NCBI taxonomy): domain Eukaryota; kingdom Metazoa; phylum Chordata; class Mammalia; order Afrosoricida; family Tenrecidae; genus Nesogale; species Nesogale talazaci. Next base: position 256,125 of record PVJH01000105.1, on the reverse strand, counting down.
CCTCACCTTACCCCCCTCCCCACCCCTCTGAGAAACATGGGTGGTTACAAATTGCTAGCCTCATGGACTGCAGCCCAAGATGGAACTACTTTACCACCAGGGCTCATCTTGTAAATACACTAACAAATCAAAGAATGGCCCCCTACACAGTTAGAGTAGGTCTCACAGTTGATAAAGTACCAAGCCCGAGTGGTGAACCCCCTGTGCCAAGAGACAACTAGGAGGGCTGAAAGGAAGAGGGCAGGCGACGTGCAACTTGAGCAATTTTCCCCACAAGGCCCACAAGGACGTCCAAATGATCGTGTGAACGTCTCCCTCGGGGGAAAAGAGTTGCCCATGCTTTCTGGGCCACAATGAGGGTTTCTGAGCCCGGTTCATACCAATCTCACTGCCTTCCAGTCTGTGCCATGTACACATCCAGAACCCGACAGCCCAGAGAAGATCAGCTCCATAAGCGTGTCCAGCCTGCAATGTTTACAGGAGCAAAGACCTTGGGCTGTTCTCGGGGAGAGGGTTCCAGCAGCCAGCCTTCAGTGAAGAGCCGAGAGCTTACCCACTCTGCCACCACGTCCTCTGCCACCATGTCGGCTCCCAACACTCCCCCCCCCCCCCCCCCCCCCCCCCCCCCCCCCAGCCATTCGGGAAAACAAGACTTCAGAGGTTGGGGCGTTTTCTAAAGACTTGATTGACCTGGCACCATCTGCGGATTCCTGAAGGAACTGTTTGATCCGTACAGGCTACTCTGCATTCTCTATGACTTCCAACTCCTCCTTCCTCTGCCTCGCCCATCCAGCAGAGCCCCAGTGTCATCTCACCCCCACATAATCCCTTGTGTAAGTGGCCTCATTTCGGCCCTCAGCTGCCACTGCCAGCAAACTCTGGTGTACTCCTCAACTGCCCAGTTTCTTCAATTCCTTAACATTTCTCTTCCAACCATCAGTGAATGACCACATGCCCCACTTCATGGAGAAATTGAGCAAGAGGCTCTCTCAGGGGGGGCAGATACACTGGCAACCACTGCTCCCTGCACACATCCTTCAAATGTGTCTTCCACGTGAGGTGTCGTGTCTGCTCTTCCCCCTGGTAAGTAGCTCACACCACCCATTCCATAATTCCTGCACCCCATTATCTTGGTTCTTTGATAGATGCCCATCCTGAGGGTGTGTATTTATCCACTACCACATGCCTTTACTATTTTTGTGCTAAACTGAATTTGGGGCCGGGGGGCAGACTATATAAGACCTATGGCTACATCATCATGTCTAAGTAATGACCTCAAAGTGACCTAGGATTTTTTCCCCTTGATGTTGTTCTGTCTACGTCTCCACCCTCGCTGCTGTGATGACAACACCCGAGACACGCTCACCCAGCATCTCCTCACTCCCCTGTGGCTTCTGATTCTTTCTTTCATTCTCCCTTAAACCATAAAGGCAAAGGAGGAGTCCATGTTCCTCCAAGCATGTGAGGTTGTTGTGAATATCCTTGCTAGTCCCAGGCTTGAAGAACTAGAGAAAAGTTGTCACTCACACAGGGGCCTGGGGTGGACGCATCTCTGGCTCCAGTTTCTTTCCTGGAAGGTGACCTGTGAGTCTCCAGGAAGGGCAGGAGGCTTCTTTCTGTCAGGCTCTGCAAGACCCCAGCAACCACTCAGCTGACCTCCAGGGACGAACCCTGATCTGTCTTGATGTGGACGTCTTAGGGTTTCTCAGGGGAAATGGGACATGAGGGGAAGGAGGCAAGGAGCCTGGTGGGGAGGGCCTCCCTCTGCAGGGCTGCCACTCTCCCTCTCTGCATTGCTGTGATACGCATGCATTCACTCACAGCCATCACCTTCAGGTCCCCTTAACAACAAAACAGCAAATGAGAGTGGAGTTCCAGTGGATTTTCAACAATGAGTGCCATTTGTGTTAGATTTTAAAATCCAAATTTAGCTGAAATTTTCCATATGTTTTGGTTTTCCCTTCTGCTTCTTCTGTAGCTCGCAGAATTGGGGGGCTGCAATAAAAATTTAGACAAAAACAAGTGTCTTTCTTTCTCCCATTGCCTTTTTTTTGACACTGGCCATAACTCTTGGTCTTGTAAACTTGGTACAGAAGAGGGGGAGGGGTCTCTCAGTATCCGCATATTGTTGTACTCAGTGCCACCTGATAAAAAGCTTATAGAAATGAGCTTTGCCACACACCACTGACCCACAGAGTCATTTTTCAGCTTCATGAACAAGTCCAAAGGAGAGGAAATTATTTTTTATTAACCAGGTACTAAAAACTAAAGCCTTTTTATAAGGGTGGCTTGCTTCTTTCCACTCAGACCAGTGAGTAAAGGAAAAGAAATCCAACTGCAATAACATTGCCCGTAGCTAGTTTTATTAAAATCTATAAGGTGAAATTTTTAATACAATCAAATCATCATAAAATGTTAGGCATTTATGGTAAATACATCTATTATTGTACACCTTCCTTCGGTGATACCACTCTTGGGAGAAAAGGATTTTGTATGTTTCAAAAAATGTGCCTTCGTAAGGTGCATTTCGGCTGCCGTACTTAGAGTCAGGTTGGATTTTCCATTATAAATCGGTTTCCAGGGGTTTATTACTTTGTCATTAAAAAAATCCGCTTGTGGCTGAAACATTGCATATAGTCTTACCTCAGCAGCATTGCTTTTTTCTTAAAAAGTACCCGAATTGGCCCCACTTAGTTGAGCCAAATGGAAGTGACAAACGATGGTTGAAATGTATCATAAGGAACCCTTTGCCTGCCACAACTCCATCAGAGAGCCAAGCAAAAGATTACAACCACAGTCCCCAGTCTTTCTTGGGGAAACTGAGGCTCTGTTTTGAGACACCCCTGTATTTCTAGGCAAAGAAGAAGAAACTAGAAAAGAAGAAGAAAGAAAAAAACTCTGACTATTATTTACTTAGGAGGATTAAAGTAAAAGAATTTTCTAAGAGCACACATTTTTCCACAACAATGTTGACATTGTCTTCTTTTCTCGACGGGAAAGAGAAGTTCTTGAAAGTATGGCATTGAAACCCATTTTGACAAAGGGGCAGGGTTCATTACTGTGCTGTGGGTCTGTCAACAGCTCCTTCTTTGGTGGCCACTGGTACTGCTGAGGCTGTAGGGGGAGATCAAACTCACCTAGAGATGTCATAGAACACGGGCTGCACAATCGGTTATGGAAAACGACATCTCTAAGATGCCCTGTGGAGCAGTTTGACTGTGCAAACCAAGTCTCGATCGGTTGGAATCCACACAATAACAACAAGCACCACCAACAAGCATACGAGACTAGCTTTTTCATTCATGTGCCAAATTGTTTTTGCTTATTTTAAAATACCGTGTGTGAGATAAAGCAGCCCTTTGAAGCAGTTGGGAAAAACAGTCATGCATTAAAATCACTAAGGACCCCTTCTGCGATCAGGGTTGTGAAGTAAATCATGGCAACCCTGTAATACCAATCAGCTTTGGAATAAACTGGGAAATTCAGTTTCTTTATGGCAACCATGACAAATCCCATGACTTGGAAAGGTTTCAGATTCCTCACCTGGAAAATGCATGGGGTTGGATTTGGAATTACCAGGATCCTTTGCAGTTCCACATCCTAGGATAAAATATACAGATAAGATCTATGATAGCATTTTTGGTTTAAGAGCCTATCACTTTATGCAACTGTTAGAATTAGACCACAAGAAGCCTCCACTCTAGCCTTCTGGTTTCCCCATGGAGGGCAATCTCGGCATTAAGAACAAGATCTGGTCCCCCAAGTGTCTTTAAGTCGAAAGTGTGGGTAATTGGAACAGGTGCTTCTGATTCTTATTTCGCTTTAATCCAGTAAGTGTGGGCTGCTAACTGAAAGATTCAACCATTCAAACCTACCAGTTGCCCCTTAGAAGAAAGAAGCTCCTCTCCGTTCACCCAAAGACCAATTTAGGAACCACACCCAGGGTTGCCGTGAGACAGAATCGACTCAATGCAAATTGAGTTTGGGTCTACAGGGCAAGAAAAGGATCCATACCTTGATCAATTATTTAAAACCAGCATCCCTTCTCGATGCCTGGTTAGGTTAAAAATAATTTGGCATACTCCATAACATGCATTAATAAAGGGAACACGGGAAGTTTTCTCTGAAGGAAGCGGCATTTGAATCTGCCAATAGCAGTGAATACAGTGAACGATGTGCCTTCAAGTGAAGATATTTGTGGTTGTGGTTTAATATCTGGATGGCTGAACCGTTTCATGGTGAAGCCAAGTTTGCAGTAACACTACGGGGCAAGGAGCAGCTGTTTATAAGTCAGGTTATAAGCCCCAAACTCACGGTAGTACAAAATCAATAATAGTTGGACACATGGATTTTTTTGGTCTATACAATTTTCACTATAGGTAGCTTCTAGCTATTAGATATTGGAGAGAAAATATCACAGACAATATGTTCCATATGGCAAAATTTTAAAAAATCACTTTTCAAAACATTTGCACTAAAAATGTTTGACTAATTTTTATACTTTCATTCCCCCCCCCCCACAGATTACATGATTTCAAAACCAGATTGTGCCCCTTAATGATGTCTCCTTTAGGCTAATATGAACAGAACTTTGTTTTCTCAGTATCACTCATTAGTAAAGGAAGAAGGGGACACTTTCTCTGAAGAATGCAGTGTCTACATTTACTGTTAACAATGACTATGTGTGGTCTACCTTGCCAAACATGCACCGAAGGAAGAACCCAGACATTGATTGTTATTGATAAAGAGGTTTGTTCATTTCAGTCTGCTAGTTCTAGATACTTTGACATGTTTTTCTTTCTGCGGTAAACACATATTTGCTTGCCTCACAGTGCATTTGGCATTGAAATTATAATGGGTTTTGTTGTTGTTATTTTACCAACAAATGCCTTAATTGATACTGTAGCTGCAACCACTGGCTCCAACATGGCAATGACTGTGAGAATAGCCCAAGACCCAACAATGTTCCATGCTGTCAAATGGGGAGTTGCTGTGAGGAGAACAAACTTCAAGGTCACCTAAAATAAGGGCACCATCAGTGGTCCCTCGGTAGCACAAACAGTTCAGTATTTGGCTGTTCATTAGAAGGTTACTGATTTAAAGCTATCCTGAGGTGTCTGGGAAGAGGGCGTTGGCAAAGGTTTTCTGAACCATCTCAGTCAGAAACACCCAGTGGAGTGCAAGTCTAGTCAGTCACACAGGGGTCTGTCATGAGTTAGCAATAACTCTATGTGGCAACAGGGTGAGATGTATCAATATACGTTTCCTTTCTTCCTTTCTCAGAAACAAAAGTTAAATGATCATTAATTTACAATGACCACACCCTCTACTCTTTGCCAATCATTCCTGCACACACACTCACTTATTTATACTTGTATGCTTTATCTTTCCATTCATATCGACTAATTATCAGTCTTAATAAACTACTTTCGTGAATTCTATATCAATACCCAAGAATCCCTCTTGTTCTATCCTAAGAAAGGAAACAGAATTAGTTGCTCTGTGTTTTTCCAATAGAGAATTGACTATTCATACTTAGGCAACTGAATTTGGAAGAGGGAAACAGTGACATAGCATAAGGCAAAAGACCAAAACCAACACCAAAGAATCTATTTTAGAACAAGATGATAATCTTCAGCCCATGTCTATCCAAAGTAAACAAAAATATGGATACAGGAAGAACAGGTTAACCTACATATTTATCAGACTTTAAAAATATGCTGGCTGGATACAATCATCCCCAATCACACACCAGCAATATGTAAACCTGGCCCCAGTAAAAGCATTCACAACTTAAGAGTCATCATCTCTTGAAAATTTCAGTCAGAAGTAAAATTAATATCCAACTTCGATCATTTAAAACAATGAACAAGGACAGAATTGAATTCAAACAAAAGTCAAGAACACATCAGAGATTTCAAGAAAAACAAAAGTTGCGTAGGAAAAGAGTGGAATCTCAAATAGTTTTTGTTTGGAAGCATTTGTGATAGCATTAACCTCCTTATATATTTTATGCTCCTTTCAAGGCGATGAATCCTTCTAAATCCCCGAGTCCCTCTATTACAACATTCCTCTAATGTGTGTGTGATCCTTAGCCTACTCCACAATCCACTTGTCTACTTTTAATCTATTTGTTGTTTGTACTCCAAATAGAATATATATGCTCTATGAGTAGGGACTGTCTCCTTAAATAGAGTATTAATTCACTGTCAGTAGAGAGTGTCTCCCAAAATAGAGTCCAGACACTCTAGAATAGAGGCCGTATTACATATATACTCCATGTGCCTAGCAAAAGCCTATCCCACAACACCCCTCAATAAACCTGAGTGGGAGAAAGAGATGGAGCAAAGAGGGCGGGAGAAAGGCGAGGGGGTGGGAGAGAAGTTAAAGGGCAGGAGGAACTGTGAAATGGCAAACCATTTGAGAGGACTGATGGGAGAATCTACTTAACTGGTGATTGAATAAGATGACAGACAGACTTGTCCCTACATTCTTCTGAATAGACTACAAATCATTTTTACATTCTGCAATTTAGTGGGGAAAAACCATGATCTTAGAACCAATTACTGAGCCATGCACAGATGTTTAAAAGGAGGCACCTCTTGAGTTTTTCCCAAACGTAAAAAAATACACTCAATGTTATGGCATCAACATAAAAATCAACAGCTTTAGAATTTTAAGGGAAAATGAAAAGCTTTAAACTTTTGCTTTGAAATAATTTCCTATAAGTAAAATGGCCTTGGGCTGAGCCCCGGTGGTGTAATCGTTGAGTGCGGGATTGCAGCCCACTGGGTTGGTGGTTCAAATCCAGCAGCAGCTCTCCAGGAGCAAGACTGGGCCTCCTACACCCACCAGAGAGCAATGATGCTGCCCCCCCCCCCAAAAAAAAAACAAAAAAAAAAAAGTAAAAAGGCCTTGGGGGGAAAGTATTGAAAGCATCACATGAAAAAACCTAATTTGTGTTGGCAATGTCAAATTCCTAACACAGAGAATATATCTTTTATGTAATCATATATAATTCTTAGGAAACGCATTCTCTGGGGAGAATAATCACACCTGAGAACATTCTAACTTTAGAAAAAGAGTGCAGTGATATTTATAGTTAGTTCTTTTTGGAAAACTTAGGTTGCTTAAAATATAAATGTGAAAATGTCTAGCATAACGTATGTTTTCAGCAATCCCACAATCTACATACACAAAATTACCCCAGAATATTGTCATATACGCTAGTGTGTGTGCCACCTTTCAATAGAGCAAAAGTGAATCTCAATCCAAAAAATTAATGATACCGCTTTTCAATTAATGCTGCATTTTTATCCATTTGATCCACCAGATAACCTTTTACCATAGCTAAGATTAGCCTAATTTTAAAGTGAAGTCCCTGAAAGGTGCAAAGGCCTTAACCTCCTCTACTACAATCGTGTGGTAGCTCAAATTCACACCCAGTGGGGCCACAGGAACAAGGGTTGATAAACTGCTTCTGGAATAATTATTGTCAAAGACATCTTGGGGAGCATTTCTGATGCATGAGGTCACAAAAGATGGAATTCACTCAATAGTAATGTATATGTTCATTTTATGTTTAAATTATTTGAAGGATCATACAGCTAGTGGTAGAGCCATGATTTAAAACCTGAATTTACATCAATTACCATGTTTTGTCCCATTAATTAGATTATTTCCATCAACCACAGGTCTGCCTCTCTCAGGCCATTAAACAGAGTGAATTATGAATGTAAATCCACATAACACACTTATTATATGATCATTTTGATGACATTTCTCCCCTGCAAACACTATCTACCATTATTTAAACCAGAACCATGTTCATTTTTTTTTTAGCGTTTGTGTTTTTAACTTAGTGGAGGTTTTGTTTTCTTCTGTTGAATTATGGCAAATCAAAATTTTAAAAACTGAAATCACATGTACATTTAATTACTAAATTGTTGATTTGTAAGGTATCCTTTGATAAGGAAATGACACATGCACACATACAACAGTTACATTAAATATTTACCTTCAATCTGGTAAGTAACAGGTTTATTAAAGCTGGGCATGCTTGACTCTAGACCAGAGGTTCCCAAACTTATATGGTCTACTCTCCTATTAAAAAAAAATTCCTCATGACCTCCCTAGCAATGAAAACCTTTTATACTCCAGCCCAGAATCCAGGATAAAGTGTAGGCATCTGCTCTTACAATGCCCTTAGATCATTCCACACACCACCAGAGGGCGGTGGCATCCACTTTGGGAAACTATGCTCTAGACTAAAATTCTTTTAATAAATCATTTTATTGGGCTTGCACAATTCATCACAATCCATCCATCCATCCATCCATTGTGTCAAGCACATTAGTATATTTGTCGCCATGATCATTCTCAAAATATTTGCTTTGCACTTAAGTCCTTGGTATCAGTTCCTCATTTTCCCCTCCCTTTCAGATCCTCCCTTCTTCATGAACCCGGGATAATTTATAGATTACTATTTTGTCATATCTTCACTGTCCAACCTCTCCCTTCACTCACTTTTTTGTTGTCTGTCCCCCAGGGAGGAGGTTATATGCAGATCCTTGTAATCAGTTTCCCCTTTCTACCCCACCTTCCCTCCACCCTCCTGATATTGCCACTCTCACCACAGGTCCTAGGGGTTCATCTGCCCTGGATTCCCTTACTTTCCAGTTTCTATCTGTACCAGTGTTCATCTTCTAGTCTAACCAGATTTGCATTGGGAGCTTAATAGTGGTGGGGAGGTGTGGGGGGGGGGGGCAGAGAAGAGAAGCATTTAGGAACTAGAGGAAAGTTCTGTTTCATAGTGTTACACTGCACCCTGAATGACTTATGTCCTCCCTGCAACCCTACTGTAAGGGGATGTCCGATTGCCTACAGATGGATTTGGGGTCTCCAATCCGCACTCCACCTCATAGACAATGATATGACTTTTGTTCTTTGATGCCTGACACCTGATCACCTGGACACATCATTATCACACAGACTAGTATGTTTCTTCCATGTGAACTTTGTTGCTTTTAAGCTAGATGGCCTTTTGTTTACCTTCAAGAATTTAAGACTCCAGATGCTCTATCTTTTGATAGTCGGGCACTGTCAGCTCTCTTCACCATATGTTCTTATGTATCTGCTTTGTCTTTGGCGATTGTTTGGGGAAGACGAGCATCATGTGATGCCAGTTTAACAGAACAAAGTGTTCTTGCATTAAAGGAGTACTTGAGTGGAAGCCCAATATCTATCTACTACCTTAATACTAAATCTATAAATATATATGCCTAGATCTATTTCCCCATCATCATATATAAATAAATTTATATACATATGTGCCTGTATTTAGACCTCTATAAATGCCTGACTATCATTCTTAAACAATGAATCTCCACAAAGAAAATAGTCGGCATGGCAGAATGGCCCTGAAGTCACTCGACGTACCTCAGTACGGCTTGCACAACTTCACACACACACGCCCCCACCCCCCGCCTCACATACACACAGGCCTGGTTCCCTTGAACTACTGAATCAGAATTCCCCAAAGAGGTGTACTTTCGTAAACCTCCAAAAGGGATTCTGATTAACATCAAAATTCATAACCTTGGCTATAAAATTTAATATCCCTCTCCTCTGTTTTTATACAATTTAAAAAATGTCTATAAGGACAACAACCTTCGCTGTTTCTGAACATTTCACAAACACAGTTCCCTGGAGGCAAAACATTCCCTGTCTCCCCTGGGTTACAGTTACTCAGACAAGCACAGGATGTGAGTAATACCATGAAGTAGGCCACCATTTCTGGGTGTCCTTTACACTGACAGAGCAAAGGAGAGTTTCTTCCTAAATATGAGAGCCTCCTTGCAGAAATGCTAAGTGGAGATTATTTAAAGGCTTAAGTACACAGAAACCTGACACACTCATTTTTTAATGGGGAGGTTGATTGTTGTTTATTTTAGCTTTTGAAATCTATCCTAATTCTGGCTTTCTGGAACCCCCCTAAAGCCTACTTTTTAAGTTAACAGACTTGCTTTCTACTGTCCAAGGGATACTTTGAACTTCACTGAAACATGTCTATGAATGGAAATAAAAATAGCTCGCATTAAACGCTAAGTACTTCCCCACACGCATTTCACTCGCCACAAGGTCCATTGTTCCAGGCTCTGCTTTTAAGTAGTCTGTAGGAAATTTTCACTGAAACAATTTCCCATAACCAAGAAAAGGAAGAACAAGTGATCTCTCTCTCTCTCTCTCTCACGCACGCACGCACGCACGCACACACACACACACGCACACACACTTCCTAGTCTTTAAATGTCTGGAGCACTAAAAGCAGCTCTGCCAGAGTGGCGAGCATGGGAAGTGGGAGGCTTACACCATACTCAGAGCCTGTGACTTCCCAGAGAGAGGCCTTGCCCCAGCCCTGCTCCACAGAAAGAACCTGGCTCCAGATGAAGTGTTGTGCTCACAGACTGAGACACCTTCCCAACTTCCCACCTCATTTTACGTACTGTGTAAGGACATTCTCATAAAACTCAGGAATATTTTAAATATACAACAAAAGTAAGAAAACAAATAGGAGAAACATGTCAGGTTTAATTCTTTCCCCTAATTCTAATTTTCACCAATTTTAAATTCTTTTATTTTATCTAGGTTAAGTCATATATTTATATACACAGATATGTTCCTAGTTTAATTAAGTCTACACATTAGCCCAAATTAATTTCTTTGCTTCTTTAGGATATATATATTCAGACTTTCTATTTCATCTTCTGTCAAGTTGTTTTGTGTTTTTTTAAAACAAAAATCCACTTTACCTAAGTTTTAAAAGTTATTGACATAATTTCTTCTTATTAAAAAATCTCTATGCAATCATTATAATATGTTTTATCTATAATGTTCTACTATCCCAGTCATTCTTATCATGTTTTCAGAATACTGGTTGTTTTGTTCATCTAGAAATGTTTGGCTAGTCATTTTCAAAAGTTCATTCAGCACCAGTCACCTTTCATGCTTTCTGAACCTTCCTGTTAGAGGAGGCCCTGTCTAGCATCAATGGTTCAGCAAATAACTCTTAGTCAAAAGAGAATTCCAGAACATTCTACCATGTTCCTGCAGAACCTGTACCTAGACCAAGAGACAGTCATTCAGATATAACAAGGGAATGCAGCATGAATTAAAATCAGGAAAAATATTCATCCAGGTCCCATTTTTTTGTCATCCTTCTTAAAATTGTGCAGAGCTATGAGCGCCTCCCCCCCAAAATTATTGAAAAAAAATTGCGCTGAGCAAAAAAAATCCAGGAAGATGGACTATAGAAATAAGAAAAAAAAAAGAAAGAAGAAATCATCAGATTTATAGCAAGGCTAATTAACAAGCTGTACTATGCTGATGATTTGACCATATTTGCTTAAAGCAAGGAAAGTCTGAAGCACTTGCTGATGAAAACCAGAGACTATAGCCATCAGTATGTATCACAACTCAATGTAAAGAAAATTTAAATCTTTACAAATCGACCCGTATACAGCATAATGATAAATGGAAATTAGATTGAAGCTATAAAGAGTCTCATTATTTTGCTTAGATCAATGCCCATCGTGCCATCATGAGATAATATGACACAAAACCATTTTCCAGTGTTGAAGATAAAGATGTGACTTTGAGGACGAAAGTGCACCTAACCCAAGCTATGATATTCAATTGTCTTAGAAGCACATGAAAATTGAACAACGAATAAGGAAGACTGCAGAAGAATTGATGCATCTGAATTATGGTGCTGGTGAAGAACACTGAAAAGTGCCATGAACTTCAAGAACGAATAAATAAGTCTGCATTGAAAGGAGAGCCAAAATACGCCATAAAATTGAGAAGCAAATCTTTGTCTCACATACTTGGACACACCATCAGGAGGGACCCGTCTCTTAACAAGGACCTCATGCTTGATGAGGTTGAAGGTCAGCAGCAAAGAGGAAGACCTCAGTGAGATGCATGAACACAGTGGCTGGAACGATGGGCTGAAACCTAACAATTTTAGAGGATGCCACAGGATCGAGCGGCGTTGCTTTCTGTGATCCTAGAGCCACTCGACATCACAAGTGACGTAACGGGACCTACCACCAACAGCTCAAGACCAGCAATGTTCTGGATATTAGCCATGGTTTGTTAGGATCCACACAGTCAGATGCCTTTGCATCTTCTGTGAAACACAAGTAAAAACTTAAACATAAGCCATGATATTTTTATATGCTTCCAATGCCTGTGAAAGCTGGACACTTCATAAGGAAAAGAGAAGAATTTGATGCATTTGAATTGTGGGGCTAGCAAATAACAATCAAAGCATCGTGGGTTACGAAAAAGGACAAACAAAACTGTCTTGGAAGATGAGCAGCCAGGATGGTCCTTAGAGGCAAAGATGGTGAGGCTTCGCCATACGCACTTCGGGCGGACTGTCAGGAGAGGTGCGCCCCAGAGAAGGACATCCTGCTTGAGGGGTGTAGAGGAGTAGAGGGGCGACAAAAGAGAGGCAGTCCCTCAGTGATACGGCCTGACACAATGCGACAATGGCCGTAACAGTGGGCTCAAGCACAGAGACAGGGGGGAGGATGGTGCAGAATCAAACTGCGGGCCTTCTGTTGCACTCGGACTCGGAATCCACTCAACGGCACCTCACCACCTAGAAAATATCGTTCTGGTCTTCTCTGCTTCCAGCCAAGGCCTGGTGGGGGTCAGCAATGACCTGTGTCGTCCCATGTCCTCCTCTGAATGCTCCTTGAAACCTGGCAGCTCCTTGTCAATGGACCCCTGCAGCTGTGCATCCAATTGTGTTCACATAATTTTTTCAGTGTGTCTTTTGGAAAATATCCTTTGCTTCGGCAGTGTTTCCACGAGTGGGCAATACCATTCACTGGGGTTGGGGTGGGAGGGAGTGGTGCTTGAAAGATCCTAAGGGGTTGTCAGCCCAGATACCTGCAGTTTATTCTAGATACGGACCATAGGATGAAAGCTTTTCATTGCCAATGGGCGCTGAGTATCTTTTTTTTTTTTTTAATGTAAAGTTGGAAGTAGGCCAAATAAGTTTGGGAATTTATGGCATAGAGTATTAACGAATGAAAAGAGGAATTTGCTGAATAACCGTATGAGGTATATGCAGTTGAATCCAAGGAGCAGTTTTTGTCCCATTCCGCAATTGGTTAAAGTTAAACTCCCCTGAATTACTTCTCCTGGTCCATGCAGCCATTTAGTGGGAATTCTGGAACCACAATGAACCCCTCTGGCATTTGAACCAGACCCGGTTTACACACAGATATGGAAAGGTTTCCAAAGATAGCAACAGAAAATATCCAGTAATTTAAGTTTTTATGAGGAGGAACAAGCAGTGCTATACAGGAAAGAGGCATTAGTCCCCAACACAATACTGCATGAGCTCAGCAGTGACCTGCAGGAAAAGAACTTTTTCTGGGAGGTAGCAGAAGACATCTCCTGAAAGAAGAAGGTTATCAAACCCTCATGAAAAGAAGCAAACAGTGAGAGTTGCTATGAAAGTAACAATAGCAATGGTTTCCTGGGTGAGCGAGAACCTTCCAGCCTACCAGAATCTGACCTGCAATTCAGAAGTCTAGAGTCTGGCACTAACACCTCTCCAGTTCTTATTGCAGGGGAAAAAAAAACAGCTGCCGAAGCACATAAATACAATCCAATTATGCCTAGGATTATTGGGGAGTTACAGTTAAATATAGCTATCCTTTTTCCTAGAAAGGCTAGGAAAATGATGGCCAACAGTTAAGCAAATTTCTGGTTCTCAACATAGGTCTGACCCCCATTGTCTCCCTCCTAGATGGCCTGGCATCGTTGTCTGCATGGACACATATTTGCTTGGTCTTTCCTTCTCTGGGACCAGCATAACTGGGTTCTAAAAATACTTTTTCCCCAAAAAATACTGACACTAATTGATTTGAACACAGAACACATTAGTCATGTTCACACTATGCCAAAATAAATAAATAAGTAAAAGATGATATTCTCAGAAGTCACGTAGTTTTAAAGCATAGGATCCTGGATTCAACTTGTACTAATATCCCATTTTCCCATTGCTACTTCACAAGTAATTGCAGTAATTAAGCCCGAGTACTAATATTTTTCATAATGTTACAGGGTATTAATGACTATTTCACAGTATCTGTCCCCTCTTTTCATCCCTTTTTAGCGAATCCTCAAGTACAGTTGGCTTTTTCTTTCTTTTTAGTGCCAATCCTTAATATACATAAAAGTCTACCCACCGTTTTGTTGCAAAGATGATGAACAGACAAACACACTCACGCCCACTGACCTCACCAATAATGACTCCTTTTGGACAGAGTAGACCTGCTTCAGTAGGCTTCTAAGACTTCATGTTTAAGGGAGGAGAATGCATCTTTTTTTCTCCTCAGTGTTTAGACCCTGTGTTTAGCAACCCAGTCTGTAATTTGCTCCACAAGTTCCCTATTAAAATCTTCTCTCCTCTTCATCTACACCTTGCAGTGTATGCCTGTCTCTCATACAGGTGGCAACATTCTCCCCAGTGGTGAGAATGGTGACTTGTGCCCTTCTGGTCTTGAAAGAACCACCACGAGAGTTCCTCCGGCTGCTGCCTTCTTCCCTTTGGCATCCTTGGCAACACTGGAGGTGACATGCGAAAGATGCCGAACCTGCCATCTCTGACATTTGAAAGAGCGAAGGAGAGCTATCCTGCTGACCTGAATTCTTATAAATCCCAGAATACTCTATGAACCAGAGAAGACATTCATTTTATTGTGGTAATCTGTTGTCATTCTATAGTCTCTCTCTTACCACACTGTGCCTGGTTTAGCAGAGATTGGAATTGGCAACTTGAAGTGGTGGATGCTCAGAAATGACTTCGATCTTACCGTTATCTTAAGAGCCAGAATCTGGTGACAGGAAGACAGATGTAACCAAATGGAAAGCTAGCTGACCAGGCAATTGAATGAAAGAGAGTAACATTGAGGTCTTCAGTTACTAGATGGCTGATTAATGGTTCCATGAAGGAGAGTTCAAAGTTCTAGGAGGAGAGATTGTTAAGGTCATAGTCTGAGTTTGTAATTTTTGTTCCTTGCAGCTTATAGCATGGTATGAAAACAAAGACATGAGCTAAGCACAGATTAAGTAGTTTATAGATGAAAATAATAAAAGAGAGTGGAGAGAGACCAAAAGAACTCTGGGTAACAGAGTGGGTGCAAGGTTGTCTGGTAACTGAGAGGTCCATGGTTCAAACTCCCCGGCCTCTCCACAGGAGAAAGATGTGGAAATCTGTTCCCATAAAGTTTACAGACTTAGAAACCCTGCAGGCCAGGGGTGCTCACACTTTCTCAGCATGTGAGCGACTCATAAAATGATCTACCAACTATAAAAATGCAAAACATATATTTATTTTTATTTATGTATTATATTTCTTCATAAATGCATTTAGAATTCTTCATATGTGCAAAGTATGTTTATATACCTTACATAACTGCATGAGTCCATATTGTACAATACCACACAATTAATTAACTCTGTAAAGTTCTGGCCATGACCTGCGTTTACTCTGATGACTTGCACTGAATGGAATGAGTCAGGGATGCATAGTCCGGACAGTAGCTGCTGACAGCCAGCATCAAGCACACTTCCAAATGGTCATCAGTTGTGGTAGAATAGTACTTGGACTTAATGATCTTTATGTGGGAAAAGGCTAACTCATATAAATAAGTTAAGCTGGATAGTGCAGTCAAGGATAGCACATTTTCTCATGTTTGGGTACTTCCCCTCTGTTAGTAAGTTCCAGAACTGGTGAGTCGCTCTGGACTTCAGATGACTGTCAGCTTGTAGTGCCAAAAATTCCTATTCCGCATAACAGTGATAGGTTTTTTTGTCCTAGTTGTTCCAGCTCCCCCACTCATTTTATTACCCTTTCTTACTTAAGAGGAAAAAAAAACAAGGTCTAAAAATTGGTGACAACTTAGTTTGTCGGTTTTGCTGCCTTTCGTGCAGTTGATTGAGCATGCATTTCACAAGTAAGATTGCATCTGATTGGCTGTGCTGTATATCAATTAAGTCACGGGATTGATGATAGGGTTACATGTACTTTTTTAAGTTCCTGCAATCTACATTTGTGATCAACTAGTAGATGGTGCTTGGCGCCCTGAGCAACCCTGCTAAAGGCAATTGAACTCAACAGCAATAGCCTTTGAGGGGAGCAGAAATGCTGAGACTTTGCCAGGTTCAAATTCTGGCCGCTTCTAATAACCAAACGAACAACAGCCAGCAAGAGGCTTTCAACGACCACAGCCCATCAATTTTTTTCAATTGAACCAGACATTTAACCTAGTGACCAAAATGGCTGTAGAACTGCTGTCACCCCTACCACTTGCTGTTTCAGATGGACGCAATAAGCAACACTGAATTAAAAAGAAGCATGGAAGATGGAAGGAAAAAATAAAGAAAAAGCTGAGTTTAAAAATAGGTGTAGAAAAACATTGGGTGTGGTGCTTCGATATCAACTCATATTAAACGTGAGATATAACTATTATTGAAGAAACTAGGAACCTATAGTAAAAGGAGCAATTTATTAGCATATTCTAAGGACCCCCAGAAGTCAATTGTCAAAAAAAAATCAATTCTCCCTTTAACTCTCTTCTATCTTCAGAAGCTGAATGAAAATAATACTTGACTCCCAGCACCTGGAAGTGGGTTGTGAAAGCTCTGGAGCCTGCCAGATGGTCACCTTCCCCACTGTCCACCTCAGATGTGTTCAGGAGAATCTCCCAGAGTCCTGGACAAGGCCTTGGACAACAACAACAACATGATCAGCAGACAAGTTTTGGAAAGGTGACATGCACGGAGCCCCGGTGGCTTCATGGCGAAGTGGATATACATGGAAGCTGACTAAGTATTGATGGTCTTAACCTGCCAGATCCTCTGCAGAACAAGAGCCTGAGATCTGTGCCCCTGGAGACGACAGCACTGGATTCTCCATGGGACATTTCCATCTTGTCCCTTGAGGATTTCTATATCTCAGAATTGACTTGGTGGCAACTGGTTTGGATTTTGCTCAATTTTCTTTAATCATTTGTCTGTCTTAGTCAGCATAAGTCCAAATATGTTTTTGTTCATGAGAACAAAAAGATGTTTTTAGTCAGCATATCTTATTTTTGTAGATAGAGCCTATATGGTGAAGTAAAGCAGATTCTCTCTTTTGGACAAGATAAACCCACGTGTCTTCTTGGTATTGTTGAGATGATCGTCACTAGAATCTAAAGTAAAATTTCAGGAACACTGTAAAGTGAAGGAAATCCCCGGAGAATGCACGCTTTGGTAAGAATGGACAGCTTCTCCATGCGGCTTCTCCTCTCATCAGTTTGTCTCCTGTTTCTAATTTAAGACTTCTGAGGGGGGCTTCAAAATGTTCATGATTATCTTATTTTTCTCTTTTGCTTTCCCATTGTTGTTTTTTTTTTTGTTTGTTTTTTTTTTTGTGTGTGTGTGCAAACTCCCACATTCAAAGGGGAAAAAAGAGTTAGCTTCAAGGAATGAGGTGATGTGATTGGTGGGTTGACTTTCATATGCATTTCATAAAAGACTGGAATCAGTGTCAATGGCATGCTTCACTGAGTAGTTAACTCCCAAGTTAGTTCCTTCCTGTGGAGAGTCAGACAGGCACCTTCACAATGAACTGCAAGTCAATGTGGTGAAATCCAAAGTCCTCACAACTGGACACATAGACAACATCATGAGAAGTAGAGAAGAGACTGAAGTTATCAAGGATCTCAGTGTACTTGAAGCCACAGTCAAGAAATCCAGTGATCTCTTTAAAGTATCAAAGGCAAAGACGTCACCTTGAAATCTAAGGTGCGCTAACCCACCCCATGGCATTTTCAGTCACCTGATATGCATGTGAAAGTTGGACAGTGAATAAGGAAGACAGCAGGAGAAAAGTCTGCACTGAGTTAGGATGCTTGTGAAGAATATCAAAGGCACCACAGCCGGCCAGAAAACAAATCTGCTTCAGAAGAAGTGCAGGCAGAATCCTCAGTCGTGAGCCATTCATCTCCCCGCCCTTGGCCATGCTATCAGGACACAGTGCCATGCTGGGCAGAGCCTCACTGGCAGAGGCTCACTGCGAGGGACTGAAGCAGCAGCCGTGAGGTTGGCTCGAACATGACACTGTCTGGATAGGCCAGGGCTCCCCAGTGCTTTGTTCTCTGGTACCTAGAGTCACTGAGTGGCAGAATGGACTCCGTGTCACCAAATCACCACAAGTCAGTTACTCTGATTATGTCATCACATAAATTTTGCCACTGATTAAAGAGATTTAGAAAACTAACCATGCCTCAGCTACTTCTACAATTCTGAAGATAAGAAATGTTCCTCTCTCGCTAGTTTGACTAAGAATACTACTTCAGTTGGAATTTCTCTCTCTTCAGCCTACCTCCTTCCTCGTTTTCTATGAGTAGTCAAAATAGCAGAGTAGCACTTTTGGAGTGACATGGCATTTCAGGGAAAACCCACACGACAACTGTTTAAAATATTCTTTGCAAGCATCTGACAGAGAGCTACAACATAGGCAGTTTGGAGGCTTTAATTGTACTCAAATTCTACACTAGTAGAAACGAATAAGATGTGAGAATTTAAAAAAAGAGAAGGTTATGAATCTAGTTTTTAATTGAGTACTTTTCATGTGCAAGACTCTGCACTGAATTTTTAACTGGCAATATAAACCTGAATAAAGATAAAAGCGTTATGATCAGAAATTCTATGACAGGGCAGATTTTCCACCTTGAGCTCCTCAATGCTGAAAGACAGACCAGGCTCAGGGAGGTATGGAAGCAGACGTCTCCTCTGTACCCTGCAAACTGATGAGCCAAACCCAAAGGACTGGACAGAGGGTCCCAGGATATCAGAAACTGTTGGGCACGTGACTATTAACTGAGTGGTGGGTGCTTATAGCCCATCCAGAGGCATCTGGGGAAAAGGCCTGGTGATGGGGTTCCAAAAGAGCACCATCTCTGAGAGCACAACACAACAGGGAACCGATCTACCCCAACACAAATGGGGGTGCCAGGAGCCTGAACTGCTGCATCAGCAATGGTGAGCTCTCTGAAGTCAGGCCTCCACATCCTTCTGTCTTCAGAACTTACAGTTCATTCCTCATCATCTATTAGCACAACTAGACGGCTCCCAGATGAGCGCCATAAAAGGTCGTACATGAGCAGAGTCCACGCCACAGAGTAACTGGGCAGCCATTTAATCAGAGCAAGGAAAGAAACTGATGAGCAGGAAGTCTGCCCCAGGAGGCAAGTCTCTGCCAAAAAAATGGGGAATAGATTTGTGCCCCGAGGGACTAGCACTACGTTCCCTGAGAGGACCTCAGTGAGAATTCTAAGGAGACTCAAGAAGGCAGTCTAGAGTTTTCCCATGTCTGAGGAAATTGCTTCAGACAAAGAAACTGAATACTAAACTCCTCCTTTGAAGTGAACTATAAGTCACATATATTATTCAAATTGAGGGCCCTGGTAGTGCTGTGGGTTAGAGGACGTTCTGCTAACTGCTTTGGCAGTTTAAACCCACCAACTGCTCCATGAGAGAAAGATGAGATTATATGTCCTGGTAAAGATTTTCAGTGTTTGAAACCATATATAGGGTGGCTATAAATCATGATTGGATTAATGGCAAGAGCTTCATTTTTTTGTCTCTTGTTCGCTAATACCCAAACTCCAACTTCAGAAAACCAAACTCACTGCTATCTCTGCCCACTCAGAGCGACGCTAGAACTACTGCTGTACATTTATTCATATGTAGAGGAGAAGAACGCCTCGTCTTTCTCACGCAGAGCTGCTGGTGGGTTTAAACTGCTGACCTTGCAGCTAGCTGCCCAAAGCGCAAGCCTTAGTCAAAGTAGGCTCCACACGAAGGAAGAGGGAAACCACCTCATGCAATCAATGCATCACTGCCTGGCGCTGCCTTCCTCTCTCCTGGGATTAGGACCAAGGGGAAAGCAGGCAGGAGGCACACAGGATGAGAGTGTCTTGAGTGGCAGCTAATGGCTTCCTCTCAAGGTACTTCTTCCTTCACAATGTATTTGATGGGATGCCTACTGCTAGCACACTTAGCCTACAGAGTTGTCATCAAGGGGTCATTTCAAGATAGAATGTTGGAAATGTGATTTCAATGGAATAGGTTCAATAACAATCAGAGGGTAAACTGGAGTGAATGGAAAATATAAATCAAGGGAAATGAGGTGTGAGGAATTATCCAAGGAACTAAAGGAGGAAGCAAGGAAGCTGCCTACATCCCATAGTGTGCTACCATAGAATGTTCAGTATCCCTTGGGGGCCCTGGGATCCGTGTTAGCCCCATGGGCCATGGTTTAAACTCACCAGCTACTCCACTGGAAAAAAAAATAGGAGACAGTCTGTTACTGTTCTAACGACTCAAAGCCTCAGAAACATGGAGAATGTTGGACTCTGCCTTTCAGGGTCACTGCGAGTCCACATAGACTCTGGGCAGCCAGTTGGGATTTGGTTTATAGAGCTTCAAGTAACTGATGAAGGTGATCAAGTGCGTAATCTGGGGATGATGCAGGCTGAGTCTGGCTACCATGACAGCTTTTAAAAGGGTCTATCTGAAGGGGATAGGGAGTCCTTGTGGCATACTGGTTGTGTACTGGGCTGCTAATCACAAGGTGAGCAGTTCAAACCTACCAGCGGCTCCACAGGCAGAAAAAAAAAAGACTTTCTAGTTATGTCAAGAGGTAAGAGTTTCCAAAGCCACTGACTGGAGCAGTTCTAGCCTGTCCTCTTGGGAAGCTAAGAGTCAACATAGACTCATGGCAGTGAGTGAGGATATTTCACAGGTGCATGATTGAGAGACAGAGAAGGCTAATTCAAGAAAATAAAAACACAGTGGCTCAAGGGAATATAAGCAAAATTAAATGCTACAATGTACCAAGAACAAACCCCTAATTCACCGTCACTGAGCACATTCTGACCCACCACAACACTGTGCACTGTGTGTTCCAGGAGTAGCCTGTTCTGGATTTACCCCATTTGGAAGGCTGTCAAACAAAGTGGTCCCGGGCCTGCTGTGTAGAAGTAGTCTGAACCCAACTCAGAAGAACAATGCCACCCATCAATGATACTATGGGCACACTATCTTTAAAATAAGGATGATGACTCTTCAATGAGTCTACGGGAGTCTTGGGACAGTTAACTGTTTACAAATAACAGTCCCTTGGCACCAGAATGAGAGAAAGGCCCTAAGCTCTGGCCAGAAACGATATAATGGACCAATCATGAACAAATCCGCGAAGTTCCAGAGCTTCGTAAGTTTATTTTGACAGACCAACGTGCGCCAGAACAAAACTGAAAACTGACTACAATCACTAGCAAAGGAACACAAATGTACTCATTTAGTCTGG
The DNA here is from genome assembly GCA_004026705.1 of Nesogale talazaci. Classification (NCBI taxonomy): domain Eukaryota; kingdom Metazoa; phylum Chordata; class Mammalia; order Afrosoricida; family Tenrecidae; genus Nesogale; species Nesogale talazaci. The sequence goes on along the minus strand of PVJH01000105.1, from coordinate 234,683 downwards.
TGTTTTCATCCAAAAGTAAAAAATGAGATTTTGAGAAGGGCACGTGCAGAACAAAGAAAGGATGCTGACCTGGCTAGTGGAACTGACACTTTCACAAGAGTTCTCCATCGGAGAAGAGCCTCTTTCTTTTCTGGAGGGACCCTGCATGCATGGGATCCCGCCACCCTGACCCCTTTTAAACAGGTTGCCTATGATACAGAGGTGTACATGACCCAGAATAGCTATAATTAAAAAGACAGCTATTTTGAGAGGAAAAAAAATCAAATGTTAACACTGTTGACAACAAAAAGAACTGCAATACAAGACTTACAAGCTGCTGGCTGGAAAAGAGGAAAGATTGAGAAATGCTCTCCCAGCAGGGACCCGGTTTTGCAAGAGGTAAGTAGCAGAATGAGCGCACATTTTCCCCAAACTTGGCTATGTCAGTCTCCAAAAGCCATGCGTACTTTATAAGAGAAAATGGACCTAAAGTACCCATCACCCTGCAGAAGACCTGATGGGAAATACCACAGCGCAAACAATAGCAACGAACAAAAAAGCAAGCCTCTTGTGACAATGAAGATTTCTAGTAATTGAAGCCACTAGCTTACAAAATACTTGGCACCTACAACTAGCCTTGGACGTCAGAATAGGAACCCACACAGCTGAGCCCCAAAAGAAAGCTGCTTCCACAAACACGACAGCAGAGAACACCCTCCCAAGGAGGAGGCCCGTGCTGCGGCACCCGCACTCCCCGTGAGGTGGAACTGCGTCTGTGGCGATGGGTTGGTTGCTTTCCTGCTGAAGCAATATCAGGTCTGAATTTGAACCTAACTGTTTCTCTCTCTCTCCTGCTTTCCCGTTGTGCAATCTGCCAGAAGATTTCCATGACGGACCCCAGGTGAGGGTCTATGAAATCCCATAACTTGTCATTCCCACCCAAGAATCCTTAGGTGATTTGTTTAAGTTCATTGGACCTCAGATTCTGGCTCTGAACATTATGAAATGTATTTGAAAATGCATTATTATTAAATACCTCAAGGTACTCTTTAGGGGATTTAGAAATAAGGTATGGAAAAAATAATGTGTCTTATATACTAAAAAATGAAGTTTCCAACATGTCTCCAATTCTTATGAAATAACAAGGTAATCATTTAAAAAAATTCTTTATAATTTCCAAATCTTAGATCAACTAAAAACACTTTGATGTGTTCCTATTTAATCTCTTTAATAGCCAAATAGATTTTCAATAATATTTTATGAAAAATGCTGTTCAGTATGTTCTCCAAGTGTGCTTTAAAACTTACAAAATTTATAGTTTGGAGTAATTTTATTTATAAATGCTTTCTTTTATTGATTTCTCTGTTTCCATGATTAGATCAGCCTTCTCTAATTGACACGAGTCAAACATTGCTATTATTTCCCAGTCCTTCCCAGCTTTCTTTTTTTCCACATATAACTCTCTGATCTGGCTGGAATGTATCTGAGGATATAATGGGCACTTAAGGACTAACTCTGAAAAAAAAAAAAAAAAAGGACTAACTCTGGGTTTTTTCCAGAGGGTGGGCCAGCCTTCCCAGAATCACTTTTGAAGAAATCTTTCCTTTCTTTACTAATTTAAATGTTATTTCATCATCTACCTGAACAGGGCGCCCAAGATGGTTTGAATGCACATGTAAACTTTGAGAGTGAATAGGGACTGGCTGGAGAATTCTGCAACCATGCCCAGACTGCTGATGGGAGCAGGCAAAGGTGACGCAGCACTGTCTCTGTCAGAGAAAGTGGGGAGGAGAGCAGTCAAGACACAGGGGTGCTAACCCCACATTCGTTAGCTGATTTCTGGGGTGTCCACCCCAACTCCCTTGAAGCTTTATAACATATTTTAAGAACATTTAGCTCACAATTCCCATTATTTCCCTTCTTAAGCAAGTGATTTATGACTCTCCTTTCATGTTTATTATTCCTCATGAATGCTATATTCTCTTTATTAGTTTCCAAAGAGTCTTGTTAGGGGTACAGTCGTACTAAATGTATAAACACACCTTTGAGGATAATGAACATCTTTTCAGCAAAGAGCCTTTCTAGAAATATAATCACACCATTTTAGTCATGTCTTCTTTTAAGTCATTCAATTAAATAAATGTCTTTATGCATATACACGTACACATACATGCACATTCACATGCTTATTTTTTCCATTATATGGCAAGCCTAACTTTGTTAAGTGTATTCCTCTACATTTTATATATTTCTGTTGTTGTTGCCCTTGGAAGCATTTGTTCATTACATTTTCTAAATAGATATTTTAAAACTTTCATTTTATATGCATCATATATTCTTCTAGCTTATTATTTTCTCTTATTATATCTAACAATTTTTCTGTTGGCCCACATCAGTGTTCTAGGTAGACAACCGGGATGTCCCATTTCCTGTTTGCCATATTAGTTATAACAACTCTTTCACTGTAGGTGTCTCTTTCAATAACCTAAAATAAAACTATGTTTCTCTTGCTGTGACTTCTTTTTGGTCGTACCGTCTCTATTGGTTATTATAGAAATTTCCTTGGTTGAATTTATTTGATAGGTTAGAATACCTTAAAAAAAATCTTTGTATGTCATGCTTTCTTTGACCTTTTGAAGGGAGTCTATTTTAAAAGCTAAGCTGAGCAAGTCTTTGCCTTTTAAAGTAGAAGCTGAAGCAATCACATTCTTTGGCATAATGAAATGTCTTATTTCACTTTAGGATCAGACACTTACTTGTAGGAACATAGTTGGCTGTTCTGTGTTGTCTGACAAGACCCAAACTACTTGTCACTCTCTGTATTTCAGATGGCGAGAAGGATGAGGGCTTTTACTCCCACCTGCAGGTGTTTTTTTTCCAGTAAAGAATCAGCGGCAACACCTCAACCCAAGTAGTTCCAAGAAGTTTAGATCAATCCATTTAGGAACTCTGCAGGGCCTTTTAAAACCTGAGCTCTTTTAGATTTGTGAAGAACCCAGAGCTGAAGGTCAGGAAACAGAAACCTGGCAATCATTTTCCAAGCAAATGCTATCTGCCCTAGAAAAACAGCTACAGGAAGACCGAAATCCTCCTGGTCAAAGAGAATTACAAATAGCCCTTTTCCTTTAAGAAAAAGATTCTGTGTCCCTATAACAAGGTCTACAATTCAGATAAAGTTGTTGGTGTGAAATGATTTTCTTGAAATATCTCTTTACAAGTCCTAGTGGTGTCGTGCATTGCTAGTTGGCTTGCTTACCACAAGGTTGGCTAATTCACCAGCCACTCTGAAAGAGAAAGATGAGGCTATTTGTCCACTTACACAGTCATACTCTCAGAAACTTAAAGGGGCAGTTATACCTTGAGGATGGTATACCTTGAGGAAGGCCCTCAAGGAGACTGATGGACATCATGGCTACAAAAATGGGCTCAAACACGGGAGCAATTGTGAGGATGCCATAGGACCTGGCAGTGTTTTCTTCTGTTGTGCATAAAGTCACTATGGGTCGGCACCTAACAAAGACAGCAACATAGGATCTCTCTGAGTTGATGGCAGAGGGTCGGGTGGAGGTCATGAAGACTGGCTCTTTTCTTTTTTCTCATGGGTCTGGCAAGATAAGGTGGGGAGGTGGGGGGAGAGGCTGATGGAATTATAGGACTAGGTTGTGATTGTCAAAATTTGGAACTTTAATGTGGAAATTGGACATCTTGCTGGGTATAAAATGAACCACTTCAGAGAGAGAGAGAGAGAGAGAGAGAGAGAGAGAGAGAGAGAGAGAGAGAGAGAGAGATCACACTAACATCAAGAGAGGAGAGCCAAGTGTGAACCGTGCATTTTCGACACCATGATCCTTTCACACTGTACCTCCTGGAGACAGGAGACAGAGCTGTCATATAAGAGGAGTGACAGAGGAGTGGCCACAGGAACAACAGGACAGAGCAAAACAATGGGCTTCCCAGCCCAAAGAACAAGCGCAGCTGTGTACCTTCTGGCATGCTGAGGAGTGGGTGGGAGAGTAGAGCAAGTGTGGAATAAGGCGTGATGTGGAATGCAGTGCCTACAGGACAATTCTCAGAAGCACTAAATGAGCTTTGTAATTTTGTTCAAACAAGGCAGGGTCCAAGGGGTTTGGGGGAGGGGGGTGTGACACGCCAGGCAAACATCAGAATGAGGCCAGTGTGTAAGCATGATTGATAAGAGGGATATCTGAGAGGAAGAATTATATTCTGAGCATTTCTGAGCACAACTTCACATGCTAACTATTACCCGCTAACTTCCCTAACAAATCCCATCATTGTGAGAATTCTGTAGTTCTATGGAGCCATCAAAATGGAATATTGAACTCGGGAAGACTATAGAGTAGCAGTTCTCAAACTGTGGGTTGCGACCCCTTTGGGGGTCCAGTGACCCCTTCACAGACAACTCATAATAGTAGCAAAATTTAGAGTTATAAAGTAGCAATGAAAATAATTTTATGGTTGGGGAGGGGGTCACCACAACATGCGGAACTGTATTAAAGGGTTGTGGCATTAGGAAGGCTGAGAACCACTGCTCTGGAGAGAATCATCGAGGGCACCCCAGGAGGGATGTGGGCTCCCGAGATTGATCGCAGAATGGAGAAAAGGGTGGAAGGGTGGAGGCAGTTCTAACTCTAGCCTTATGGAAATCGGCTATGAGTTGATGTGGAAATTGACTCTTCTTCTCTCGTGAAGTCAGGGGAGGTCAGACATTTCCCACAATCCGTTTTCTACAGTTGTATATTTCAGATTAGTTCTTAAATTTTAAAAACTGCTTGCAAAGTTGGATTTTTTTAAGGAAAAGGTCAATTAAATAAAACACAATTTATCACCAAAACCAATTCAATTTTTGATAGGAGGCCAACTAGAGTCGTGTAGAAAAGTACAGCATGTTCAAGGATCCGTGAACAATTAGTATTGATTCTCATAAGATGTTCACAATATAAACAGCTTTCTTCTCTCAGCAAGGCTAAAGATTTATTTCTGTTATAAATAAATTCGGGGGTGATTTGCTAAGTTGGCAAACGTAACAGATTGCTCTTCTGACAGAACAATTAGAAATTTGACTAAGAATATGTGATTATAGTTTTAGTCTATACTTATCCATGAACCTATACATACTGATAGAGGATGTGCTAAAAACAATGTAGCTCTTCTATTTAGCCTCTTAAGATCATTTTGCCGTGGCCCACTGGGTTGGAGGTTCAAATCCAGCAGCAGCTCTCCAGTAGCAAGAGTGGGCCTCCTACTCCCACCAGAGGGCAGTGATGCCAAAAAAAGATCATCTTGTATTATTCACATATCAAGTTTCTCAGTGAAAGAATTTCAAAAGATATATGAAAGAAGTCATTTTTGAGTGATGAAGTTATAAATTGCAGTGATTGCACCTTGACTAAAAACATAAACCCCTTTGTGAGGGACAAATAATAATTTTTAGATAGAAATCACTCAAAAACAAGCTTTGATTTAATTTTTGAAATTTGAATACAACTGATGTCCATAGATCAAATAACCAATTACAGCTTAAGATAAAATTAAATTAGGAGAAGGTTTTCCATATTTAGTTCTGCTAAAAACAATACAGATGTCATTTAATACAAACAAGCTCCCCTTGCTATCTGCTTTATCGCTTCAAAAGCTCAGGCATATTTAAGTGAAAGCATTTTGTTCTGTTTTGGTATGGACTATGCTTTTATAACTTTCATATGTTTATTCCCAAACAGAGATTATTCATATCCACAAACATATTTATATGCATATAAACATATGTGAATAGATAAATATATATCTATAGCTAGATGAGATCTATATGAAGTCACTTAATTCTGATAAACATCCACAGGGGAAAAATTAGATTACTAAAATTTTACTTTTCTAACAGTATATGTGCTCCCCCCATCACTAATTATTATTAATGTGAATTTAATGGAGTCTTATTTTTATCTGTCATTGTTATGAGAATACTATCTGAATGAAAAAGTCGAACCCTCTGCAATGGAGCTGATTCCAACTCATAGGCAGCTTCCTTTAAGGACCCCCCTCTCTCCCTCTCCCCCGTCCTACGGCAGCGCCATCTATCACCCCACAGCGCAGGTGCAGGCGGTAGCCACGGCCAGGTCGTTCACTGGAAGATCTTACCCTGGTTGAAAGCTTCGCCCATGTGCTGACCGCCCACCATCCCCCAAAGCAGTACTCTCGGACCAGCGTCAGTGTCTGCACACTGCCAGGGTCCAGTGTCTGCCATGGGCAACACTCGGCCCTGCCAGGCTGGACTCTGCCCACCCAGACCCGGTGTGGCGCTGCTGCAGGGCAAGGACCAATGTGTAGAGCCACGTGTTGGGCCTGAGGACAGTCACTGGGTCACTCGGTCACCCGCCAGGAAAGGCCTGCTTTGCGGGGGAGCATAGAGCAGGCCCTCTCTGTGGCTGGCAATGCTCCCCGATGCCCCTAGGCTGGGGAATATCCAGGTGCTAAGGGGAAGCACGAGCTCGCTGCCCACGAAACTCACCCACTGCACCCCCGGGCTGCTGCCTCTGGGGCTCTTCCCGTAGTTCCTTAGTGGCATTGCCCTCAAACACAGCATTGTTCTCAAACACAGAATTCATCATCACCCCCGACGCCAGGGAGCCTGCCCTGCCGCAGGGAATTAGCAGAGAAATTCTGGAGTGCGGTTGGTTTGGCCAAAGTGGAAATGGGGTGGTGAGGGCAGCATGCAGATCTGAGCCCCACTGTCCTGAGCGGTGAGGAGGGTCTTGCAGACCCTCCAGGTTCCTGCAAAGGAGTGCACAGGGTCCTCTCCACCAGGTGATTCTGCAGAGAATGGGGGCATGGCGCTGGGCGCTGCCAAGTCCAGACTACAACTTTTTTATGGGAGTAGAAAGCCTCATTTTTCTCCTGCATGAAAACCCTGTACCACAATAAAATCACCAGCGATGCAGAAAAAAGCAAATATATTTTCTAAGTATACACATAAGCAGATGTGAAAATATATACTATAAACATATATTAAATATATAAGGGGCACACTGAAATTAAATAAATTATACACACACATGTATCTCTGTAGTCACTTACTAATGCTTTAGTCTCTCCAAAAGTTAGCTGTGCTGTTCACTTATATAAAAAGAAAAGTTATATTGGCCTTGACGTTCATATATTTGAAACTCCTTTGACTAGACATCTGCCAATTACTTTAATCTCTTTTATGTCTTCCTAAATCTGGGCTAAATCATCCAGCAGTATTAGTAAGTCCCTGGGAGCTATCAATATAGACCACTTTCCCACTAGACAAAGCGGGGCACTTAATTTAGCAATGATGTCTCTTTGGCTTTTACTGACTCAAAATCCTTCAAACCTTTCATTTTGCTGACCAGACACTTAAAACCCATCCATGTTTGAGTGCCTGAGATTTACTAGTTTTGTTCCACCTACTTGGGAATCTGATACCTCCTTTAGTTGTCCTGGAATAAAAGTTAAGCATTTTTCAAGGTAAAATAAACCCCTTCCATCCAGGAGCCCTTGTCTATTAAATATAGTGAAGAAAAAACAACTTCAAAAATCCTTTCATTTACAAGTAAAACCTAGAGAATTTAAAATAATTAGATGTAACCATATCCTCCGCAATGAATCAAAATGACATTCTTACTATGTATATCATTTTAATCACAGTAGCTTTCTACTCTATATCTGTAGTCTGCCTGACTGACTGAAAAATTATGTGTGCCTAAACTCTGGATACTGCCATTTCAATTTCAAAACATACTAGATGCAATTAATTGCCACTTTCACTCTGATAATAGGATTTATAGCTGATATTGAATTTATATTCACGTAAGCATCAGCCAATATAGGTGTCGTTCAGATATGTAGAGGTAGGGCATATTTTTCGTACACACACACATATGTACATTTGTATTTGGAAGAAATTTTCCTAATAAGTACTTAACATAGCTAATGCATACTAAGCCACCAGCCACTGCATGCTTCATTCAGATTCATGGACACTCTGCCCCACACCCCTGTTACCTTGTGTATCAGAGCACAATTTGTATGCCATACAACTTCAATATTGACTTTTCAGAAGCAGATTGCCAGGTCTTTCTTCTAAGGCACCTTTGAGTAAATTTGAACCTCCAATCCTTAGGCTAGCAAACATGAACACCAACCTTTTGGTGAGTAGCCTTGCATGTTAACCATTTTCCCACCAAGGGCCTCTAATAAATACTACTGACTGAAAAATTTAGATTAAATTAGATTAAATTTCAGATTGAAAAAAAGTTTGTTTCAAATGATAGATCGAGGAAAAGATGTCACCAATGATTTCTTAATGGTAAAAAAACATAATTATTGATGACTTAGCATACCCGTAAAGTAGAAATTCTAGGCCACAGATGAACAAAATATTGGCTTATAATATGCTTCTAAACTATTGACTTGACCTTAGCCTCAGCATCTCTCTTTGTTCTCGATTTCAGCAAAGGGGTTTGGAACCGTACATTAGCCAAACAGTTACCGGAAATAGATGGAAGAGAGTGTCAGTACAGTGCCAGAATTATTTCATGAATGTCAAGGCTCCCATAGCAACAGAAATATAGAAGAAAGAGTTCAATAATTGAACAGCACAAGTGGAAATAAGTCTCAGTGCAAGGAGTCGGACTGGCTACTATTCCAAAGAGGATGAATCAACACATTTCGTATCAAAGCATGAGGCAAGTGGGAGAAAGGGACGGCTGTCTGTTTCTAAAATACTTATACCCCTATTTGTATTTATAGACTATATGTAGTCTTGGAAACCCTATGGGTCATCCCATTGTGGGCTGTTTCACTATGAATTGTATTCAACTAAAAATATCAGACATCTCTTGTACATTATATCATGCATCCTCTTGAACAACCCAGATTCTGATTCGCAAAATCTGTATCAGACTGGGCAGAACTCCCCTGTGTTGGCCAGACCTATAAATACTGAGGAGAAAGAGGAGAAAGTCTCACCTTCTCCCTCAGAGAAGTGGGTTTTCGAACTGTTGACCTTGAGGTTAGTGGGCCGATGTGCAACTTGCCATGCCATCAAGCTACCTCATGTATATTTATGGCTTAAAATTAAACAGTACTTCAAGCAAAAGAAGTACACCTGATTTTTAAAACTAGACCTGGTTTAGCTCTTTTTGTAATTCTAATAATTAATTTTACATTCACCCTCCTATAAAACTTTACAACATTAATAAATTAATATATCTGGTTATTTTTGGAAGCACCATGCTTAAATGTCTAGTGATAAAGTATGTTTCCATATTTCTGAAATATCATGTGTCAACCACAAAAAGTTTCAAAGGGTCACAAGTATACTATTTCTCTTCAAAGCTAGTATGATTTTAAATGCCAGGGGGAATTTTATTTTATTTTTTTCCTCCAAAACAAACACAATTTCAAGGCAAAGCTAAAAAATGCCAATGACTAATAAAGACAGGTTCCCTCAAGAGTTCAGGTCTTGGTGAAATCCTTTCAAAACTTCTTTAATTTCACCTGGATTTGACGGGAAGTAGCATTGCAAATGCGGCATTTACACATCATTTCCTGGCTTGGAGTTTCTCAGGGACTATGAAATTAACAAAATGTTTCCCTTACTCAAATAAGAGAAAGTTCTCCCCGATTTATGAACTACATAGACACAGGAATCAACATAGTCACCATCAATGTCATTGTGTACGCCTATCAAGCATACATATGTAACTTTGGTAGTCCCTGTGGTGATCCACCCCATTTTAATTGAAAGGTTTTTAGTTGAAAAACCTGAGGCATAGCGATCCTTTCTTAAGTTAGATAAGATATATATGATAAAAATAAATAGAGTGAATAAATAAGTAAGTGAAGAGTTGATTCTGTTCTAATCCCCGGCCACCTCACCTATGTCTGAGAGATGTGTGCTCCCGGGAGGGGCAGCAGCAGACAGCTTGCAGACGTAGTGCCTGTCCTTTCTTCCAAAGCACTTCTGGGTGTGTTTATGTCCAACTTCCCACAGAAGCAAACACAAGTGTCTGCGCCCTTTGGGAGTCTTTTGAAGTAAGAATGACTTTACATAAAGCAGGCAAGCAAATAAAAAATGTTTACCCCTCGATGCATGCAGTCCAACAAGTAACCTGCTCCTTTCTTCTTCACTAGCAACTACCACAACTTCAAAACCAACCTCAAGTCTGATTCCAAATCATTTATGTTTCAGACTCCATTAGGCAGGTTGCTATGTAAACACACAACTTACAGCTTATTCAAATCCACTGCCATAGATAGAGAAAGCAGGAAAAAGGTTCATCTCCCTGCTTGCCTATAGAGACCCCTGTGTTTCTTATTTTCATTGGGAATAGCAAGCCACTGCTACAGCCTCGCCATCAAGATCACCGAGTTCATCCAACACAAGAAGGACTGCCGGAAATCTGATCATGTAGTCAGAAAACCTTTTCTTGCTTGCCATGGTAGATGTTGGCTGACTAAATTAGGTGTGGTCTGGGCGCACGTGGTTTTCGTGATTAAAATTTTGCAAAAAATCATTTATCACTCTATCCCTCTTGCCCTATGAAAGGATGGTGCTAGGGATAGGGTAGACATGGCTGTCCCCTTCAGAGGATCCTTCAAATAATCACAACATTTACTTAATGCCTCACGTACTTTTGAACTAACAGGAAATTCAGACCTGGCATACGGACCAATCTTGTCTCACAAGCTTGCGGTGGCAGATTTAGCCTTCATACACCCGACATTCCTGTCCTGGTATTTAGGGTTGGGAAGCCCCGGGCAACCAGTGAGGCAAGCTACCCCTCCACGTGGCTCATTCTTGTGCTCGTGATTCACGTTGTCTGGACAATCTGACATCCTCAGATTTGTAACTACTGTTACTCAATCGCTCCAGTCCATCAGTTTTCAACTTTGACCGAAGATGACCCTTACCCGGGGAACTTTCAGAAATACTGTTGCCTGGGTCTCATCCAAAACCAAACCAAGATTTGTTGGATGTAAGTTATCTTATGGGGCTGACTGTGTTCATTCAGATTTTGTGACTTTTTTTTTTCCAGAATGAAAACTATAGATTCAAAGAGATCAGTAGGATCAGTAGAAATTAGAATTCAGTTTCCTTCTCAAAGTCTCCAAAGTCAGCACAAGATCTGGCATTGCTTGGGTGGCTCACGGTGCAGAAGAAGAGCACCGCAATACTGTATGCGCCTAGAGGAAGCAGACACATAGTGTGGTCACAGTCACCAGCTCTCTGAATGCGGTTTTGTCCATTACACAGGAAGCCAACCTGGGAATGGGGGACCATATGCATTTTCTCGTACATACTATCACATCAATGAAAGCTGATTGAGTGTTGCTAAAATAACTAAAATCAAGAAAAATAAATAAATCTTGATTCCAAAATTATTTTTAAAATATGAGAAAAGCGAGAAAGAATAACTGTGACACCATACAGCAATTAGTAATTCACCTATGGTTTCTCTTGCCTTTGATTCTGTATTTTACTTTCAGTATAATTATTTCCAATTTTGTTTGCTTTAGGCCCACTGTGAAACCCCAAGTAAGTTCTAGCACACGTTTTATAAAGACTGAATAGATACTAAGATAGACATACTATCTAAAACTCTTATACTAGAGTCAATGACACAAAATATCTCCCAAAATGATACTAATTCCAAGTAATTATCATTCATCTAGTTAACTCCTTTAATTAGAATTCTATAAGAGCAATTGCTATGGGGAAAAAAATCTCCATCTTAACCATAATATTAACAGTTAATAATTAGTGTGTTAGATGCATTCTACAGTAAGCATAAAATAAAACTCCCCACACCTAGGCTGGAAAGTTTTATGAAGGAGAAAGAATGCACACCTACATACTGTTAAACTGAAATCCATACATCGATTATTACTGCAGAGCAACTGGCAAGGTTTGTTTAGCAAATTTCATGCCAAGCTTCAGAAGTATGCACCCTACCCTTTTCCACACATAATTCAATATAAACACTTTTCTTCTGATGGACATTTGGAAAGATCAAAGTGTAGAACAAAGGCAAAGAGTGACACGCAGCGCAAGTTCTGGACCATTGAGATGAATGGATGGATTAGGCAGAAAATTCACGATGACACCTCAGACCTGCAGAAGTGGTTCTGTTTATGTGATTACAGTTTCCGTGCTTAGGAGACCCAAAGCTCTAACCAGCCATTTTCCTCCGTGCCCCTACAGGAAATTCTGCAATAGTTCAACCAAACCATCCATCAATGCCAATCAGTGCAGTTCACCAGACATCTCATTATAGGTTTTAAGCTATAGTTCGTTACACAAAGCATTATGGGCCAAATAGAACCCTTATGCAAAATGCATCAGCCAAAATCCAGTATATTGCCAGCAAGGGCTAGATAAAAGTCAAATAAAACAAACTAGCTATTGTGGAATCTCCTCCTTATAAAACTCAATGACCCAATTCCCTCATACTTATGATTTACAAACTTATAGGAAGCAATGTGTAGCTTGCTGATCAGTCCATGCACATATGCATACATACTGTTATATGAATATATACTTAAAATATAAAAGGAGATTAGGAGTGAAGTTTTAACTACATGGATTTCTCTGATGTAGGAGTGGGAAAAAAGGAGAATGTTTGGGGTTCACTAGCTGGAGTTCAATATTTTCAGCAATTTCCAGCCACCCTCTAAATTAATGTTTTCAGCAGTGTCATAGACCATCGTGTTGATTTTAGAGTATGGCAAAACATCAAAATCCTGGCCAATGTTACCCTTTTCACTGCTAGCTTGAAAGGATATGCAATTAATTATATTGTAGATTTATGGGATTCTAACTAGAACCACACCAACTGGCTTGATAGTGAGTACAGGAAAAAGGTAACTCACTCGGGCTTGAAGAACCTATAGTACTGCATGTAAGATGGTTTGCAGGAATAAATTGCCTTTGTAATAACCTGCGCTCTACTCTACTACAATCATACTTCTTTTTGCTGCTCTTATCATTATCTCTGCTGACAAGTTACATTTAGAGTTACCAAAAACCCTGGAAATGAAAAAGTTCATCTTAAAGGACTTAAAAACAAAAAGTCTTCTGAATAGGCTTTGAACCTCTGAAAAAAAATTATTGCCATGGCAGGTGGTGGGAAAGTTGACCTTATAGTTCATTCCTAACCTAGAATGATTTAAAGATTCTCTGTAAACCTTTCCCCCCTCCGAGCAGCACTAACACGGATGCAAACAGTTCCGTTTGGGGATGATGGCCAGGACAGACTCTGAGAATCCTCGATCTGCTCTCAGAGTCTTTCCTTGATCCACCATGAAACACTTTCCATGGCTTGCTCTGCACCATTCTCCAAACCTTACAGCATGTGAGAAGATTTATTCAACACCTACCTGTAATTAGAAAATCTACTAACAAATCATTAAAGCATTAGAGACACTTGCTGTAGGCCAAGATAAAGCATTCTCAAGATTTCTATATAACTTCCAGATATTCAAAGAAATGAAAGAAAAAAATTTGTGGGAGGTTGGAAAAGAAAAGAAAGGGAAAATACAGCAGATCATATTCATAGATCCCTCTCCAATCATCTTCAGATAACACAGTTGGACTACTATTGCCTACTATAAATAAAAATACAGAAAATTAACACTATCTGTGTTCGTTATGTTGGTCCTAAATTTAAGTTCATTAAATAAGATTTTTTAACCATGATGAAGGAGTGCACTTCAGCAAGTCCATATTCTACTATTTTATGAGACAGGAGAGACTTAAAATAGTTTTACAACCCAGGGTTTCATTCTATTTCTAATTTAAAAAATAAGTAGGAGACATAGTATGATCTAGTCATTTTTCCTTAATAGTCAGAAATATGGAAAAGGCAAGTGTGCATTTTATTTTAAACACAAAAGGGATCTTGAAATAAGAAAAAGAGGTGGAGGGGGGCAGTAATCATTCTACATGCCCAGGTATAAATAGTGTAAAAACACTTAGCCAGGTGGCAGATTTTCTGGAGCTGAAAAATAGGTTTGGTAAATCTTGAACTAATGCAGATGGGTGAAAGGATCATTTGTACTCATTTTGTTTAGATATTTAAAAAGATGACTGTCAGTGAAACACTCACACTACATAGTGAGTTCATCCACTATAATCCTGTCCTCGCCCTGGGATGTCACAGAGATGCATATCCTCTTGGCTTGGCCTGTGATCATATGAGAATTTCTGCATTTGGCTTTGCCACCATATGTTTCAGAAACCTGCAAGTAGTTTTTCCTCTTCAACAGAACTCAAACAAGTTGATCATCAAGAAGTCTGGACTATAGAAAGAATCAATCCTTTCAGCCACGAGAAAGAACATGAAAGAGAAAATAACAATCTTTCCCTTCCATAAAATCAACTTAAAACATTTAACAATACAGAACATTTTACTTTTAAAGCTTCATTTTATAAACAAAAGTATGTGTGTGAAAGAGATGAAGAGCTCAACAAGGAAACCAAATAGAGGGAAGAAATAACCCTGTGTGTTTCTTAAGCTGCAGATTACCTGCAGAGCAATGGCGGCACCACAGATCACTAGTTCCCAGGACATGCGGTCAAAATAAGGGAACCCCAAACAAAACTATCTCCTTACCTCACGCCACAAAGATAAAAATATTCTAGGCAGATTAAAAAGTAAAACATGATGGGAAACTTTAATTTTAGAAGGAAACAAGGCAAAGAGAATCCAAAGGTCACTATAAAGAAAGTGAAAAGACAGCTTGCAATCTGGGAAGAGACACTGGTAAAATACAGTTGACACTAGATTACTATCATATTATTAGAACAATTTCCATAAACCAATGTGAGCTACAAACAATCCCCAAGATAGTAAACTAAGGAAGCACGTCACATAAAAAGAAGCCCTATGGTGAATACAAATATCAATCGTGCTCCGTCTCATGCTAATCATATGAACAATTTAAGGTCAAATCAGCATCCAGATGACAAAAATAAGAAATCACTGTATGCACAAGTGTTGAAATAACTATGAACAATGGGAACTCTCATGGAAATTGAGAGTGATATCAACCAGTTTCAAAAGTAACTCGGCATTATTGGAGAAAGTTGAAAACGCAGCTACCCTGTGACTCAGAAATCCTATTTCCGGATACACTCTATGGAAATACTTCTATGTCTACTCAGAAGCAAGTCGGAGCAAATTCAGAAAAGCATTTATTATAATACCAAAGACCTAAAACTATATAAATATCCAGCAAGAGGAAAAATGGAGAAGTAGATGTGTTTGTTCAAGTAGTGAAAAATTAAAAGTGCACTAAAAATGAACAACTTACAGCGACATGTAATACATTTAGAAATATGATGAAAAAACTTAGAGACAGTATATAGTATCATGCCATGTTTACAAAGTTTCAAAATAAACAAAAATGAAAGTAAATATTGTTTGAGGATAGGCATACAATGCATGTATTAGAAAAACACACAAGAAAGAAAAATACAAACTTGGGGTTAGCAATGATGATGGAATTGGACTGGTGTCAAACACAGTGTCACAGGTATTGATTAACGTTCTTGAGTTTGGGATGGCTCATAATACTTTATGACATGACAAGATACAAAAATGTATGTTCTGTATATTTTTCTGGAAACTATATTCAATTGCAATGTGTAATGTTATATTTCAATATAAATGATGCTATAATAAAATCTGGTACTTTCTTCTCTTGAGAAAACAAGGACTGGTAATTCTGGGACTATATTGTTTCATGGTGCAGATATTATTGTAGGCCTGTAAAATCTCTAGCCCCAAGACCCCCATTCAGCTAAATGCCATCCTTTATGTTCTCACCTGGGCCCCTCTAAGCATGGGCTTGGAACTCTTTGGAATTAACAGAGGAATAACACTGGAACTAGGAGCAGCCCTCACTGGGTAGTAGAATTAAATGATATTATGTTTCCTCTTGGCTTATCTATGCTTTTTACTATTCTGCAATGAATGTAATTTATGGAAAAGAAATACAGACATTGTTTTGGTGCATATTCCACAAGAATGGTGTGAACTATTACACATATGAAAAGAGAATAAGAGACATGTTTTCTGATAAGGTACTGATTGCTACATTTAGTAATTGCCCACTACTACAACAAGCCGAATTAATAGTATTTTAATTCAAATGTCCTATCCAAAATGTTTTATCCAGCTATTTCTTTTTGCTGTTGTTTCATCTTGCCTTTCTAAACTGAATGAAGTCAGTTCCACTGGAAGATGAGACCGATTAACTAAAAGCCTCATTTAAACATAAAAATAGGAGTCGATATATTGGAATTTCTAGCTGAATATGGAATATGAGTTAGGTGAATAAATCTAAGCATTGGGGAGTGGGGGAAGCAAGCTAAAACTTTACAGCTAAAAAGATGGAAACTACCTTGCAGCTTGGGCCTAACAGCTTTGCCAAGAAAATGTCATCATCTGTCAGCTTCATGTGCTCTTAAAGTTTCTTAAAGAATAAAAAGGAAAAGGTGGTTATGGAATGCATGCATCCCACCCTTGGGCTCTCAGCCACGCTCCTCTGGAGTGTGTTCTTGTGAAGAAAGTTCATCAGCCAAGAAGATTCTTGGCCAAGTGTGTCTAAAAGGCCAAGTCCATGGAAGAGTAGACAATAAGCCTTGATAATATTATACCACGCTAAGCTAGATAGAGAACTTCCATTAGGGAAAATTCTAGATACTAATTTTTGAGCCAGTTTTCATAATTTGGAAAGCTTTACTCCCAAAGTCCTAGGTTACATAGCCCATGATTGTATTCTCTAGCACTATGTACAAAATTGGAAGCTAATAACCGACCCTGCTTTACAATGAATTACTTCTTTGAAATCTCCCATGAATTACTTGGTGAAGAATGTGCCTGTTTCTGAAGAAGCCTTGGTCACAACTACTTTGGCAAACAATTTTACATATGATTAATATTCTTCCAGCTTATTTCCTAACACACAGCAATGGCAATCTGGGAGGCCAACTTTATAAATTAAATTACAGCAGCAGGGAATGAAAATGAGGAGAGCTATGTGAATTTTAAAGCCCAACCCATTATTCTAAGTTGCATATTACAAGTTCACAGAAAACTTTAGAAATGATGTAGAAATTGAGCAGGAAGAGGGGGGGAAGCAATTAAAAACAACAAAAGGGGAAAAAAGAACCAACATTGGGTATGGTAAATACATCTAATTTTCTCTCAGCTATATTTAAAGAATATCATTATTTCTAAATTGAAAAATCAGAAAACTAAGATGTTTGTTTTTTATTACGGGCAATGTCAGTCATCATATACCCAATAAAATGGCTCTGGCGTTCTGGATCTGTAGTGTCTGCTTTTGCATTAGGCCACCCCTGCTAGACCATGCAACTGTGAAAAGTCTGGTCGTACTCACCTCTGTGGATAAAATGGCCCACATGTCAGACCTTTCAAGAAATAGCAGGACTGTTTCTATTCCTTTGTCTGCATCTGTACTCCTAGCCTGTTAAATGTTTCTGAAGGAAGGGGGGAAATGCTACACAATAATTCCTTGCAAGTTCATATCAAAGTTCCTTCTAAATTTTTACTCCGTTTCCTCCTTTACTTGATAGCAGCCAGTGTGTGGTACCTGAGACTACGTGTCCATGAGCATCCTTGGCAGGAGGGATTCGCTCACCAGGCAAGGCCCTTTCACCCTCCTTACATAGTCTTTGCTTCAGATCTCTTTTTTGGAACACATATTCTCCATAGCCACTACCAATCAATCAAACTGGAACCGACTCTAAAACTTGTCACTATAGTCCTGTATTACTCACCACAGTGCTTTCGGCCCTCTCAATACATAAGCCCCCAATCATGTCCTGCCCTACTTTGCCCAATCAAATAACCCTGCCTCTTAGAAGACATCTAATTATACCACACTTGGCTTCGCACTATTTTTCCTTTCTTGATGGTGTTCCAATTAGCATGTGCAACTCAGTGGTTCAGTCATACCAGAAAAGGGCTGTGCAGTAATCACATCAACTTTGGAATCTTTGTACCTCTTCTTTTAACATTGAACTTGATTCTCCATTTCCCCCCTTTCTCCCTCCATGCCTTTAGGTATGCATTAATCCTGTTACTGTCTTTCTATTTCCTTCAATCCCAGTTTCCCTATACAGATAACTATGCAAGACTATAATTCCTTTCACTTTTTATGCCTGCTAAAAAGAGGTATTTTTCTAAAGTTTCTCAGATACCTATGGTTTCAGCCCCACCTTCCAGGGGTGGGGAACATCCAGCTCATGGCCCATACAAGACTGTGAAATCATCAACACCAAATAGCAACATCAGAGTCCTTACCAAAGTGAACTTCCAGCCATCAAATTAGAGGTAAGTTAATTAACTGTTTGACCAGTATGACCCTCAAGTGATGTCATAAATAGTCAAATGGTCCTTAGCGGAAAAAGAGGTTCTCCACTCCTGCTTTCTGCACCCATGTGTTCACTGACTCATCACTTTTCTGTCATGCACCCACAGAGTGCTCCTGTAACTCTAACCAAAAAGATACTCCCACCGTTCATCTATTCAGTGGTCAAAATTTGGTGGCCACATATTACTGTGATGCTGGAAGCTATTCCACCAGCATTTCAAATATCAGCAAGTCACTCATGGTGAACATTTAGACAGCTTCCAGATTGAGAAGAGGCTAGGAAGAAGCAATAGGTTGTTTTAGTCTGGGTAGACTAGAGAAATAAATCCACAAACACACACATGTATATAAGAGAAATTTTTATATAAAGGGTAAATTTCCATTAAGAAATCATTCCAGCCCAATCCAGATCAAGTCCATACGTCTGATATTAGACCATATGTCCGAAATCAATCTATAAAGTCCTCTTCACACTCATGAAACACATGCCATGATGTCAAATGCAGAATGACCACAAGCCAGTGGCTAGAAAGCCTTTGGATCCAGTGGTGTTGGAAGCATCTCAAAGCTGGCAGGAGTCTCCACGTGGCTTCTCTAGGTCCAGGTTTCTGGCCACGTCAGGGAAGGTCCATGTGGCTTCTTCTCAGAGGTGTCTCGCAGGAAGACAGCCTTGTCAGTCGGCATCTCCAAGGGAGTGAGTGTTGTCAGTAGAAAGTCTGCAAGTGAGTGAGCCGAGAGAGAAGGGAGTGCCAGATGTCCCAGAATTCTCAGTTGAAAGCCATGCCCACAGAGGTCTCATTGACAGGCTAGACTCCACCCCTACACTCTTAATCCTCAAATTGATACCAGTTTAGGTGACTGCACATGGGTGATCCACTTTTGAGGTGCTTGTCCCTAAAAACTTCATAAATAGCAGTGGTACACATCGGGAATATAGGGAATATTGCACTGGGAAAATCTGCTGCACAAGACCTCTTTAAAATGTTACCCAGCAATGCCCTCACTAAAGTGAGCCACCACCTGTCTAATGTGTCTGTGAAAATGGGTCAAAAAATAAGAAAGATTTAAGAAGAGTTGATGTCTGCGGCAGTCATGCGCTTACGTTAATTTCATGATTGAGATGTAGGGGTGGAGTCTACTCAGTCTGGAGACAGCCATTGAGTAGCCAATGGGGCCTCTATGTGGGCATGGCTTTCTCCTGAGACTTCTGGGAAATCTCACGATATTTCCCTCGTGAAGAAGAGAACCTATCTTCCCCAGTTGTTGGGAGTTAGTCTGAGAGACGATGAATCACGGACAAGACAAGATGGCAGTGTCTGAGAAGCTGGAGGGGCCAGCGGAGAGACCACACGGCTTTGCCCTGATGGAGCCAGACCTCTGAAGCTGGGGCAGCCATATGCTTCTGCTGTTGATGGATCCTGAACCCTGGAAGCAAGGAGTCATGTGGAGACCCCTGCCAGGATTCTGCACCCACTGACCTGTGACTTTGTGAGTCGGAAGGAGACTTTATAGACTGATTTCAGGTATATGGGTTAATATCGGACTTATGACTTTGAGCTGGACTGGGCTGGGATGCCTTCTCAGTGTCACATTCCTTTTGTATATAAACCCTTTCCTTATATCCATATGTGAGTCTTTGAAATTTGTTTTTCTAGTCTACCTGGACTAACGGAGTGTCTTAGAATTCTGGTGGCGGCAAAGAATACTAAAAGTACATGGATTCCAAGAAGAATAAACAATTTCATCTTAGAGGGAGGACAGCCAAGATGTTCCTCAGAAGAGAAAATGGTTAGACTTTATCTCATTAACCTGTAACTGGGTGAGACTAGTCCCTAAATGAAGAAATCATGCTTGGGAAAGTAGAGGGACAATGAAAAAGAAGAAGACACTAAAGAGATGAATTGACATGGGCTACAACAAAGGCCTGCTGTGGCAGTCACTTAATCTGATGTCAATTTGAGTATCAATAGTGGAGGAGTGGAGTCCATTCTGTCAATCTGGAGATAGTCAATGAGACCTCTGTGTGGGCCTGGGCTTCTCCCCTGAGAATTCTGGGAAATCTGATAATTTCTTCTTGGAAGCAAGAAATACTCACTCGCTCCCTTGGAGATACTCAACTGACAAGGCTGGCTCCCAGCAAGACATCCCTGAGGAGAAGCCACAAGAACCTATCCTGATGTGGCCAGAAATCTGGATTTGGCATCACTACATGTCTTTTGTGAGTCTGAAGAGAACCTATAGATTGGTATCAGACATATGGACTAATATGAGACATAACTTTAGACTAGACTTGGTTGGGATGGTTTTCTCAATGTTCAATTGCTCTTGTATATAAACCTCTCCCTTAAATATATATGCGTGTTTATGAATTTTGTTTCTCTAGTCTACCCAGACTAACAGAGCTGGGGAACAATTTTTTTTTCTCCCAAGGGTCCCTTGGATATTTACAACACCGTTTGTGGGCCATAGTTGAGCAAACATTTAATTAACTCACCCCTAATATGATAGCTGGAACTGCTTCTCTATGGTGACATATGTGATGTGAGCTGGCTCTGATGATTTCATGGGTCTTATACATCCCATGGACTGCAAGTCCCCACCCCGAGGTGAAAGCAAAATACCAGGTGTGGTGATGGGCCCAGCCTCACTGCCTTCTGCCCTCCAGGGTCACTGTGAGTGGAATGCAGGGGATGGCCCCTAACAAAAGCAGCGACGGACACATGCTCAAGTCCAGTTCTCCTGTTCACAAGCATAAATAACTACATTTCTCCTCCAGCCTGCTACACTTTAAAAGCTATCATTGAACTCTTCGTTTCCATTGTGTTTTTCTCTTTGCGGTTTATGAAAGAATGATCAACACTTGCGTCTCCCTCCTCTCTGGCCACCTACCTTTGCTTCCCTCTTCTCCACTCGTGGCCTGCAGCCAAGATCAGTGCTTGTTTAGTCTGGATCCCAGGTCGCTACTCTGGGGAATCCTCCCAGAAATGGGTTAAGTTGCTGACTATTGAGCAGTGGGTTTGCTACCGCCTGATTCTCTCTTTCTAGCAAGCTTCGAGGCGAGGCAGATGCTGCAGGCCCATGAACTGCACACGGAGCAGCAAGCTGGCATGTAACTCTCTTACTTGAGCCTTCCAAACACGCTCTCCTAGGTTGGCTTTATTCCAATTGCGTTTTTTTCCTGGTTCCTTACTGATCAGCTTCTTTGCCTCTTCCTTTTGTTCAAACACTAATATTTTCTAATACTCACAAGAACAACAGTAGGCTATGAGCCTTATAGGAGAAAGGACACGCTGTCACACCTCTAAAGTGTGACTTTCTCAGAAACCCACCTTGGCACCTCTGCTTTGCCACAAAGTAGCGATGCGTCGAAATAGATTCAGACTCGATGGCAGTGAGTTCGGTTTGATTTTATGAGTCTTATCTTCATTACCTGAATCAGTCATCACAAGAATTCCCAAGAAAATTTTCATCAGAAAGGAGGTTCAACTGAGGTACAAAAAACAAGTGACATCATCAGTACTCTAGAGCTACTTTGGAGCAGAGAATCAATCCTTAATCTCGCCTCTCCTGCCTCACTCAGGTGTTGTTCAAAAAGCCATGAGCAACTCGGGGATGTGCACTCTGCATCCTTGTGATAAACTGGAGGGAAAAGGTGTGCTTCAAGGGGGAAGTTGCAGAAAGACTTCTGATCACTGTAGAAATGGTGCTCAAGGACACATCATGGAAAGGTGACTGCACAGCCAAGTAGCATCCACCCATGCAGAATGAAGTTTCAGAACCTAAAAAATCATTTACTACAGGTAAATGAGAAGCACAAGACCTTTATAAAAGGTCAAAGAGTCAAAGGTATCAATTTGAGGGCTTAAAAATCCCTGATTCTAAGCCATGGTATTTTCGATTGCTTCATGTTATGCATGAGAGCCGGGCAGTGCATAAGGAAGCATAAGGAAGTCTTGCTGCATTTGAATCCACCTCGGCGAAGAGTACTGAAAGGGCCACAGGCCAACAAGGCTTCTCCGTGGAAGCCTGAATGATGATATCTCGTTTCACATCACTGTGCGATGTTATCCAGAGAGATCAGTCCCTGGAAAAGAATGCTTGCTTGAATGAAAGAGTCAGGGGAAATGAGGAAGATGTCCAGTGAGATGAATGGATGCACTGGTTGTAGCCCAGGGCTCAACCACCCCAATGGTGCAGCTGCAGAGCTGGGCAGTCTCTTCTGTTGTACACAAGCTGCAATGAGTCAGAACGGAATCAAGGACACTGAGCATAGCAACCACAGCAAACACCCTTGAAGGCAATCAGGACGATGCAAACATCTTCGTATTAAGGAGCTTAGGGGCCAGGAAAATAGACTCTGGGGCTTCCAGGTCCCTACAAAGCAAAGCATTGAAGACACAGACACAACGTGACACCCTTTAGACTCATATACAATTGCAAACAGTAAGATTCTTGGAGTCCAGAAGAGCCACCTGGTCATGTTGTCTACTGTCTCTTTGTTTTCCTCAAAGCTCAGCCTATGGGCCTTTTCTAATTAATCCTTATAACACTGCACTTTTGAAGGCCAAATTAGAAGCAGAAAGCATCTCCATTTTGTAAATAGAAAGCAGATGCAGTGACTTAGTGGTACTAAGTGAATCAATAACAGAACCGCACAATCATGCCCAACTTAGATTGCACCAGCTTATCTACATAATATAGTACCAAATGCAGATTGTTTTTTAAAAGCTCAAGATGATTTTCTTCTTTGGAACATGAACTACCAAAAGGCTCCAAAACTTATTCATTTGTTTGTAATGCGAATCAACACCAACTTCCACCAAACAGGCGAAAAGATGCGGCTCCTTCATTAGAATTTGCATTTCCTCTAAGGCACGAACTTATAAGAATAAAAGGCTAGCTCATTAATCCTCACAATTATCTTTAGAAATATTGTATGCCAGACACCAGGAAGTTACAAAAGATATATACCTAACTCGACATCAAGAACAAGGAAAGAAGGAAATTATATGAAAATCCACTATGGCTGAAATAAAAGCCTTGGATTAGAGGTTCTCTGAAAAACCACCTTATTAACTTCTACTCCTCTTCAAAGAAAAGGAATACTATTAGTTATAACTAATGGCTGTAATTATGTTCATGATGTGCTTTGCGTAACATAAACATTCTTTAATCAATCCAAAATTCAAAAATGCTTATTAGTGAGTTTTCTCGTTTATCAACCCATGTCTAAAAAGGCACCTCTAAGTATTTCAATCAAACTGAGTAAATCTTTCTTTTCCCCTTCTCTTTTGTTCCTTCTTTTCCCCCCGAAAATTCAACACGTGTGGCAATTGTCAGGCATGGATCTTTCTAGGCAAAAAATACAAACTAAACATAACAATGCACATTTTCTGACCTTTAAAAACATCAGCAAGAACTCACTCTTCAGGAACGCTCTGCCTTCAAAAGTGAGGCTCATGAATAATTCTTGCTAAGAGATAAATGTAGCATTAGAGCAGGCATATGAATATTTAACAGCCCCAGGATGATAGGTTGATGTATAATGTGAGTAAGGCTCAAAAAACTGTCCCTGTTCATAGGTCATATGGAGCTCGTTTTTTCTGAAGAGAAAGCACTGCTTTCCCCCTTACCAGTGATGCTCACCATCATTCCAGGCTATTTATATGGGTATACCATCTATAACTTTATTGCATTCTCTTTCCTTTCTGAATCATAAGTTCCCAAAACCCTTAATCACTAGAATCTAAATCATTACTCTGATAAGGAGGGCCAGAGTCTGTTTCTGTGATTCATATTTTTATCAAAACTCACCTTTCTCTTACGTGCATATTATTAAGGTCTATCTCTTTCTCTTAACACAAATAGGGAAAGAAATTAGGGTTGCGATATACCCAACTATCACAGATTCATATTCGGTGACAAGAGATCCTTCCACTTGTGCAATTCTGCAGTGAAACTTGGAAAAGAGGACTGGAGCATTATAAATGCTGTAAGTCCACATGGTCAAGTATGAAAGGTTATATCATTTGCAGCCTAACAGCTCATTCTGCTCTTCCAAAAACAATTCATAATCAGTGAGGAGAGCTATGACTCCATTGAGAGTTGGAGAATTTGCTGGTGCTCCACTTGTGCCCCACCCCCCACCCCAGTAGGGAAAACACAAAGTGAGCTTAAGTGGCCCATGCTGAGTCAGCACTTGTCCTTGAACCAAAAAATTCCAGAAGGGTGGGGCGCTGGCAAGGAGAGAAAGTAAGAAAGGAGGAGGACTTGGACAAGAACAGCATATCATGCACTGACGGTGAGTCTCCCGAGGGTATCAGTAATACATTGGCTTCCTGCCAAAACATTGGGGTTTCTTTTCCCCTCACTCTCTACAATATAGGAAATAGTACATTAAAGTCTTTGGTGGACTATGGACAATTAGGAAAATGACATATTTGCAACAACATCATTCTACACATTAAAGTCAAGGTCTTTTCTTCAAACAGAAGTAGTATATTACTGCATACTCCACAGAAACCTAACCTTCCCTAAAATGCTATGCTTCCTGAATCAAAGGGTTTTCAAACTAAGAGAAGTGCACGCTTCTTTTCCTTTCTGTGGTGTAACATAGCTGAATGTAATTATGTACCAAACACACAGAATGTGAATGTATAAATTGAAATTTAATTCGAGGAAGTAAGTTCTTGCATGGGAGAAACAAAAATCTACCCAATTAGGAAATCAGTATGCAATAGGTTAGATGCTTTAAAGGAATGGGGAGCACTATTCTGGATAACATTGGGAAAGAGGTGTGGCTTGTGTGGATAGGGATGGGTCATTATTTACTTTCATTGACTTGACTGCTGTTTGAGTTCTTACATGAGAAACTACAATCTTGGGGGATTTTAGGAGGAAATAAAAATGAAAAAACATAGCTTCTCTGTTTGCTAGATGACACCAAGGGAAAAAAAAATAAATGCTACCAGCTTTGAAGAGTATACCAACGAGCAGACGCACTGCTGTTCTGTCTATTCTGTCTCTCAGTGGGTGACCTTACAGGACCGGCTAGGACTGCCCCTCTGGGTTTTCAAGACTCGAACTCTTTGCAGCAGTAGAAAACATCATTCTTCTCCAGCAGAGCAGTTGGTCATTTTGAAGTGCTGACCTTGCTGTTAGCAGCCCAGAGTCCAGTGCATAACCATTGTGGCACTGGCAGGGGGTGAGGGGAGCGTGACTCATGAAAACACTTTCGTGCAGTTCGTGGAGACATAACCTTCTACTTCTAGGACACAGGCTATTCTCAAATAAGCCCACTGAGCTGAAACACTGCCTGTGCCTGAAGCTGGTAATGCAACCCACATCAGCCAAGACTGGGTCCTCTGCCACCTTTCAAGCACAAGAGTCAATCCATCAATCAAAAATCATGTGTAACAAAATGTCGCAGATGCTGTGGGAGTAACTTAGCAAGTATAATAATTTACCCTAGCCCTCAGAAAGCACTTGTTCGCTAAAGCAAGACAAAGTAAATTAAATGTCAGCAATGCAGTATGTAACAGTTTTGAAATGAATAGTTCCAAGAGTGTCATAGTAACTAAAGAAAGGGAAGAAATTATTGTTTGAGGGAAGAACATGGACATCATCAAAAAGAGATGAGATGAAAGTAGAACTTTGGAATTGTACAAGATTTATTAGCCTCACTTGTGCAAGATGAGGAAATTGATGACAGCAAGGAATTCTACTTGGTGTGAAATATGATGTGTTTGTTCAGAAATGTTTTAAAATAATTGTAAATGTAGAAATAAACCTAGTTAGGATGGGGGGGGTGAAATAGGGGGGTATCACAGTTGGAGCATAGACTAGACACCATCTAAACTGGAATTATGGTTGAGTCCAAAGAAATATAAGAACTTTGTTAAAATAATAAAGAGAAGAGCAGAGAGGAAGAAGTAGTAGTCGCAAGAAGAGGAGGATCTGAAGGCATGAGGAAGGTGGCAGAGCAGCGTGGTCATGGTAAACTGGGAGAGAATTCCAAAGAGAAGGGATGTTAGTCGGCAGTGGTCTCTCTTGGAGTTGGAGCTGAGAAATTGCCAGCATAATCTTTGGCAGTTCACTGGAGAAAACGTAAGCAAAGTGCAATTCTTTTTGTTCTGGTGAGACTTTAAAATTTTTCTCCTTAGATTTTGGAATGTGTGAGATGTGAGGGACAAAAGGTAGAGAATGGAGGGACGCCGATGCGATCCTCTGGACCCAGCAGCAAGGATCTCATCTGTTCTCTCCCACCAGCACCTCAGTTAAGGAAGAAGTAAGGGTGGAG
Organism: Nesogale talazaci; assembly: GCA_004026705.1. Lineage (NCBI taxonomy): Eukaryota > Metazoa > Chordata > Mammalia > Afrosoricida > Tenrecidae > Nesogale > Nesogale talazaci. The sequence goes on along the minus strand of PVJH01000105.1, from coordinate 207,961 downwards.
GTATTGGGAACGGATCTTGTGGGTTGTGGTCTGCCCCATTGTTTGTTTCTGCCATTTCCTGGAGAACTCACTCAATCTGGGATTTATTGAATGAAAATAATTATCGATCATTATTTTGCTTAATCTTGACTACTATGTGATAAGATGGTGTTCTATATTTTAGCCTTCCAGTTCAGGAGGCTCAGTGACAGTTTTTGAGCCTAGCACTTGATTCATAACGTGTGTTCTTAGCTGGTAACTTAGTTAGAAAGGGAATGGTTGAAGGCTGGAGGTACAAAGCCTTGTCCTATGCTGAGTTCTAGAGCAGAAGGACCAGCTTCAAGACTTGCATGCTTTCGCCATTTTTGTGTGCTCATCTTCTATTTATCATGCATCCAACCCAACACTATGTCAAAGTAGAAGTCAAGGAGGAGAGCCAGTGAGATCCTCCATGAATCTGAGAGTTGAAGAGCTATCACATCCAATAGAAAGTGGGTTACCATGTGGAAAAGCATGTCCGAGTTCACAGATATTTATTGCTTTTTCAAAAGATAAATGAGATGAGAAGTTTTATGCTTACCACACACAACCAGAATGATAGTGTTTTAAAATCTATAAATCGGCAAAACAAAATACAAGTCTACTGGGCTGGATTGCCATGGTGGCTTGACTGGATTACTGTTACTCTGATGGTAACTGCCAGATCAGGGCTATTTTTATATCTTACAGTTCCTAGTGAAAGACAATATGGACCCAGAAAGTAATTACTTCATGTTCAACTTAACAGTCTTGAGTGACTGACATTATGAGGGGAATGTCAACATCTCAGAAACAGTGTTTCATTTGCGCCACATAGCTGTGATAAATGCACTACATCTCACAACTCTTTCTCATTCCAAGAACTCCATAGTAGGTGCTAATGCTGCTTGCATTTTGCAGAGAAGAAATCTGAAGCAGCAAAGAGAGTTAAGAAACTGTTCAGTGTCACAGAGTGTGTTAGTCTGGGGACTAGAAAAACAAATCCAGAGACACTCATGTGTATAAGAAAGGGGTTTATATACAAGAGTAATTGAACATTGAGAAGTTTCCAACCCAGTCCAGTCCAAGGTCATAAATCCGATAGTAGCCCATATGTCTGATACCAATCTATGAGTCCTCTTCAGACTCACGAAACACATGCAGTGATGCCAGGACAATCACAGGCCAGTGAGTGCAGAGTCTTGTGCAGACAATGGTGGTAGAAGTATCTCGATGCTGTCAAAACTGGCTCCTCCAGTTTCCAGGGCTCAGGATCTACCAGCATGCTGCAATGTGTCTTCTCAGTTGCAATGTCTCCCAGGGAGTGAGCAGAGAGATAATGTCTCCTGCCTCCAAGAAGGAATTACCATATTTTCCAGAATTCTCTGGAGAAGGTCATGTCCATACAGAGGTCTGATTGGCTATCTCCAGATTGACAGGCCAGACTTCACACCTACCCTCTTCGTCCTCAAATGGACACCAGATTAGGTGACTGCCACATATTGCTAGTAAGCCTCAGAGACAAGATTCACACCCAGAGCATCGCTGGCTGGAGTAACTGACTGCTTGGTGGTTCAAACCCACACAGAGCCAACTCATAAGATAAGTGTGTCTCCCTGTCTCCCACCAGCTCTCAAGAGGAATAGTCCGTCTCACATGTTCTAGGAGACAATGTGAATGGTTAAGTGCTTGGCTGCTACATGCTCTACTGATGATCTGCACTCACCCACAGTGGAAAGGGTGTGAAAGGCCACAAGCCTTGAAAACCTTGCTGGAGGTCCACCTTCACATGCTGAGCCAGCCTTTCACGTCTTCCTGCATTTGAAGTCTGGGTGGATGCTTTGAAATCCATCTGCCCTGAGCCACCAGAATGACAGTTCAAAGTCAACAGATGCTCCAAAGGAGAACAATGAGGCTGTGAGCACCAAAAAAGGTTTACGTCTCAGAAGCCTTGACTAAGAGTCTCCTGAGTCAGAACCAACTTGATGGTTGGGTTGTTGGACTCGGTTTCGTGGCTCTATGGTCCCTCAGAAATGTTACAAGGGGGCCACTTTTGTTTCTACCTTCCCATGTCATACAAATAATCTCCTCAAACAGAAATCTCCAGAAGTCACATGCATTAAATATAAAATTATTCAAACATTGTTTTGCAACATTTCTCCAGCCACGGATTTGTAAATCTATGTTACTTTAATGTGTTAACAAAGACTTTAGGTATTTCTGAGTATAAGTATAGATGCTATTTTTAACTGTAAACATACAAATTCTCCCTGGGTGTTTTAACATCATTCACTTGCTCAATATTTTAAAAGTTTTAGCATTTTATTAGTGTATTTAATTGAAAGAAAAGTTTCAAAAATGATAATAAAACATAAGCAAATATAGGTGTTAAGCTCTTACTGTTCTCATCTATCTTGATTTTTCCCCAGTGATTTTCCTAAATCCCAACCTTCCAGGCTAGGGACACCTAGTGAAAATGTTTGAGTCACCTCTGCATTTTACAATGTCGGAGAGCATAAGATAAGGAATTCAGGATATGAATGTTTGTGGATGTGCTTTTAAATATCACACTAGTCATTAAATACTGTCTCGTTGCAGTCACGCCTAAGAAGCTGGAAGACAGTGAGAGACAGAAAGAGAGAAAGAGAGAGAAAGGCTTGTTTTGGGCCCACGATTAGTGTCTATGTGGCAATGATTCTCAGTAATTACTAACCCCCAAGTTCAATTGCAAGGCAATTCAATCTAAACGGTCAGCAGTTCAAGACCACCTGCAGTCCCAGAGGAGAAAGACAGGACTTTCTACTTCCATAAATAGTTACAGTCGCAGAAACCCACGGTGGTCGCTGTGAGTCAGCATGGACCCCATGGCAGTGAGTTTTTGAGAATGACAACTCTGGGACAAATTAGCAGGCAGCCAATGTTTGTTTATTGAAAGACGGAAACAAAGAAAGAAGGAGGAAGGAAAGAAAAAGAGAGAGATGGAAGAATCACAAAATTACTATAACTTCTAGGCTCCCACAAATAGAGTTGGGATACATTGGATTCTGATGACTTTGTAAGTTATTTTTCATGTGGTATTTTTTTTTGGGGGGGGTCTGCTTTCTTTCACTGGACTGGATATATAAGAAGAATATCTGTAAAAGTAAAACACAATTAGAGATACCTAAAAATGTTTCTGATCCCTATTAATTTTGAAATATTTTATTTAAAAACATCAAGAAATAACACTGATTTAAATCATCAACTACTGTAAAGTCTATGTATAGATAAAAATCCCAAAATGGTGTAAGTAAATGCTGCAAATGTTGGGAAAATGCCATAAATTGGTGGAGAGGAGTCCTTTCTTAAACAATCTTCAAGGTATGCGTTGGCTGTAATTTACCCTTTGAATTTTTACTCCCATTACTAATAATCAGTTCAACTGACTATTGTCTTTATTGAAAACCAAGGTGTTTAAGGGATAAAGGTTGTGTGTGTCCACTATGAAATACTCCCTAGACATCAGCCGGAAAGAAAAGATGCTTCAGGGTCTAACTGTCAGAGGTAGAAGGAACAGCTGACATGGAGGAAGGGGAGACACAGTCTGCTGCGGACAGGCAAGGTCCTCACAAGGAACCCTGGAGATCGGAAGGCTCGTCTGAAGCAGTCTGGCAGGCCTAAAGCTTTCACAGTTCTGCAGTTTGTTTTCAGAAGGCAAGACTTCAGAAAAGAAATCATCTTCCAAAGAAAGCACATCTAGTTCCCTCTAGAGGCTGTAAGGAAAAGGAATCAACCTGAAAATATAAAGTGGCTAAGGGAAAGAGAGCAAGAGAAGGAGCTAATGTTTATCTTGACTGCTTTTCCTACTTCACTTATAACCTGGCATGTCAGGCTTGACAATTGGCAGATATCATGCCATAGGAAATCCCAAGTTGGATGCAAATGCTGGAAGCACAGTCTTCTCTGAAACACGATTTCAGGATCTTCTTCTTGCTTTTTGACATGCACTCATAAACAAACTTATTTCAGCACAATTTACATGTGATAGAAATTGCTTCCTTTTAAGATTATAATGTAATACGTGTTTGTTTGTTTTTGATAAATTTATAATGTAGTGTAACTATCACCCTCATGCAAGTCTAAAACATTTCACTGATAAGACCACTCCTGATTTTCATAATCAATGCCCATTCCCCTCTGCGAAATCAGTAGGCCCTCTGGCTATAAATTCATTTCATATCTTTTATGGAAATATGGATATGTGTAAAATAGGAATGCTTCATCTAGGCATGGTTTTGGAAATGCCTCTCCTTCAAAATGTCAACCTAGATTATTGCCACAAAATGGGATTGTTAAATCCTTTACCCATTCATCCCGTTTTCCTCCATATGGTTTCTGAACATCAATTATATTAGCCATGCTGTGCAAACTTCATCCATATAGTGCCATGATGTTTAAGTTTTCTCTCGATCTCTGAATAGGACTCACAGTATGGGTGCACTGTATTTCACTTGTCCACTCATTAGATGATAGGTGTTTAGGTTGTGTTCATTGTTTGGCTCCTGCAAATGGTGTGGCAATGAGCACAGGTGTGCATATGTCAGCTCATGGCACTTCTCGGAGATCTCTGGGATATATAGCTTGGAGTGAAATTGCAGGTCATACAGTAGCTTCACCTCTCCTATTACAAGGAGTTGCCAGACCATTTCCCACATTGTTTATCTTAACCATCTGCAGTACAGTAAATTGTTAAATATGACTCCTCTGTGTCACACTCACAAAACCACCTCTTGCTGGTGGACTACAGAATGAGAGAGTGGAGGAAGACACTGATAGGACTCAGTTGTGGTTGGTTGTTGACAGAGGTCACTGTAATTGCCATCCTTGCTGGTTATAAAATAAGCCATCTCGAAGTAGGAAAAAAATCACCTTATATTCCCAACAAGAGAAAAGAACTTATAGTGGTGTATGTCCTTTGGACCTGAGATCCCTGAATATTGAGCTTACTTGATCCTGCAGAAGTGCTGACACTAGAGATGCCACAGAGGAATAACCACAGCAGTCAGTATCAGAGCAGCCCATATAAAGCTGAGTGTCATAACACAGGAATCTGGCTTGTGGTGTAGAGTGCCTTTAAGTACTCAACTGGTAGAGTTAGGCTGGCTGATCCAGGGAACTAAAGTTGAAAGCCTTTGGACTGAGGCTTGTGGTGGAATGGTATGCCCTTTGGGCATATATTGGGAGCACTAAAAGAGCTTTGTAGTAAAGCCTGAGAAAGGTTGAGGCCAAGAGCCTTGTGGCTGAGAGGTACAGAGAAGTTTGACTGTAGGCACAGTTGAGAAGAGGCGATCTTGTCTGAATAGTTGCATCCATGGGCATTTATAACCAGTTCACTTCCTTAATATACAGCATCATCCTGAGTTCTGTGTGTCCACTGCAATAAATTGCTGAACTGAGCTGAAAAGAACAGAGTGCTGTAGGAAGCAAAGTAGGTATCAGAATCAGCAGAACGGACCATGTCTGACCTCAGCCTCATAGAAGTATACCCTGGGAGATTATGGTGGCTGGTCTGATCATTCCTCCCCCTAACCTAGTTGCTGGAGGCCACCTCCACACCATTTGTTTTTGACACCATCCTGTGAGAATGAAATGGCATCTCACTGTGGTTTTCATTTGCATTTCTCTGATGGCTAATAGCCATCTATTTTTAACTCAAGATATTTTACAAGTCCTAAAATACCCTCTTCTCTGCTAATGAGCTTTTCAAAAAACTCTATTCTGAATCTATCAAGAGCATTTTCACTCAGCTGGGCTGATAAAAATCACATGCTGAATATGGAGATTCCCTTCAGGACCTGGGTTATCAGAGGTTATCAGACACTCAGCTGGAGTGGGATCCAGTCCTGGACCTGACGGTGGTGTTCTGCTCAGTGTTCTGAATTTCTCAGCACTGGCTCTCCAGCCGTACACCAGAGACAATGTACACCAGTACTTTCAATGAGGTGTGCTTAGAAGGGTTCTTGGAACATAGCCTACAGCCATCAGTGGTATCCAGATCAGATTTTAGCAAGGAACTAATAGCCATTAAGATTTCAGTGCAAAAACAAACATGGATTTGCGATTGGTAGTAAGAAAAATGAACAAGCATAGGCGGGCTGAAGATTTTTGTTAATGTTTTATGTATACTGACATGTGCTTCATGGATCTTGCAAGGCTGCTCTTGTTTCCCTTCATTTCCAAGTGTCAGGGACACACCAGGAAGAGCCCCAAGGCTGGTCTCAGGGAGGAGGTGCCGGGATCTTGCCGGGCTGCAGTCAGGTGTCCACGGGGCTGCTCCAACTTTTTATGACCCCGCGTGCAAGAGAAGGAAGCATGGGCAGACCCTGCCCCATGTTTGCAGAAATTGTTCCATGCATTGTTACCGCCACATCACTCTGTCTGATTGAGGTTCTCCTCATGAACCACCTTTTTCCAGAATTTTTTTCAGGTCCTCCTTTGAGCCTCTCCATCTCTCATACCACATCCAAATGACGGGCCGCCAACATGTCAGATTTTGGCAGATTAGAAGCAGAATAACTTTGAGGTGGAGTGATCAGGTAAAGAAAGCAAAAGAAACCAAATCAAACAAGAAAGAAGGATAGGTACTAATAGTTTGATCTTCTAAGTTATACCCCCACCCCGCAAGCAATGAATGCTTTAAAGTCTTATTACGTTAAGAACAGCAAGTATCTTTGTGAATCAAAAGCAATGGCGAATGAAAGCACTATAATTAATGGAACAAGGCCTGCTGACTCACCTGTCCTAAACACAGTTTCTAAAACCCCAATCTGCACATTAATTGTGATTAATGCTCCTCTTCTTGTTCAAGCAGAGTTCTATAAACAGCAAAATGTGTTAAATTAAACAAAATATAAGAAACCAATTCTTTTGAGGTGATAAAGCTCGCGCCACATATTTTCATTATGGCATAATGGTTACCTTTAGCCCATAAACTACAAGGTCATAGTTAGGTCACAATGAGGTGGCAAATGCAATAAATGCAATGAAAAATAACTAGAGACCATATTTAAGATGCCCTTTCCCCTTGCTGGGTAAATGGGTTCCCTGGAAGTATAGCATATCCCATAAGGATGTGGTTTCAAATGTTTCCTGTTTGAAACATGCATTGATAACCTATAGCATAATAAAATGGCTTGAGTACATTTTTCTTAGACCTCATTGACTCCCCCTTCATTCATACAAAAGATGCCTGCTATGGTGAGGGTTAGGTACGTACCGGTCAGCAGTTCAAACCCACAGAAGATGAGGTAGGATGGCTGTTTCTGTGAAGGTTTACAGTCCTAGAATCTCCAATTAGGGTCATTCTGAATCAGAATAAAGTTTATGGCACTGCTGTGAGTTTTTTTGGTTTGCCTTATTGTTTGGAAGCTGGACACACACACACACATACACACACACAGAGTCCTGCTGATGCAACCGTTAAGCTGTAGGCTGCTCTCTAAATGCTAGCAGTTCACACCCACCCAACAGCTTTCACGAAGATCTGGCAATCTACTGTGATGCCAATGACCACCTGAAAATGGGGCATGTCCAGTCACATGGGAAGTACAGGTTGAAAGTAAACTCCAGAGGACCTAAGAATCAGCACATGTAGCCCAGCTTTTTCTAAGGCTCAAAGTGGTGAGGTTTAACTAATTTTCTTTTTACTTTGGAGCAAGTCACTTTTCAGGTTGGGACGATGACATCACAACTCCTCAAGAACAAATTAAAGAGAATAAGCTCTAGGTGTGTGTGTGTGTGTGTGTGTGTGTGTGTGTATCCTGCTCTTTACATCTGGCAGTGGTAATCAAATATATGAGAAATAGTTTTAAGAAGGTATGTATGTGCTGTTTTACTGCAATACAAAAAGGTCTATGCCTGCTTAGGTAGGGGAGAGCTTGAGAACTTTTTAGCCCAAACATGTTGGTCAGTGTGGTCACATGGGCCAGGTCCTCTGTGGTGGTTTTCATTTGGATGCTGCTGATACCCACGATACAGCAAATAATGTCATCAATTTCCTTCAATTACCTCCTCGAGGATTCATCTGTACAGGGGGAATGAAAAGGTTGCGACAGGAGCTTTCGGATCACTCAGCAGCCAAAGCTGGGCCTTCCCAACTATCCACAGAGGCTCAGCGGGAGGGAAAAGTCTTTGACTTGACATTCCGTAATTCTTTGTGGGATCACAAACCTTTGTCAGGATTTAAAGTTGAAAAGCACAGTTGTTCTGCTCATGAGAAAAGCTTTTCATAACCTACACATTTTTGTAACACTTGGAGCTATGAAATCGTAAGCAACCTTTAAATGTAGAATTCCCCCTGCTCAGAGTCCTCTAACTGCATTCACAGGGGAAAAGTCTCTGAGATTACTTTATTCCAGAGGCTTCCAATAGGCCAGGTGCTATTGCACAAAGAAGTTTCTTCATACCACTGTGTGACAGTGTTGAGGAGAGTAACGTGTGCATGCCTATACTTTACCATTGGGTCCTGTAGAGCTAATTAAGCATTCTTGCTTCGGTTTGATTACATAAAGAGTTGGTTTTGTAATATAATAGCACGTGAAGGTCAGTATGGTTATGAGAGAAACCTTAGATGCTGTGACAAATCCAATAACTATCAGGGTATTTTGTTCATAAAAGTAAAGCATTTCTTAAAATATTTTGCTGATTTGTTAAGGTACTGGGAGATATTTTGCCGGCAGCAGGGCTGACCTTCTCAGAAGACACGACATTGTAAGACTGTCACGAGATTTTCTTCGGAGATAACTAGTTTGCATTTTAGAGTAGGACAAAGGCCAGGCCAGGGAAAATCCAAATGAGGAAATGAGTGCTTGAACTAAGGGAAGAAAGACAAATGTTGGCCGGCTCCTGCTACGGGCACTCCAGCCTCAACAACTCCGAGTCGGCACTTGAAAGTGTTCGTTCAGGTCATGGGCCCCCTAAGGCCTAGGTGACTTAACCATCTCAGAGGAAAGTCATTCTGTTCACCTCCATAGCTCCTTTGACTCTCTAAAGCACAAGGTGAGAAATGCCTGCCAGTGGTGGAAGAGGTAAACACAATGTGCTATATATACATGCAATGGACTATTGTTCAGCCAGAAAGAGAAGTGGCGACTTCACACATGCTAGCACACAGATGAACCTAGCATCATTGAGGCTGACTTGAGGCTGACTTTACGAAGGGCATACACTACATGAGCTCACTTCATATAAAACATCTAAAAGAGGGGCTGAGCCCCGGTGGTGTAAGTGGTTGAGTGTGGGACTGGGGCCCATGGGCTTGGTGGTTCAAATCCAGTGGCGACTCTCAGGAGCAGCACTGGGTAGCTCCCACGACCACCAGAGGCAGTGATGCCCACCCCCCAAAATAACAAAACAAAACAAAAAAACAAAATATCTAATCACTGTGGGACGCTGAAACACTCCTGGAAACAAATAGCGACGGTGGCCCAAGTGGATGGAAGTGTGGATGGAAGTAACCTCACTGAATTGTGTGCTTAAAAATGGTTCAAATAGAAAACACACATTCTTTTTGTATTATCATCCTTCAACAGTCTACCAACCAAGGGAACAACATAAAGAAGAAATGAACAAACAAACCAAGAAAAAAAAAAAACAGAACTACTTGCATCTGATAAGAGAAAGCAACTGCAGAAAAAAAGCTTCTGTGGAAAGGGGCCTGCGACTTCAGCAACAAATGTAAGACTGCACTGCCCTCCAGAGGTCTCTGCCTGGTAAACACTGGACTGACATCAGTTCAGGAGCCGAGGGACCATAAGCCACACCACAACTTCAGTCTTTTCCCTCAGAGTGTTTAAGCAGCCAGCTGAAGGATCTTTGTGCAATAAACTATTATTTATTTACAAGTAAAATGATTCCTCTTTTTTTTTCACTTTACCCGTCTTATCATGTTTCTGTTGGTGCGACTCAGAACTAGGTTTTGTTACAGATTAATTTATTTAATGTCACATATTAATTTTATATTAGAGGAACTGATGTATTCATGCAAATTTTTCTGAGAAGTCAGTGAAGTAGGTAGCCTAAGGAAACTGCAACAAATCTGAGATTCCTCAGAAATGGCTTCAGAATAATTAAGAAGCTGAATTTATACATTCTAATAGTTTTGTCATCGCTTTACTTGCATCTTGACGAGTGCCCACGGCAAATGTGAGACAAGTATAAATTTATTCTGACCTTTCTTATTCCTGAGTTTTGTTTCAAAAGTTATGTCATTCCCTTCCGCTCGGTCCCACACACCAAGAAGGGACAAAGGCTTACACTTGACTTTAAGTTCCTGCCAGTTAAAGTTTTTCAAGACTGAAGACAAAGCTAATGGTGTCTTGTTAAACTTATAGCAGCCTTGGGAATGATTCAAAAGACACTAGTATCAAATGTCAGCCATCAAATCATTTAGCTGAGAAAGTTAAACTTTACCTATCAATAGTTTCAAAACACGACACAGAAGAATTTCAATGCAGTTGATTCTAACTCATGGTGAACAGTATTTTTAAGTATTGTTAACAATATTTTAAGGTGACTTTTAAATATGCATGTAGATCTTTGCAGATCTTAATCAATTAATTGTCATAAGGCCCCTGAGATGCAGACTATTATTATGAGCCACCTTTTACAGGGAAGGACACACTGGATGGGGGTGGGGTGGGCAGGGGAAGGTTAACTCACACATGTGGCTACTGGCTGAAGGCTGGCAGTTCCCATCCACCCACGGGCACTGAAGAAGGTTGATTTGGGGCGTCCAAAAATTCGACCATGGTCCCTGTGTGGACCACAGCTCTCTCTAGACATGAGGTTACCCGGAGACAGGGTTACCCAGAGCCACTCAGCTGGAAGACAGCGTGTCCTGGTCCTTTCATCGCTGGGAAATGGGCCACGCACTGCCTCACATTAAAGAGCCAGGAAAAGAGGGAGAAGGCATTCAAACTCCAGCCGTTTGTCTCTGGAGTCCAAATTCTTCAACTGCTACAATTAACTTGAAAGGCATCTTAATATACAGAAATTTTCTCCACATCATTAAAAAACAGCATTAGTGATATTAAAAGTAATATTTCCCTCTAATTCATGGCATATTGAAAGTTGAAAAAAATATGGACATCCTGGTCAATGGACATACTAAACTGCAGGATTAAATTGTACATCCATCCTTCCTGCTGACTTTCAAAGACTTACTAAGTAATTATTACAGAAACCCTTAGTGATATACTTTGAGTGAATTAAGCTGGCAAAAATCTCGAAACAATATTGCAGAACAGGGATGCTCTTCTAACGTTAAATAGAGATTAGTTTGGCCAATGAATTGTTGATTTCTGAAAGTCACTATCAAAACCAGACATTGTATCTGAGAATTATCAAGCAACGGCTTATAACTTTTAAAATCAAGCAATTGCCTTTTTTTTCCCCTACATCAAACTGCAACGAATGCACACGCAAAGATTTTGTACGACCTACTAAATTTACCCAGAAAAAGGAGAATTTTTAAAGGTCCAATCACAAAGCCCATCACAAATCTAGAGTCCTTGAGCCCAGAAAGGGATTATACATGTACTTTCGGTGCACTGAGCAAACAAAGTGCTGGCATGCAACGTGGGCTGTCTGGCTCCCCAGCAGCTGGGCTGAGCTCCGAAAAGGCCCCTGAGAAAGCGGCCCGGTAACAACAAAGCAAATGCGGTCAGTGCCCGGTGTCGTTATGGGGATTAGAGGGGGTCACAGCTTCATGGCAGCACCTGCAAGGCTATGACATCAGCTTATATCCTACATAAATCATATCCCTGCTGTTTGGAAAGCAAATCATTAAATATATATATATATATATATATATATATATATATTCCTCCATGTCATGTGATCTCTAGTTCTGGGAAACTGGCTGTTTTCCGTTATTGTGGTGGAATACACGAGTCATCTCCATGCCATCCAAGCAGGCTTCGAAACCCCTGTCCACCGACCGTCCACATAAATACCTCCCTTCTCACTTCCAATTCCATTGATCAGCTGAATGCCACGACATCATTAGTGTTTTTAAAGGAACTTATAATGAGGAGAAAAGGCCATGTTTGAAGGAAGTGTAGGCAAACTCCCCTGAAAGAGGGACCTGGAGCATGAGCCTGGGCACAGAGGCGTGACGGCCAGTGAGTGACACAGGGCAAGACACGCGGTGCCCCCCAGCAGCGGCGAGACCTCACTTTGGGCAGAGGCTGCAAAGCTCGTGCACAAGGATCCCTTGGTTTTTAAAAATCATTTTATGAAATCAAAAGGTGCCAGCCTCACGTTTCCAAAGCTACTCTTTTTAATATAAAAGTATTAAATCCATTTGAGATAGGAATTACACTCGTGAAACGCTCTTGGTCTTTTGAAAAGTCAAGGCAGAGGATGCTCTTGGGGGCTGTCGAGCGGGTTCCAGTTCTGACAAGAGAAGGTAGCCCTGTCCGATGCCACCCCTTCCCCACAGGTATAGCTGAAGCTACCACGGTGCCACTCCATCCCGCAGAGGCCCTTCCTCTTCCTCCTGCCCTTCGAAGATGTCCTTCAACAGAGTTTGGTCTCTCCTGGTGACCCGTCCACATCATGGGAGATGAAGTCTCCCCTCCTCCCCTCGAAGGGGCTTTCTGTCTCTTCGTCTTCCAAGGCAGATTTTTTGGCTCTTGGGGCAGTCCATTGTTGCTTAGTTACACATCTGTACAGTAATTCTGGGCACCCAGACATCCAGTTTGCGGTCAATTCAAACCGAAGGATAAGACATAAATGAAAACAGGGAAAGAGCTGATGCCTCATAAATGCATAGTGCAGCGCCTACAGGGTCATAACAAGGCATGCCCTGAACTGGTACTTGGGACGCAGTCTGTCAGTCATCAGGATCCTCTGACACTGAAGCAATATCTAAAGCACTCTGACGGTGACCGTGCATTCAAGCCATTGAGTTATTCAACTAAGGAGCTCTTTCTTTCACTCTGAGTTCTCTTCTTAGTGAGCAAAATTTTATTGTAAGTAGAGTGACATTCCCAAGGCTACCACATACACAGCCCAGCAATATGTTTATGGCTTTGAGGGTCAGGGTTGGGGTGGGGGGGACCTCAGGAACTTTGCTATGAACAGAGCAACAAATACAGAGGATATTACAGTAATTCACCCAAGACATCCCATATTGATAGTATCAAACAGCACCCAATGCAGGAGTCAAATAATGGCCAAATCCCAGTTATGATCCTAGGACTAGGAAAATGGTGCTGGACATAAAGCCACTGCCTCTGAGGTCTAATGTGGCAATATTTGTGTTGTCAGTGGGACTTTGTTTCTGACGAGGTGGGGGGCTGAGGGACATGTCTCGAGGGAAGCAGGTCTAGGCCGAGCTAGCAGCGAGTGCAAATGTTTCTGACACTGCACCTTGCTCGGCTTTGTCGGCATTGGTCAGGGTTCTGAATTTTCACTCCCCGGGAGCTGAAAGGCCCTGGGACATCCATTTTGGAAATTCATTTCTTTTTATTTTATTTTATTTTTATTTTTTAGGCATCACTGCCCTCAGGTCGTGGGAGTAGGAGGCCCAGCCTTTGCTCCTGGGAGCTGGAATTGAACCTCCATCCCAGTGGGCCGCAGTCCCGTACACAACCACTACGCCATTGGGGCTCAGCCTCGGAAATTCATTTCTTTCTTGAAGTAAAATGATTGCACTCATGTTCTTGGAACAATATCCAGAGCACTGTGGCTAACATGTGGGCTTAGAAACAGGTTTGTCTGGATTAAAATCTGTTTTCTTGTCTATCATATCGCAGTGCTGAGACCCTGGCTTAATTACTCCACCAGTCTGCTTAGCGGCTCATCAAATAGGCATCGAATGACCCTTTCATAGGAGTCACCCTATTCATAACAGTAGTAACATTAGTTATGAAGTAGCAATGAAAACAAATGGCTTGGGGTCACCACCACATGAGGCACTATATGAAATGCATGAGGTCTCTGCATGAGGAAGGTTGGGAACCCCTGCTTTAGAGGGTACTACATTGCAGCTCTACTACGAGGATTAAAAGGTAAGAGCAACATCGAAATCTTACGGGGAAAAAAAAGTCAACACCAAAGCCCCTGTCATCAAGCCAGTCCTGACACACCGGGATTCAAGAAGAGCAGCAGAGCAGAACTGCTCTCGCCTGTCCAGGGCGTAGCTCCTTATGAAAGCAAACTGCAGCAGCATGTGTCCCTCACGTGGTGCTGCTAAGTTCAAACCACTCACTTACCTGTGGGTTGGAAGTGGATTGTTTGAACCACTACCCTTCTGGGGCTCCATGGTAGTTGCTTCATGGTAGTTGACCTGATAGCAAGATGCCTATGCCCTGGGCTGCTAACTGCAAGGTCAGCAATTCAATACCAGCAGCTGCTCCACAGAAGAGAGAGGGGATCAGAGAGGGATGTGGCTGACCAGAGCACATGGTAGCAAATGACGGGGAAAGAAGAGAGAGTGGAGCGCATCCTAGTCCACTGAGCCATGAGGACGATCTCACTGCACAGACCACCCAATGCAAGGAGAGGGCCCTGTGGCTAATCCCACTATGAAACACGGCATCCCTCGCTGACCCAAGACCCTATGGGGGACAACGCAGGAGACACAAGGTCAGGATTGCAACCAGTCTGACCCCACCACACCAAGACAAAACAGCAAAGGTGTGCCATAGAGCAACAGGGGGGAGCAGAGCATGGAGCTCCAGAGGGAGTGTCAAGGATAGACTTTGGCGCCAGGGTGTGACACTCCATCAGACTCCACCAGAGGTCACTCCTAGAAGGCAACAAACAGACCTTTAACTATTTACAGGTTTTTCTTTTTTTTTTTTTACTTATTTATATGTTTTATTCTGAACATCTTTTTCATGTTGTAGTCATCGTTTTATTTTCTTTTGTCACTTCCTCTTGGCATGTCTTGTTTTTTTGTGAATATTATTATCTCTGCAGGTCTATCTAGGTAAGATAAACTGGATGATAAGTCTGGAAGAGAAAACAATGGGACTGATGGTTCCAGGAAAGATGGGAAATGAGAAGATGGGGGAAAGAAGGTGGTGTTGACCAACTCTTGGACAAGGGAACAAGAAGTGATCCAAAACTGACAGTGAGGAGGGAGGCCTGATAGGGATTGACAAGGGTAAGGTAACCCAGAGAAATTATTGAAACCCAAATGAAGGCTGAGCATAATAGTGGGACAAGAGGACAGTAAAAGGAAATAGAAGAAAGAAATAGGTGGCAACAGGTATTTATAAAAGGTCTAAATGCAGGCATGTTCATAGATAAATATATTTATATATGTTGATGGGGAAATAGATGCACATGCATAATCTTTTAGGGTTAGTATTAAGGCAGTAGATGGACATTGGGCCTCTACTCAATACTTCCTCAAAACAAGAACACTTTGTTCTATTTAATTGGCATTCCATGATGCTCACCTTCCCAACATGATTGTGGGAGACAAATGTGTGCATAGGCAAAAGTAGTGAAAAAAATCTAATGGTGGCCAGCTATCAAAAGATATAGTATGTGGGGTCTTAAAGACTTGAAGTTAAACAAGCAGCCATCTAGCTCAGAAGTAACAAAGAACACATGGAAGAAGCACACATGCTTGTGTGACCACAAGATGTCAAAGAGATCAGGTATCAGACATCAAAGAACTAAAAATTATATCACTGTAAATGAGGGGGAGCATAGGCTGGGGACCCAAAGCCCATCTATAGGCAACTGGATATCCCCTTACAGAAGAGTTTCAGGGAGGAGATAAGCCAGTGAGGGTGCAGTGTAGCAACAATGTAATATACAACTTTCCTCTGGTTCTTAATTGCTTCTTTACGCTACCCACACAGCCCACTATCATGATCCCAATTCTACCTTACAAATCTGGCTAGGCCAGAGGATGTACACTGGTACAGATAGGAACTGGAAACACAGGGAATCCAGGACAGATGATCCCTTCAGTACCAGTGGTGAGAGTGGTGATACCGGGAGGGTGATGGGAAGGTGGGGTAGCAAGGGGAAACCAATATAAGGCTCTACATATAATCTCTTCCCTGCAGTATAGACAACAGGGAAGTGGATAGAGGGTGTCATTGGACAGTGTAAAATATGATAAAATAATAATAAAGTAAATAAAGTAGGAAGGGAGGGGGAAAATGAGGAGCTGATACCAAGGGCTTAAGCAGAAAGTAAATGTCTTGAGAATGATGAGGGTAACAAACGTACAAATGTTCTTGACATACAATGGATGTATGTCTGGATTGTGATAAGCGTTTCAATAAAATGATTGAAAAAAAAGTGTTACTGTTTTAGAAACCCCGAGAGGCAGTTCTGCCCAGTCCTGTAATGTCACTATGAGTGGGAATCAACTTGATGGTAGTGAGTGAGTGATATATTTTAAGTATTACCAGCAGCTGGGAAAACCCAAGATGTGAGCTTAGGCAGGACACACACAAGCTAACAGAAAGGGCTGAAGAGAAAATGAGTGTTCCAAAAGACTGAATCCAAGAAGATATGAAGTGTCCCCTGATCACTAAGTAAATCTCTAGAAGATGCTAATAAAATCTTTGATCATTAGGGCTGAGCCCCGGTGGCGTAGTGGTTGTGCGCGGGACTGCAGCCTACTGGGACGGAGGTTCAATTCCAGCAGTGGGGCTGGGCCTCCTACTTCCACCACCGAGAGCAGTGATGCCCCCCCACCCAAAAGAAAAAAAACAAAACAAAACAAAAAATCTTTGATCATTAACACAGACATACAATTTTACAATGAGGGGTTGGTGTGCAATTCAAATACCCATTTGAAATAATTAAATTATTACCTCTACAGTGTAACCAATGCGTAAAAACAGTGGAATATGCTCAGTAAAAACTAAGTGCTTCTCAGGGTACATAGAGAACCAGTGAGATAGTAAACTTACAGTGAGATAGTAAACTTTTCCCAAAAACTTATCAGTGAGATAGTAAACTTTTTTTAAAGCGAGGAAACTGAAGTCAAGAGATGGTTAAAAGCCCTAACTCACTGCCTTTGATTCAATTC
This sequence comes from Nesogale talazaci, assembly GCA_004026705.1. NCBI lineage: Eukaryota > Metazoa > Chordata > Mammalia > Afrosoricida > Tenrecidae > Nesogale > Nesogale talazaci. Next base: position 190,914 of record PVJH01000105.1, on the reverse strand, counting down.
TGAGAGTCATAGCGACCCTTTCTGGGGACTCAAGGGGGTCAATCTGTAGGGGAGTGGACAGCAAATGGTGTTTGCAGTCAGCCTGGCAGTCAGCAGTCCTACACTTGCCAAACAGCACCTCCATGGCTCCTTTGGGAAGATGACGTGGATAAAATCATCTTGCTAATAAATGGGATCAAGTCAGTAAATGTTTCTTAAATCAGCAGGGCTTTCCTCTCCAAGTCCCATGGCTAAATTACTGATAGTTCTTCGACATTTTACTGAACCACACAAATGCTTCTCAAAATTTTCTGAAACTGATAAACATCTGGGTACATGTGTTAGGGAGGAGGCCAGAAATCGATATTTGTAACAATAATCCAGGAGCTTCTTCCACTGCTAGGGTACAATAAACCTTTCAATTCTAGTATTCTATTAAGCTAGTCCCACTTTTTAAAAAAAAGTAAAAGGGATGACTCTTTGTCCTTCCACCTTATTCAAAAGCCATTGCTTATCTTCCCTCTTGTCAAGGAAAGAGGGCTCTGCAATACATAGTTTATTCAAGTGCTGCAATGCATCGAATTGTCTGCAATTCCATTCATGTTTTCACCGAATGTAGAGAAATAGAAACTATATGGAAGCAGTTGCTTTTAGTTTTATTTTCCCAAGACAGAATCTAAAACCAAACATATCACTAAAGAAGAATTTCCTACTGTTGCGGTAACATGCTTGATGTCAATTTTATGATTGTAAGTTCTAGGGGTGAAGTCTAGCCTGTTAATCTCGAGATAGCCAATGAATAGCCCTTGAGGCCTCTGTGTGGGCATGGCTTTCTCCTGAGAATTCTCGAAAATCTCTCGGTATTTTCCAATTGGAGAAGGGAGACTGGACTGCGTCTCGAGACAATGAACTACTGACAAGATAAGATGACAGCATGCTGATCAATCCTGATTCCTGAAGAACGGAGGAGCTGGAGAAGAAGACACATGGGCTTGTCCTGATGGAACCAGACCTCTGGGGCCAGAGAAGCCACAGAGAGACCTCTGCCAGCGCTGAGATGCTCCCACTGCCAATGGACACTGCTGAAGGACCCTGAACCCTGGAAATGAGGAGCCATGGGGAGACCCATGCCAGCACCGGGTCACCTCTACTGCACGTGCTTTGTGAGTCAGAAGGAGACTTTATAGACTGCTATAAGGCATATGAGCTAATATCGGATTTATGACTTTGGACTGGACTGGGTTGGGATGCTTTCTCAATATCCCATTCCTCTTGTATACAAACCTTTCCTTTATATCCATATGCATGTCTGTGGATCTGTTTCTCTAGACTACCCGGACTAACACACCTACTAACTGATTTTTTTTTCTAGTGGAATTGAGTGTGAAAACCACACATGAGCACGCGCGTGCGCGCACATGCACACACACACACACACATTTCCAAGTTCTCACAGAAATTCACAAAGTTTCACAATATCTAGAAATTTCTTTACAGCCTCCCTCCTCTCCATCCTTGGTAACAAGATTATTCCTGGTAAAGAACTCATTTTCCTTAACTGTCTGACAAGAATGGGAAAAGTCCTCATTTGGGAAAATTTTAATAGGTCTTAAAACACACACATTGCTGTCTTTTCTGGTAAGTGCCAGAATTGCAGAATTGATGACTAGAACTTAAAGCTTCCCAAATAAATGGTGAATGATTATATCAGGACAAAAGCTGTGTGTTCTAAAATGCACTATCCTAGTACAGTTACAGCACGGCGTAGAGAACAGAAAATCAAACTCACTGCCTTCAAGTTGATTCTGAATCACAGCGCCCCTACAGGGCAGGGGAGTAAAAAGCCTGGCCTTTCTTCCCTGGAGCCCTAGTGGATTTGAACAGCAGTGCGTAACCACTATGCCTCCAGGACTCCTACAGAAACAGATGAACACTGGAGCACCCTTCCTGTGGGAGGATGTAAAGAAGTTACATGGCAGGCAACAAATCATCTTTGAAACACCAGCCCCTTTTATGATGATCTATAAGTAAAGGAAGATGCGGAGAAAATGCTGATCTAGAATACAAAGAACAGTGGAAGATTGGCCAGTCTGCTCTCCTAAGACCATGAACTCTGACTCCAGTCAAATGATGGGCAATATCTGCCTTCTCCTGTTGGAGACTCCTACGAAAGCTAACTGAAGAGGGTCACCCAGCAAACCTACTTAGGTTTAGTCCAAACAGGCAAGAAGAAAATATCAATTTGCTTGATCATTAATTTACCAAAAGTCAGTCATGCCCTCGTGATGTTCAGATGAGAATCTAAAGATTGCGGTCACTAAAAAGATAATATTTCTTGGTCAAGTGATCTTGTTTCTCTTTTTAGTAACAGCAAAAGAACAATGTGAAAACCACAACCTTTTCCTTGGCCCAGAGGAAATGGATTTGAAGAAATACTCCAAGGAAATTATATGGGCCCTTCTGTTGGTGCATCAGCATTTCTGGAGATGCGAATTTTCCAAATCCTCGCACCAAGATACAGTTACAAAGATGGCATGACAATTGGTGATAGTTCACCCCATGATTTGTTGAAATAAATCTACTTGAAATGACTTAACTCAATTTATCTTCAACCTCAAGCTGTCAGTTTAGGTTTTATGAATTAGTTTCAAACATGATGATTGCATTTTTCTAACATAATTACTGCCCTATTTTAAGAGGAAAACGATGTTTTCACTGTGGACTATCCCAGGGATTTTCTCTAGCAAGTACTTTTTAATCAAACCATTGTTTATCATTTAGCATTCAGAAAGTCTTCTCTGTTTTCTCTAAATTATTATCAGTCTTTCCTAGTCTATATGGGGAAAACAGAAAAAAACATCGATGCATATCTACCTTTAAGTTTAGGTGCTTTCTGCTGGATCTGGAACATAAATAGTACCATGCTTGTGAATTCTTGAAGAGAAACAGATGAACAACCATATAAAGTCCTTAGCAATAACAAAACTCTAATTCACATCTTGGCCAGCAGGGGGAGTAAACTCCCAAAAATATAGGAAACAAATGAAAATTGCTGAATGGTGGTGCAGCCTTCACAGCCTGGAAGGAATGGGTTGGTGGTTATTTCAGGCCAAGAATGAGCACCCAATCACATGTCGGTGATCAGATTCTTCATAGTCCTGACCTAAAGACACGGGAATTAATTTCAGTTATAGTTCATCACTCTTGTATCAAAAGCACCTCTTCATACATGCTGACTAGTCAGGCTTCAGAGGGTAAGTCTTCGTTAGTTCACACAAAAAGAAAAAAAAAAATCATTGCCATCGAGCCAGTGCTGAAAATTATCATCACCTTTCTCCTAAATTGTGTGAACTCATAAACGGGACAAGCTGCCTGGGAAGAATCTAGCCCTGTACTTGTATTATTAAACAATACATTAAGTGAATAGTTTCATGAATTGCACCATTGTGGCCTGTTAGCGGAATGAGGATTCCTATTGCCATTCTCTCTGAATCAGAGGCTCGCTCTAGTCCGCGGAAGGTACTGATGCGTCACATGGTGTGCAGGAGTGAACTAGCAAGGCAGCAGAGAGAAGGGACTGCTTTGAGGAACCACTGAAAAAGTATTAGCCAGCAGGAGTTTTCAACAGTAAACTCAAATACAGTCCATGATCATAATGCCTCACTTGAAGACAGTTTATGTGCAAGGGAAAATATTATCTGGGGGGACAGGGGGGCAGGGAAGGCATTCTGGCAGTTGAAAAAAAAAGTTGAAAAGTTGAAAACCTTCCGGATCACGGGATTACCAGTACAAGCATTGGTTCAGACGACCTGTCAAGCTTCTCAAGGGCACCTGCTACCATCTTGCAGGTGTTTGCTGGCTCATTTTTAATGCATCTGAGGCTATAAAATGATTACAGCTCTATCCTGTCCTGCTTCCCTTCAGATATGAGGCCATGAGACTTCAGAACCGAGTCCAGACCATGTGAATTCTGGTTTTGTAAACTCTGTGGAATGATCTCATTAACTGCCTTTCAGAAGACTGTTCATCAGAAGCTCCTTATGAATTCCACTTATCAACCGTCTGAAGTTTAGCAAAAGAATTCTTTTTAAGTGTTAAAAAGAGAAAGAGTTTTGCTAGAAAATCTTCAACTGTGCAGTTAACACTGAATTTGATAAACAGTACATTCCTGGTAACAGCCACCAAAATTCCAAGTTAAATCTGTGCCCTTGGAGCAAAGCCAGGATGCCACAGCATATTTGCACTTTGAGCAAATTGCAAATTTATAACTCCTGTTTTTTTCTGCCAAGACAAAGGCTCAAAATAAGTGGAGTCTATCTTCCCTGAAAACTCTTTACAATGGTAACTTTGGATGCAAATAAAGATGCCTTTATGACTGATATATGCTAGATGATTTTAACAGGCTATTTTAATACCAACCTTACCTGAACTATTTATAGATATCCTAAATGGATTGATGTATATATACATATGCATATATAAGCTTACTAAAATGGAAAGCACTAACAGGAATTTATTAAAATCCACTTACTAACATGGAAATTCAACATTAAGAAATGGTATATATAGTATATATGAAATATAAAATGTATGTAGTATATATTTATATGGTGTGTGTGTATATATATATATATAAATCTAGGCTAAAATGTGTATGGCACAGAATCTCAAAGAACTAAAGAAAACAAATTAGTCTCCGGGCTAGGGCTAAGGTGGAAATGGATTCCTTGTGTTTTGTATTTTGCTGTGTTTTTAATAACAAACCTGATTTACCATGTAAACTTTTCTTCTGAAACACAATAAAGTAGGTTTTAATAAATAAGTAAGTTTCAAGCATTTAAAAAATGAAACTATGGCTGTGGGTGTTCGTTCTCATTTTGATGAAGGAACACCTCAATGGCAACATTTTGCAAATGGACACATGGAAGCTGCACCTGGACAGCTCACCTGGGAAGCTTTGTAGATAATCAGCGTGTCAAAATGATTTCAGATATACCTAATATCATCACCTTGAAATCCCATCTCATGGTGTATGAAGAATTTATACAACACAGAGTCCCTGAGAGGTTTTAAATAGCAAGTTACTAATTGCTCCCCTTGCCAAAGTTCATGCGACATGAGTATTTACTGTTAAATAGCTTCTTTATTTCACCTTGGGGAACATTGAAATGCTTCCCACAGGGTGACTTTCATGACCTAAGCACCAGAAAATGGATGACTAAGAGGCCATGGAGATATGCTGGACACCCCCCCTTCCCCCTCCCCCCATACTGCTGAGCTCCTTTGATGAACCAGTCTGGATTTTGTAGTGAATGATGGGCTTAACCAGGAATCTTCCTTTCAAGACAGTGGTTTAGAAGACAGGAAGGTGCCGAGATTATCAGTCACAGAGGACGTGATAGAAGCTTGTGAATATTTGACGTGCCATCACAGAAGGGTCTTCTGAGCACCGTGTCTAGGACCCGCAGCTGAATGTCTCCGAAAAGCTTTACCTTCTGTCTGTTTTCAAGATGCCTAATCCTTCTCATCACGTTCGATGAAGCCACTTAGGCTTTTTGCTCATATGTAACATCCATTTTTCAGTTCTTTGATGCAACTGAAAGGGAAGGTGTGCTTGTGTCTTCTTAAGGGAGCAGGCATTTAAAGGCGAGCAACTGGTGTGCAGTATCATCGTACTCACAACTGATCCATGGAAGACTGGGGAAGGACTTATAGAATGTGCGTGACGTCACACCGATGAAAAGCCACAACTCTAGGAAGTGGACATAATAACACTAACGATTTTCTCAGCTCACTAGATGAGGAAAATGAGACACATACAGGGACCACCCATCATAGTCAAGGGAATACAAGGGGCCTTGAAGAAAGGATGCTTCAAATCAAAAAATGACTTACGAATCGAAGATGCCCACTTCTTATGCAGGCAGTCTAATGGCTCCCATTGACCCTCTCACCTGATGCAACCAGGAAATGAACAAAAATATGTGAAGCAATAGTTTTAGGACAGAGAACATTGTGCAACAAAGGATAGGCAGACCGATGAGACAGTCACTAAGGCCAATGAATACTCGGGGTTCGTGCCTTCACATTTTTGGCTGGTGCCAGTGTAGTGGGCAGGAACCCAGGAAGAACTCAGCAGATCCTCGAAGTTGAAAAGACCAAAAATAAAGCCCACGAACACCTCGGTATCCCAGGACAGAGTGCCAGAGAGGACAAGACTGACCATCTCCTGCCAGCGAGTTGATGACGATCATTGCGACCCTACAGGGCAGGCTAGATTTGCCCTGTGAGTTTCCAAAGCTGTACCTCTAAGGGAGTAGAGAGCCTCATCTTTTCCCCTTACCTGGCCGGTGGTTTCAAATGGCTCAACACAGAACCGCTATGCGACCTGGATTTCTACAAGAGATCCATGCAGCTCCGAGAGAGAGAGAGAGAGAGAGAGAGAGAGAGAGAGAGAGAGAGAGAGAAACCCTATCGATGAACAGAGGACCCCCAACAAGCAGTCAGCTGAGCGGCCATCAGCAGGTCTATGTAAGGAAACTTTCTGCCAAACTGGAAAGAACCTGGAAACGTTACTGTGTCAGTCCAGATAGACTAGAGGAACAAATTTCAAAGACACGCATATGGATATAAGGAAAGGGTTTATATACAAAAGGAATGGAAAACTGAGAAAACATCCTAAGCCAGTCCAGTTCAAAGTCATAAGTCTGATATTAGCCCATATGTCCAATACCAGTCTATAGTGTCTCCTTCCGACTCATGAAGTCACAGGCCAATGGGTGCAGAGTCCTGGCACTGGCAGGGGTCCCCCCATGACTCCCCATTTCCAGGGCTCAGAGTCCACCAACAGCATCCAGGGGTGGCAGAAGCAACTCATCGCTGGCAGAGGTCTCCACGTGGCCTCTCCAGCTTCAGAGGTCTGGCTCTATCAGGGCCAAGCCGTGTGGCTTCTCTGGCTCCTCAGATGCTGCCATCTTATCTTGTCCATGATTCATCGTCTCTGAGACTAACTCCCAACAAGTGGGAGATAGCTTCTCATCTTCATGAGGGAAATATCACGAGATATCCCGGAAGTCTCAGGAGAAAGCCATGCCCACACGGAGGCCTCGTTGGCTACTCAGTGGCTATCTCCAGATTATCAGGCTAGACTCCACCCCTACATCTCAATCAAGAAGTTAACATAAGCACATGAATGCCACAGTTACCTCAAAACCACAAATTGTTAGGGGAAAAATGCATGTTCCCTTAGATCAGAAATTCCTCCCAGTTCTATGGGCTTTGGGTGCAGCAAATTGTAGTGTCTGCTCTCAGTATTAAACAAGAACAACATGCCCTACAAATGTATTTCTCTACTTATGCCCTAATGGAACTGAGAAATAATTTTTTTTCAAAAAAACCCCTAGTAGCCAGTTATCAGAGAGAAAGAGAGTCGGAGGGAGGAGGGAGAGCTGGAGGGAAGAGAGGGAGGGAGGGAGAGAGAGAGACAGAAAGTGAGAGACTAATGAACATGAGGACAAAATGACCAGACCAACAACCTAAAAAGAAAACTAAGAGACCTTGACTACCCGGAGCCAATTGCAGCCCACAGGGACCCTATACAACAGAATAGGGGTGGTTCTGTCAGTTTCCCGAGTTACAAACTGATTTGGGAGTGGAGAGCCTCATCTTTCCTCAGTGGAAAAGCCAGTGGTTTCAAACAGTTGCCTTACTGTTAGCATTCTAAACCATAAGTCAGGCTCCTGGACCAACCAGCAAAGGAAGAAGCAAATGCTCATGTGAATAATGACTCATATCATTCTAACACGAGAGCCCCAAATATCAACGACATCCATTACATATCCACAGCTTATATTGCAAAAATAAATTCAAAAATACTAAGAGACTTTTCTTTTTAAAAAAAAGCTCTATCTTTGAATTTTAAGAACGACACTGCTGTATAGTCTCACATCGTGGATCTGTGCGGTCAGCTGAAGCAAGACTAAAGCAAGTATCTCAATGAAGTTACTTAATAGACGCCTGCTCTGAGTGCTCAGAAGTATTGTGGAGAGTCTTTTACCCAAGTGCAGTAGAAATGCCTCTGCAGAGCTGACAGGAAGGAAAGAAGAAAGGTTTTCCTCTGCTATAAATAAAATACAGAAGTATGAGAAGGGAGGCATTTGAAAGTTGGTTGATTTGCTGTTCCTCTTTTTTAAAAAAAAGTCACTAACTTGAATGTGAAGATCATTCCACATAGTAAATTCATAGATTTCTCGAAATGACTGCAATCTTTAGAAAATAGCTCTCCTCTGTCACTACTTTTTTATAATAAATGATGTATGTTACACAATAATGTCACTGAAAAAAATTAAAAAGAAAGAAACAGTGAGAGTGTGTTTCCAGGCACCTGCAGATCTCATGTTATTCTAATTATACAGTTCTTTAATTTGGTAATTAAAAAATATTCCCTGACAAAATTAGTTTCAGTTACAAACTTAGGCATGCAAATTTCACTCAGTCACCTCTTCTTTTCCCTGACACACTGTCAGAATAACAGAGTTTTTCAAGGATGACAGTACGTGGTATGACTCCACCACTTGTTAAAAGAAACACATCCACAGGAACTTACTGTAGAGTTGACTTCTTCATAAGAAAATAGTATGTGGTGGCTATGGTTTGCTTCAATATAAAATCAACACAATAAAATTCAATATTTAACTCACCAACCCTATGGCTACACATATGGCATTTGGACAGCGACTCTAGGGATGGTTGATATAAAATTAAACTAGTAATAAGAATTAAATCTCTCTTAAATGGCCAGGGTTGCAGCTAATATTCTACCAGTTTATTTACTTAAACACAGCTCACTTTTACATATCTTCATAATAAAATATGCCCTTTAGATTAAAATGAAGATGATTTTCGGCACACTACATCCAAAAATGACAAGCCCAGTGGTGTCCGAATTGGTTTTGATGAAGAACATTGAAAGTACCATGGACTGCCAGAAGGACCAACAAATCTGTCTTGGAAGAAGTAAGGTCAGAGTCCTTGTTAGTGGCAAGATTTCATCATACACACTTTGGACATGTCAGGAAAGACGAGTCCCTAGAGAAGAGCATCATGCTTGGTAAAGCAGAGAGGGAGTGACAAAGAGAAAGACCCTCAAGGAGCTGGACTGACACAGTGGCTGAGCAATGGGCTCATGACAAGGATTGATTGTGGGATGCTACAGAATCCAGCAGGGTCTTTGTTCACTGGTACATAGGAATCACTGTGGGCTGGAACTGGCTTATTGGCATTGAACAACAACCTTGCCATCTGGCCGATCTTGAATCACTGAGAGCCCTATAAGGCACAGTAGAACCACTGCCATAGCATTTCCAAGTCTGTGATCTTTCTAAAGGCAGGCTGTCACACCTCTCCCCCTTCAATTGGCTGGTGAGTTCCAACCACCAGTGCGTCTGTTAGTGACCACACACTTCACCCCTGGACCAGCAAGCAGGTCCTCTTCCTCATAAGATGGCATAATGCAATAGCAGCTCTCTCTGTTCCTGGAGCTCATTGCACAGTGCCTTGCTGATGACCCTATTCAGACTGCATTTGGGTCAGTGTTTGAATATGAAAACAAGAGCAGTGGTTGTTGTTTGATCTCATAGTGACTAGATCTTGCCCCATTGGATGATGTAGTGCAGCGTTTCTCAACCTGGGGGTTGAACAACCCTTTCACAGCAGATGCTCAATTCATCACAGTAGCAAAATTACAGTTGTGAAGTAGCAACGAAAATAGTTTTATGGTTGGGGGGCGGGGGGAGTTCACCACAGCATGAGGAACAGTTTTAAAGGGCTGTGGCATTAAGAAGTCTCAGAACCACTGTTTGAAACCACCAGCCAGATTCATGGGACAAAGACAAGACTTTTTACTCTGGTAAAACTCACAGGGACAATTCCTCTCTGTCTTTATAGGGCCACCACGAGTCAGAACTGACTAAATGACAGTGAGGGCTTATTGCTTTTGTCCATCTTTAGAACAGCAGATAGCTGGGGCTCTCCCTTGAAGAGTCACTGGATGGTTTCAACCAACCAACCTTCTGGTGAGCAGTCACGGTCATTACTGTTAGCACCACCCAGGGTGTTTGACCTATAAAAGAGGTCATCAGAACTGTGGATGATCACAGGAGTGCCATGAAGTCGATGCTGACTCACAGCATGCCTACAGCACAGGATAGAAGTGCCCTTGTTGGTTTTCAAGGCTGTGAATTTTTGTGAGTGTGGATAGCTTCTTCTTTCTCTCGAGCTAAAGTTAGAGTCAAATAAAACCCTTCTAATAATGTCAATAATAATCACAATGGCTATTGGACACTCATAGAACTTTGAGATATATGAGCCATTATCATCCCCATTTTACAACTAAGAAACTAATGCATGAACATTAAAATGTTTGGCATTAGCTAGTAAACGAGGTGGAAATTCAACCCCCTGCATTCTGACTAGAAAAGTCAGGTCCTTAATTTTCTTGTGGAAAGATCAAAGACTATTGTTGGGAACTAAATATTTTGAAAGAACCTATCTTAAATTTATAGTATATGATTTATGCCATCTGTGGTAGTTATATGATTCATTGTCAATTTGAAAGGATTAGAATTGAAGGAGTGGAATCTAGCCTGTCAGGATACAGCCAATGAGGTTTCTATGAGGATGTGGCATTCTGAGGATTCTGGGAACTCCTGTATTTCCTCCTTGGAAGTCAGAAACTCTCTCGACTCAGTCCCTGAGAGATTCTCTACTGACAAGGCACATGGCACTATGCTGACAGACTCTGTTCCCTGGTGGACGACCCACATGGAGACTTCTGCCAGCATTGAGATGCTTACAATGCCACAGGATCCACAAGACTTCCCACCAACTAGCCTGTGATCTTCCTGTATTTGGCGTCATTGCATGTGTTTCATGAGCCAGAAGAGGCCTTCATAGATTGGTATCAGAGATAAGGGCTAGTATCAGAATTATGGACTTGATCTGGACTGGACTGGGTTGTTTTTTTAATATTCAATTGCTCTTTTATGTGAAGCTCTTTCTTATACATATGTGACTATCTATAGATTTGTTTCTCTAGTCTACCCAGACGAATACATCATCAATATGACATCATGAATAATAAGGTAAACAAGTGAAAAATTTTTCAAAGCACAAATTTGTGTCTGAAAAGTTCTTTTCTGAATGACATGAATTCATAGGCTACTTATGTTTGTACCATAATTTATTACTTATTTATTGTACCCAGATTAACCTCTCAAACATTGAATTCTTTCCCCACTTCCTGAACCTGCTTCCTCACTCATCATTCCTCACTTATCGCGTACAGATAGGAACCTGACAACTTGGAGTAATCCTATATATGGAATAGTCATCTTGTTTTTTGTCTCCTTTACTCACTTTACTGAAAAGGACCCTTTAGGAATTCTTAGAAACAAAGAGTAGCTCAGCATTTACTCCCAACCCTTCCATGAGACTGTGTCTACTTGACCCATTAATCAATTCTATAGTGTTCTCTCCATGTTGATATCAAAGATGCTTCATTCATACTCTTCTCCAGATTTCAGTAGAATTTTGATGACTGTGGTTAGTTGTCATTGAATTGGCTCCAAATCACAGCTACCCTTTACAGAACAGAACAGAACATGTATCAGCCCGGCCCTGAGCAATCTTGAAGATCTTTGCTATATTTGGGCCCATTGTTGAAGACTCTGTGTCAATCAATCTCTCTTCATGATGATCTTCATCTTCACTGACTTTCTACTTTACCACATATGATGTCTTTTTCCAGGGACCAGTCTCTCCTGACAACATTCCCAATGTCCTTGAGTCAAGTCTTTCCATTGTGCCTTCTAAGGACTATTTGTGCTGTGATGCTTTCAAGGTAGATCTGTTTGCTTTTCCGTGGTACTTTCAGTGTTCCTCACCAACTCCATAATTCAAGTGCATTGATTCTTCTTTGTTCTTCCTTGCTCATTACTTTACTCTTACGTGTATATGACCTTAATTACGTGAACTTAATCCTCAAAGTAACATCTTTGTTTTTCAACACTTTAAGGAGGGCATAGTGACGAAAGTAATGTAAAACAAGCAACTATTATTACCTGTAATGTACTATTTTTAGCATCATAGCCAGTTACATTAAAACGTCATGAATCAGGGCTTGCAGCACAACTAGAAGATGAGATCTTAGTTTCAGAATTGCTAGCTAAAGGAACCCTCTAAACCCATGACAATCAAGTCATTGCTCACTTGTAGTCTTGCCCTAAACCCACATATGGACTGTAACTATTTACAGGAGTAGAAAGTCCAATATTCATCCCGAGGTGTTGCAGTTGGTGGTTTTGAACTGTTGACCACTCACTACACCATCAGGGAAGAGGCCATTAGATCTTGGTAAGACTTGAATTTAAGAACTTTCATAATATAAAGGCCGGTAGTAAGCAAAGATAATAGAGAGGAGGAAAAAATCCATAATGAGTGAACAAACCATGATATACATACACAATGAAACATTTCTTCATAATATTTATCCATCTCTAGTGATGTTGCCACATGTTTATTTCTAACTAATAATTAAAGTATTATTGATATTAAACATCCTTGGCTTGTATGAATTATCTGTTTAAAATTTTGCTAAATTGAATTTGCTACTAATTTTTAAAAAAATTTTGCCCAGATATTCATAGAAGAATTTGGCTTATAATTTTATTGTGATTGTATTATTTTAAGTTTAGATTTAGGATTATCTGTTGCATCAAAATACTTTTTGAAACATTTTATATCAATTTCTATCTATTAAACATTTGAAAAGCTGAATATAATTAATAAAAACATAAAGCAAAATTAGCTATAAATACAGAAATTGAAATGAAAAAATTAATCAAAATATATATACTTCTACTCTGTAAAGCTTGATATTAGAAAAGATTAATGTTTCATAATAAATTTTAGTTAGAAAATGACAATATCTGAATAAGGTTATAATGTTTAACCAGAAAAGAATTTGAAAAAATTACTTAATTATGATTCCTCAAAGACACAATCAGTAAGTTTTTCAAATTTCAATAGAAAATTCTTGAATGAATGATGTCAATTGATAGAAAATATTCCAATTATTATTTTGAAAACTCAGATAGTCTGAATCTGAAACAATAACCCCCATACACATATACCTAATGAATATCTACATGTATAATTCATAGAACAATTCTTTCTCTGAATTCAGAGAAAAAATAGGTAATGGCTAACTCAATTGAGCAATATCTTAAAAGAAACATTCATGTCAACTTGGGATGCTTGATATCAAGAATTATTTCATTATCCATTAGAAATAAACATCACTGAAAAAAATTTCTCAAGTTTTCTACCATGCTAATGACACCAAAAATTATGAACAAAAGTAAATGGACAAAAGACAATGGAATAAAGGGGCCCTTAAAATAAATGGAATTCATAAATGTATTGCATGTTTGATTGGATAAAATCAAACAACTAGTCTGAGTGTGACTGATGGCCAGGATAGGAAGGAACAACTAATACACAAGCAACTCTGACAGCTTCAATCAGGGTTAGGTTGCGTTTTATTCCTCAATTAATTTTTGTGATTTATACTAAGAGGTATCAAACATGATGGCCAGTTTCTCATCTCTAGTTATGGTTGCAATGATAGGGAACAGGTCGGTCAGCTCAAAGTGTGTTCATCTATTGAGCAGGTTTGTGTTTCCCTCCTTGATGTTAAATTTCCCTGTGATTCTCCTCAGGGTAATTTGCCTTATTAGTAAAGCCGGAAGGCCCAGCACTAAACTTACTGCTCTGCCATTTGTTTCAGATTATGCTTCCCACGTGCTCCAATTTGCATAACTTTATTGTTTTGTGGATTCTTAGCCTGTGAATTTATTACCCAGGCACCTGCCAGTGTTGCTGTATTTAAGGAACTGTCAGCAGTTTCTATTTTGAGGGTTCTAAGTTGGCTAAAAAATTCACTCTGGGTTGAATTTTGGCACTTGTTACAGGGTAAAAAACCCGAGTGAATCATTTTTAGAAAAGAGGGCAGGAGTAGAAGGGGGAAAAATTTTTGAGGTATAGAAATAAAAAAATAAAAAATCAGAAGTTAGTGGTTCCAGAAACATTCTCAAAGATTAATTTGTTTTTCCAAAGTTAATATCTCTTTAAGTCTACTTAGTCTACACTGTAGTCTTATGCCTTCATGAATGTAGCATAAATATCACAATTTGCATAAAACAGCTGTTATACATCAATTTTTCTACTGATTTTGATAATGGGTTAGCAAATTTAAAAGAAATAAAAACATCCATTTAGTGATAAGTAGACTAGAACCAACAAGTTTCAGACTGCTGGCAAGTGACTAAGCATCTAAAGGTGATCAAGTACCTACAAAGCAAACCCCAGACTTGCTTGCCCTCTCTCTCTCTCTCTGTCATTCCCTCTCTCCCTGTCTCTCTCACCCTTTCTCAGCCATATCATCACTTATCACCACCTTAAGCAGCTTCAGTCAACTGTGACAAATTCGGCCTTCTTTGATCTTCATTTACTTTGGGTTCTAGAAAAATATTTCAAAATCTACATGTATACTTGGCAACCCCAAAAGATTGGTAAACCTACTTAGAACTTTGGCAAAATAATATTATGAGTAAAACATACGTTCCCCCAAACACAAGAAATAAGACAATATCCTTACCATTACACACACACACACACACACACACGAACACATCACATGACAGAACAGGAACATATACCCAAACTAACTTAGAATTTAAATATTTATCATTTCTGAAGCAAAAATCATAACTTTGTGGCTAAACAAATGACAGTCTCAGTTGATTAAGTGTTCCTGGATTACTTTGGGGGGGCAGCATTAAGCTAAACCTTTAGGTTAGTCAGATTATATAAAATAACAGGGAAGCAGGTACTGAGAATGTGAAAAAAAAGGAGGAGAGAGGGAGCCTTCAAAAGATAATATGCATCCAAGTCCTTGTAAAGAAGGGATGGCCCGTCAACCATCTGGCTCCCCCCGCGGGGGCACCGCTATTGTAGAAAGAAATGCATCAGCATATGGCAGACCAGTAACATCAAGCACTGTACCACTGAACTCAGGAATCCACTCTTTCATCTATACTACCTCAGTGTCCTTCAGAGTCTTATTTTATCTTCCCTGTAAAATAACTTTCTGTAAGTAGTGCTGGGAAGACTTACATGAGTATCCAAAAGGATTTGGAATGAAGAATTCTTATTAGAAAAGAATGTCTGCGGGGCTGAGCCCCGGTGGCTTAGTGGTTGTGCGCGGGACTGCGGCCCACTGGGATGGAGGTTCTATTCCAGCTCCACGGAGCAAAGGCTGGACCTCCTACTCTCACCACCTGAGGGCAGTGATGCCCAAACAAACAAACGAACAAACAAACAAAAAAGAATCTGTCTGCATTTGGGTATGTGCCAAACGTCATGGAGTTTGGTAAATGCATGCCTGGGGCAGCATGGGCAAGTTTCTACTGCTGACTGCTCATGTCCACCCCTGAACCCTGGGAGTTCAGTCCTGACATATGACAACCCCCCCTCCCCCCAAACAAAACCCACTGCCATGGAGTAGAGCCCAAATCAGAGTGATTCCCCCCCGCCCCCGCAGAGTAGCACTGCACCTTTGGTTTTCCAACATTGTAGATTTTTATGAGTGCTTCATCTTTCCCCAAGGAATCAATGAAACCCCAAGGTTTGAAACCACTGCCTTTATGGCTAGCAGGTCACTGTGCTAACCCACTACACTAGCAGGGCTCCTAAGACAGAACAGGCACTCACTAGATGGTGAGTGAGTGATGGCAAGTTGAGAAAGCTACTGGGGAGGGGAGGCAGTCAACCCTTTCCCGTTAACAGGTATAAATTGCTGTATAGTTGGCTCACGGATTTCAGCAGACAGAAAAGTTCAAGCATGGTTGTGGTTTAACTTTTCCAAAGCCACTGCATTTCAAGAAGCTAAAAAGAAATCTGCCAAAGCAATGAGGCACTCAGGAAACACATCTCATTGCCATCTTGATGTTTTCCAGTCATAAATCAAGCGTCCATTAGGATTCACGGCAACCCTAGTGGACCACGCACACCTGCCCCCAAGAGTTTCCAAGAGCGTAACTATGAGAGCACAAGGTCTCATGTTGCTCCTGTTTGAATCGTAACGACTGGTAGGAGCCGGGGTGATATAGGGGTTCCTTGTTGGGCTTCTAACTGCAAACTCAACAGTTTGAAAGCACCAGAAGTTGCTCAGGAGGAAGTGGAGGCTTCTGTCCTATCAAAAGCGAGTCTCGGAGACCCACCGATGCCTAGGTTCTACCTAGTCCCACAGGTTCACCATGGGTTGACATCAACTCATTAGCATCGATAATGGTTTCTGCTCTGTTTTTGTTCAATTGTGACTGCAGTTTAAATGCCTATCCCTTAAATCAATGAGTTTTCATATTTGCATATTAGATTCCCACTAAAAGGCAGGGATGACCACTACAGTGAAGTCTAATTCTGACGTATCTCAAACCAAAAGCAAACCCAGTGCCCTTGAGTCAGTCCTGACTCTCAGCAATTCCACAGGACAGCGCAGAGCTGTGTATGTGGGTTTCTGAGACCAATTCTACAGGAAGAGAAAGTCCCGTTTCCCCCACAGAGCTGCTGGCGGTTTCAAACTGCTGACCTTGCAGTTAGCGGCCCAACATGTGACGATGACCATAGGTTGTAAACCTTTATGGGGGCAAACATCCTCTCCTTCCTCCCCAGCAGCAGCTGATGGGTTTCCACTGCAGACCTGTGCTTAGCAGTCCCACCCTTCCCCAAGAGTGACCCCAGGATTTGTCAAAGGCCTCGGAGAACACTCCTCACCAAGTTCTTTTTCAAAGGAATGATCAGGGCTTACTATTCCATCTAAAGTTAGAGCAACAACAAAGAATGGATCACCAAAAGAGATAAAAGTAACAAGATGCTTTTATTGGGAAATATGATATTCACTAACTTCTAACATATATACATACATATATATATCAGATAGGCTTTTTTCTAGTTATATTAGTTTGCTAGTTATTAATAGTTTTAATTAGCCTTTCCACATGTGTGCAATGTTATAAATACAACAAATTCTCCAGAAATAATGACTTTGCTCTTTGCTTCACATGAAAATGTGCATTCTCTGAGATAAGTGCTGCTCTCCGCCATGTTTCCCATTGTTATTGTTTTGCTTAGTGTAATCTTCCCCACTTTGACTACTAAGATTATGATGAACCAGATACAGCTGCCATAGCTCGAAGTCAAATAGACTCAAATGCCAGCAGTTCATCGGGCTCTAATGAATATTTACTGAAAATATTTTTATTTGTGCTGCCAATTAGTTTGGCTATAAACTGAAAACTCACTGCCAGCAAGTCCACACTGACTCATAGCAACCCCTGTGGGTTTCCAAGGCTGAAACTGTCCATGGGAGTTGAAAGCCCCGTCTTTCTCCTGTGGAACTAACGGTGGTTTTGAACAGCCGACCATGCAGATGGCAACCCAGCACATAACCGCCACACCGCCATGACTCCTTTGCAGGATAGCGGTTCGTTGTTTCTATCTGCAGAGATCTTGGTGGTGCTGGTGGGTACGTGTTGAGCAGCTAACTTCAAGGTCAGCGGTTGAACCCAGGAGGCTCTCTGAGGGAGAGGGATGGAGGTGTCTGCTCTGGTAAGGGTTTCTCTTCGTGGAAACCCTCCATTGGGCCACCAGCCACCAGTATCCACTCAGAGGCAGGGAAATGCTGAGTCAGAGTGGACTCAATAGCAATGCGTTGTTCTGTTTTGTTTTGGAATTAGAGCTAGGTGCTGATATGTAAATGAAAAAGAACATTTTGTTATTAGATTAAAGACAACTTATAACTTATAAGGAATATATTTATTTCCCCTAAAATAACTACTGTACTCATAATTTCTCTGGGTATTAATTACATAGTTACAGTGATGGGATTCAGTTAGTTAACATTGGTTCAGCAGAACCAATACCTCATTCTTGCGTTGAGTTCGGTGACCCGGTAGTTGGAATGGCACTTGTAATCAGAGTTCCCTCCAAGTGGGGAAGCTGCCCACTCTGGATCTCACAGACTTACATGCCTAATTCTTTTTTAACATTCATCTGCACAACAGCACCTTCCAAGCACCCACAGGAATGTTCATTCCATCAATAGGGATACAAAGTTGATGAGAACTATGCTCGTAATATTTATTCATTCATTTCATAAAACGTGTTATGCTTTTGATGAAAACTCACATTTTCATTCCCTTGCTACTTTACTTTGGTGAACAAACACATTACACAAAGAAAACAAGTGCCAAACAACCAGCGGGTGACATGCTATTATCCGTTTCAGCTTTGTGTTAGGCCCCAAATTCACACGAGACAGTATGAGTGAATCGTACAATTCATGGGAGGGTTCAAAAAGCTAAAAAACAGTGGCAGAACAATTTCTGTAAGCTCAGCAGAAGCAGAGAGGGGTTTTTCAAAGGTGAACATGATATGCTCCGAGAAAGGAAGTCATGTTTCTTATCTCTCAAACACAATGACGATTGTCTACCTGGCCTACCTCTAAAGGAATGGGACCCTACTGCCTCAGTGAAAAGAGGGTGAAGGATAAATCACACAGCAAATGGAGTTCAGATAAAAGCAAGGAATATTTCCAATGAACATGTCAATCAAGAAGCAATATAAAAAATATCTTAACAGCTTACATTTTGTTTGTCAGGTATTACTTACTTATTTTAAATTATTAATATTTTACCACTTTTTCTTATAATACAATATAGACTTGTGTACTTTTATGGTTGCTATTTAAGTACTGTGTGAAATAATAAAATTCCTTTAAGCATATATTTTTTAGTGATTGAGGCAGGAACCAGTTATTAAATTAGTTGACTCATACCATTAATATTAAATTAAATGTAAAGAATCAGGTTAAAAAATCAACATCAGATGATTTATATATAGATATATCCCTATACACTACAGAATCTTCCCATAGGAAGCTGTACTTCAATCCTTAATCACTGTTATTGATGCTTAAGGCATCGAAACTCAACAGTAAATGATGAAAGAGTGGGGAGAGAAGGGTAAATAATAGGAACTAGGGCATTATGTTACATGACTAGCCTTAGTGATTTAGCACTAAGTTAATGACCTGACATTCATTCTCTCCTGGATTCCTATTATGAAGAGCCCAGCTTTCTGCTAAATGTCCACCTTTCCAGAAGAGACCAGCAAGAGCAAGAATAGCTTTGCAAGGATGAACTTGCATCCAAACCCCATAGCACACACGGTAAACACCTTAACTAGCCCTTCTATTTGAGGGGCGGTAAGATAAAACACAATCTAAAAGTGTTGAATAGCTGAGCCCCGGTGGGGTAAGTGGTTAAGTGCAGGACTGCGGCCCATGGATTTGGCAGTTCAAATCCAGTGGCAGCTCTCAGGAGTGGCACTGGGTGGCTCCCACAGCCACCAGAAGGCAGTGAAGCCCACAAAATAAAAGTGGTGAATAATCCAAAATATATATTTATACATATTTATTACAGATCATACACATCTTTAGTATGCCCCCACAATTAAAGCCTTTGTTCCAGGCACAGAAAACATGCCAGCATGTCTTGTTATTTGCAACAAAAATTAAAGCATAGAGATGGTGAAGAGGAATTCCAGACCTGATAATTCTTGAAGAGAAAGTATAGTCTCACAGCATTTGCAAGTATACAAAATAACAACAACAAACAGTAACAATACCTGTTATCCATCTTAGACTTCCTTCAAGCCTTTCTTGTCCTACAAAAACAAAGCAATGATAACAATAACAATAATAGTAATAGGGCAGAACACCCTAGGGATGTTCTCATTTCTTTTTTTTTCTTAAAAATCATTTTATTGGGGACTCATACAGCTCTAATCATAATGTATACATACATACATACATACATACATTGTGTCAGTAGTTACATCTTTTCTGGGGTGGGGTGGGGTTCTTTTCTTTTTTTTGATTTGGGAGAAGTAAACCATTTCTCATTTCTAAGAGAAATACATTATATATTTGTGCAGAAGCTAAGTTTTTCAGCACATTTTCTATGCAGTGTTTGTGGCAAAATTAGGTGCCTTGGCTGTTTTTTCAGATAAGCTTATATTCAAGAATGTACAGTATGTTCTTTGGGAGGTTTGTTTGTTTATTTCAGTTTTATATCATGTGAAAACTTTAAGTAGGAATTTCTACTAAAATCTATGTTCTGAAGTAAAAACCAATACTTTTCCAACAAAACATACAATTTAAAGTAAAACAGTAAGAGGTCTTTATGTTTGTGAATAACAAAAACAGGCCAAATAAAATAAACCATGAACAATTTCACTTCCATTATCTTAGAATTGCATTGGTGTAACTTGCCATCTGAAAAAAAAGTTTTTCACTATAGTTGGGTATAGTTGGGTATACTTTAGTGTGGTCCTGTGGTTCTATCCAAAAGCGTTAGAAGATAATGCCCAACAAAAAAATTCTATCTGTAAGGGGGAGTGATACCCCAGACAGTACAGCTCGATTCTCGGTCTCAGCGGAAGGTTCTTGGTCCTTTTGCAGCACTATAGCAGCTGTGGGAATGCTTCAACTGATGCCAGGCATTTCCATAGGCTGGGAAGAAGTCTCCCAATTTAATGCTGGCCATTAGCAGGAGCCCTGGTGGTGTAGTGGGTTATGAGTTGGACTGCTAACTACAAGGTCAGTGGTTCAGAACCACTAGCCTCTCTGTGGAAGATGAGGCTTTTTCCTCCTTTAAAGATATACAGCTTCAGAAACTCACAGGGGGTTCTGTCCTATCGGGTGACTATGAGTTCCGATTCACTTGAAGGCAGAACCTTGTTGTTGTGGCTGTTTATTCAACTTACTAATAGTAGTTGGAATTTTAATAGCTTTATTGCATTTTAACTAATGCATCATGGAATCCACTCCTTTATAATGTATAATCAATGCATATTCATAGGACTCTGCCACCATCGTGATAAATTGAAACACTTTCGATACTCCAAAAGCAAAGCTTGAATCCAGTAGCAAACCTGCAAACCAAACGCAAGCCTGCGGAGTCAAGTCCCACTCACAATGGTCCTATACAGGGTTCCCAAGACTGCAACTCTCTATGGGGACAGGGAGTCACATCTTTCTCCCACAGAGTGGCCACTGGCTTTGAACCACTGACTTTGCAGTTAGCAGCCCCACTGATGAGCTCACAGTGGCACTAGAGCTCTTTGAGGCCATTAGCAGTCACTCCACAAGGTCCGTCCTGTTGACACCAGTTCTAGGTAATCCCTAATCCACTGGATATGTCCATGGGTTTACCTATTCTCAATATTTCCTAAAAATGGAACCATGCAATGAGTTTTTAAAATTCTATATGTTCATCTAAAACTGATTTCTTAATTCAAATAAAATGTAAGGCTTTTTAGCCTTGCTGTAATATCCTTCAAATTAAATGCTAGATGTGTCTATATAAATGTGAAGGAACTGAACTCTATATGCATGCCATGGAAATGATCTTGTCTGATTTAAGTTTTTGTCTATATCCCCTTTGAAAGCATTTTTTGGTTTGTTTGTTTGTTTGTTTGTTTGTTTGTTTTGGAAGGGAAGCAACATTAGAAAACCACGGACACAAAACACATCTCTGCTTCAGATATACTAAACCCTATCAGTCTCCATCTACATTGTCTTAATGCTGTCAATGTATTTGTGGCTACTTTTACCAGTAGTGAGTACACTACCAGGATGGTACCACTTGTCTATCAGTTTTGCAGTCCATGGTGCCTGGGACTTTGTTATGATGCTGCCAGCCATCTCACAAATAGCAGATTTCAAATAGCAGCATCAGGGATCGATTTCAGCAGTGCTTCAAGAAGAAGCATCTAGCAATTTACTTCTGCATATCCAGCCAAAGAAAACTCTATGGGTCATTAAAAAATGTTTCCTGAAATGCTGAAAGACATGACTGCTAGATGAGAAGCACAAAGACTACAAAGCAGCCGTACTACTGGAGTAGTAGTAGTAGCACAGTGCCCATCAGCAAGAGGGCATCGGACTGGGGAGCCGCTATGCATGCAGTTGTCATGAGTTGGCATAAACAACTGAGATTATAGAGTTTACCAGGAGTAGTCATGTTCCTTCACAGTATTGTTTAATCTATGGATATCCCGGTAACTATTGACAGGTATCAGTAATGTTAAGCGGACAGTAAAGTATTGGACATAATTATAACTAATTGTTCGTGTGCATGTTTTGTCTTATCCTTTACTGCTTTCTCACTTTCATTTCAAAGACTGAAAATTGATGGGCTATTTTCATTGCCTTCTGGTAACTATTTTATTTCAGGCAAAGGATTCAACTTGTACTATAGGTTAACTATCCCTAATATGAGGGACTAAACATTGCTCTCCACATATTGTAACATAGCCATTTGCAGGGCGGCAGAAAAGGAAGAGTTGGTTGTAACTTTAAGAACTTTCAGATTCTACTAGTCAAAAAAGGGAGTCTCACTATTTTCCATGTGAGTTTGGAACAATCTGCAGTATATTTTAGCATTTGCTGTAGATGCCTCATGTCATTTATCACATTATACCCTGCATTATAATTATTTCTGAAAATACTAAAGTTGTTTTATGGAACTCAAAGCTCCACAAGGGCAAGAGCTATTTGCTATTCATCTCTCTCTCTCTCTCTCTCTCTTTGTAATGCTATACAGCATGGCTCCTCCAATTTAATATGCACACGAATTGTCTGAAGATCTTTTTAGAACAAATAGTCTGCTTAGCACTTCTGGGAAGGGCTGTGTAGCCCTGCAATTCTGACCATCGCTAAGTAGAGTGCTGATGCTGTTCATCTGAGAACCATAGGGTGAGTGCCCAACACCAGCCCTGAACAGCTAGGGAACCACTCCCAGGCGTTAATCTCAGTTCCCTGAGAAATACCGAGTTGACTTTTATAGAAAGCTAACATTATTGAACACTTACAGTGTGCTAAATACTTGATAATTTTAACACCCTAGATACTATTATTATCTCCATTTCATAGAATGAGCATTGAAAAATGATGAGATCAAGTAATTTGCCCAAGGGTTTGATCCAGATTTGCCTGATTCAAACACCTCAACTACTAATCACACAAGCCTCTTCTTAACAGCACAAAACTAAAATAAGTGAGGTAGGTGTGTATGCATATTCTCCCTTTTTCTCTCTCTCTAAAAAAAAAGGAGTGAGTGGTGAATCTGCATGCCAGTGGCAAGCCTCCCCTCCCACCCTTATAACTGTGGGAAGTGCCCTTAGCCAGAATCAGAACACCCAATCCCCAACCTATTCCGTAAACCCACTCCCCTGCACTCGGCCAACACTTTCTATTAGACCTGCAATGTGCTCAGCTGCAAACAGCACAAAGCATAGGAGAAGGTGAAGGGTACTGCAGCAAGACAAAGAGGAAACACAACCCCTGAAGACAGTGGGCTAAAGGCAGCCTACAGAAAATACAACACCAGCATCCCAAGGAGAGAGCCCAGGACTCTGAGACATTAGGGGAAATGTCACCTAGTTCAATTAAACCAAACAAACAAACAAAAAGCAAGCTGCTTCCACAGTGTCAACAAGAAAAGAGTAAATAAATCCAATACAAAAAGACCAGCTGGACTTAATGGCAGTCATAGAAAACGCGGATGTTGATCAACCACAAAAAGAAATCTTCAGAATATTGCTAAGATGTATACAAGACATGAGTGATGCACAACAGAAGAAGGAAGAAGCAATAAAGGAGATAAAGGCCATGCACCAAAGGGAAATTCTAGAACTAAGGGGTGAGCTCACAAAAACTAAGAGTAAACTCAGACTTTGCCCAAAGGATGGAGGAGACAGAGAACAGGACCAGTGACCTAGAGGACTGACAGGAGGAAATTAACAAATGTGAGAAAAAGTTTAACAAGCCTATGGGGAGGTGGGTGGGGAGGGGGGGCAGATGAATGAAAAAAAAAAAAAAACCTTCATCCTCCAAGGACCAGCAGGATGCCATCTCTGACTTCTCTCTACCTTGGGAAATTGTTTGGCTGCCCCAGTGGTCCCCCAGCCATCAGTTTATTCTGATGGCACAGACCCTGTCAGGAGACATTGCTGTTTTCTATGTCTCCTGGTCTTCCTTGCCAGGTATTGAACATTTGATGGCTAGAACTAAGTCTTACTCAGTAATGAAGCCCCAAAACGTAGAACAAGGATATCTTTTGTAAAAGATACACTCGCCAGACCTAATTCCCAAGGATTCCAAGTTTGGTAGGTGATAAGACCTACTATTGTACCTCACAGTCTATAGGAAGGGCTTGTCTTGTCACTTTCAGTGAGGTAAGCATCCTTCAGAGAGTTATGACAGGATTCCCCCTGTTTCATATGCAAAGAAGGGTCTATCTCAGGCCAAGTGCCCAAACCAGGATCTGGTCTTTCAACTAAGAAGGAGAATGATAATTTGAATAAGAGAGAATTGTAATCGGATAGGATGTGGTGGCAATGAGAATGGAGACAAGTAATCATGGGTAAGGCTGTGGTGGAGTCAATATAATTTGAAGAGGATTGGCTGTGGGTCTAATTCACATAACAATATTTGATGATCACAGAAGAGTCTAAAGTTGTTTGCCTGAGCAACTGGGAGACTGGGCTTGCTACTGACTAGGGCAAGGAACACTCTGAGAGAAGGAAACTGTAAACATGATGCTATTCATTCCAGAGGGGAGGCTGACCATCTCTGAAATTGGTGGCTTTCAGTAATAGGAGCAATATTTTCCCTGTTATCAACCTGCCTGCCCCCGCCCCCCCCCCCCACTTTTGGATACCATTCTTTAAACTGGGCTCCTCTTCTTTCCTAAGACAATTGTCTCATTCTTCCCTCAAAACATCTTTCCTCTCCTGGTTCCCTTTCTCAGTTTTATCCAGACCTGAGTGATCTTGCACCCTCCAAGAGAGACTATATTCTTGCTTCTATCTCTTGCTGGGGATTTGCTGCTTTTTTCTCACTTTCAGGAATTTTCTTCAATCCTGCTCTCAAGTTCATACTTACCCTTCCATTTTTGTCTGCTTTCATCTACTATACCCTAGCTCGGTAAACCTCTTGCATTCCTATGGCTCGATTAGTACGGTCCACGCTAGTTTATGGTCAAGGAGGTAGAAAAAGCAACAACCCTGTCTCTGTGGGAAGAACTGGGGCTTTTCAATATGAAAACATAATACTTAGGTAAGGAGCTGATCAGAGCAGCAGGGTATCAATATGAAACACTCCCTCCGAGTAAATCCTGAAAATCATTTTAACTGACAACAATGACATCTGACTAAGATCCTGAAAAGAAATTCGCTTTGTTGTATTTGATATGACAATCCCTAAAAATTGGTTGCTGTGTGCTTCCTTATCATCATGGAAATTACACCAATATCATTTCACTAATATACAAAAAAAACAAATCACTTTTCTCCAATACCCAGAAGTCTGTGACTATGAAAAAGGAATGGGCTGAGTAACCCAAATTGTCGTAACCACAATCAATCTTGAGGAACTAGAAAAGAAAACAAACACCTTTCAGATGAATGAGTTGAGTGAAGCTAAAGCTAAAAATAAGTAGAGATGAGTTTAATACCAGATTTTTCTACAGATAATCTTTTTCTACATATCATGAATAGAGGACTTCCCAAGTAAAAGGAAAAAGACCACAGAAGGCTTAGAGATACAGGAGTTATACATTTTTCCCCCAAAGGGAAATCTCAAATGGAATTCACAGTATTTTTTTCAAAAGAGTAAAATAAATTTAACCAAATATTTTAATTGATGTGATTTTCTAGTTGGAAATGTTAAATTCTTCTTTGATAAGGAGGCTAATACATAATGGAAGGCAGAAATATTTCAGTTTGGGCTCCACATTTAAAATAAATTCTAAATGAAATATTCAAGGCTACAGAAAAGGGGTAAGTCATCGTTTAAAAGAAATGGGTACCAGCATTTATGCAACCCTATTATGCATCAAAGCTCATCTCATCTGGGGCTCACTGTATGGTTTGATTGGAACTTGGCATAGTTAAGAAAAGTTTGTAAGGCAATTATTCATGTGCTACCTAAAATCAGACAGGAATTTGAGCCTTCAAAGGAGAACAATATATAATGTTACTCTCAATGGGATTATTCTTTTCACAAGTCACCAATATATACTTTCTATTTAAAAAGGGTTCTTTGACTCAAGTCAAACAACTACTTTCCCAACTAATTTTCCTATTGTACTTAAAATTCCACAATTTCACACACACACACACACACACACTTTTTAAAAGCTTACATACAAAATGATATTCTGGTAAAGTGAAATCATTTAAGTAATTTTAAGGCATATTACCTATTTATAATGACTTTCCACTGAGTTTGGAGCTCCTGGATGGAACGAATGATTAATATTAGGCTACTCACTGAGACATAAACAGGAGCAGCTCAAGTCTACCCAGAGGTCCAAAGAAAGTTCTAACAATTTATTGTGCAAAATGACAGCCATGAATGGAACCATGTGGGGCAGATTTACTTTGACATGGTACTGGATATCAGCTGCCTCTGAATGGACTCACCAGCCACTGGAATAGTTGGGTTTTTGCTGTATGCTCTTGTCTGTTTTGTTTGTGGTGTGGGTGGTGGGTGGTGGGTGGTTGGTTGTTTTGAGCTTCACTTCCCATGCCTATCTTCCTTTATCTCACCTACCCATAGCACAGGGGACTTGTTGGCAAGGCATCTGGGGAGATTGAAATAGGTGGTAGATGGCCTGATGATGAATAAATACAATGGTGAAAGGATGAACATTCTGAAGGACTTGCACTCACAAGGGAGGAAAGAGCATACTACAAAAGGAGAGAAGGATGGGGGGGGCGGTAATATTCTAGAAATCATCAACAATTTCCATGTGCTCCATTATTCAGATTTAAGCCAGATCTTTGGCAGGAGGAAAATCTTGTGTAAAACTAAGTGACTTTATATATTATTAGAACCCTAAGGGTTTGAGGTGTGAATACAGAAACAATTCATTGTTGGACCTACACAAAGTGCAATGGCATATGGTCTTAACTTGGTTATTTTTATAGTTGATGTTGTTTGGTCTACCTCCAATTAACTCCCTAATTATCTCTCCTGTCTATTGTCTCTGTGAAAACAAATACATATTATGGAAAATGACCATGAGGTCAACTGTTCCCTCACCACCAGAGAGGTTAAGGGACTACTTGGGCTCAACAATCATGGTTTACTTCCCAGCAAATGGCTGTGTCTACTACATGATGAAGATAGTGAGTGTGGGGTGTGGGGAGGAGGGACTGAGTAAAACCAAGTGAGAGGCAAGGCAAAAGACAGACTTGTCTGCACATTCAGAATTTCAAGGAGGGACAAAATTCTATCTACCAAAATAGAGCTCTCTTTCACATGAAGAACAATGAAGAAATAACACACGTGTCAGCAGAAAGAATGACAGCTCCCTCAGGTTCTCTGGAGCCAGTGGCCTTTATGAGAGTGAATCCCAAATTTACCCAATTCAAAGTCCTCTGCTGGTGATTAGTCAATGTGATTGTCAATCAGGGATACTTTAATGAGTCACTAGAGTCCTGCTGGAACCCTTCTTGAAGGACTGGACAGGCAAGAGCCAAAGTAAAGAGTTTCAAGCTCCTGATCATTACTAGGGTCCTGACAAAAAAAGCTCATACACTTCTCACATCGTCTTCTTTGACTGATGGTCAAGACAGATCTCCGAACCCCATGAAAGCATAACTCGCGGTCTTAATGAAGGCTCAATGGTGGAGCACAGGGAGAACAGAAGATAATGAATAGTGAACTATCTCATCAACTGGAATTACTCAAATAAGCAGATACTATGGACCATTTGAACAAAAGAACTGGCCAAGCCTGATTTGAAAGATCCTTACAGATCTCTTAGTAGCCTCAAACTTGTTAACTGAACTTAATGGGCTGTTACTCAGTGCCTCCTGGGGGATAGCTGGGCACCTCCATGTGACTGAATGTCCTCGAGACATTTCTCCCACCGATTTAGTGATGGGCCTGTAAAAATGCTCTGCTCCCCAACAGGAAGGAGCAGGTGCTGAGACAACTTGAGCTGTAGAACAAGAGAGAGAAAAGCTTTTGTTTCTACCTCATGAGGTGTTAGGGTTATAGAATATGGAACTGAGAATCAACCAACCATGGCAATAAGAACAAGCAATACAGTTACAGTAGCTAAAATAGATAGGATACATGAAAAAGAAATTGGCTTTTCTTTCTCAGATCATACTCCAAGAAGAAAAAATAAATAAAAATGGGGGGGGGTTCTACTGTTTATTACAAAGGCTCTTAAATGACTATATATATATATATATATATATATATATGTGTGTGTGTGTGTGTATCCAAACTAAAACTCACTGCCATTGAGTCAATGCCCATTCATAGACTTCAATAATGGCTTCAACAAGATGTAAGCGTGGCTATTCCTTGCTAGCTTCCTTTCAAAGCCGAGTAGTTGAACACTTCTTTTGAGGTACTATACAGAAGTGCCTCTAGAATTCAGACTTTTTTTTTGCCACCATTCGCTTACAAGCAATATATTGGTAAGCTTTAAACATAAAATAAAGAAATTATATTTAGCAACACGTTTACAATACTGATTGCTCATACCAAAATGATGAGGAGAGCTCACAAAATTTAGGCTCTGCAAGAATAACAGGCTTGTTTGACTTATTCTCAAATTTATGGACATCAACAAATAGCATAGTTTCCAAATATTTTAATTGATGTTATTTTCTTTTTAATCTGGCAGGCAATCTGCTTTAAACATTCACAAGTTTCTCTTTCACTGGTTGGTAGATGAACTTTTATTTCTAAATACAGTGTGACTACTTTTATACTGCATCTTTGACATTGTAGTTTATGCTTAAATGAATAAACATAAAATCAAGAACATTAGGAAATGCTATTTTCAAAAGTTAAAAGCGAATCTTGAATGTCTTACTGAACCAACAGTTATCTTCACCAGAAACTCAAAATACTTGTTTGCAGGGAACAATGAAATGAACATATCAGAAAAAATAAATGCTAACAAACACTTGTGTTTCAGCCATCACCTGCTTTTAGAGCTATCAACTGAAATTGAAATACACCCAAAAAAACACTCAGACTCTAAAAAATGTTTAATGTCTGTGTAAACGGGTGTGTATCCAATTTTAATTTATATAGGAATAGTTTGGACGGCTTGTTAGAATGTACCTGGTGATTGTGGAGCTCCATGATTTTTTCTTGGAGCCCTGGGGGCAGAGTGGGCTACCTGCTGGACTGTCAACAGAAAGGCCAGATCATCGCAACCATCGCAATCCATTCGGAGGAAGAATAAGGCTTGCTACTCCCTTCAAGACTTAGAGCCGTGTATTGCCAGAGGGTTGATACGAGTAAGAACTGACTTATTTGAAGTGAGATTGAGCTTTTTATTTTGTTGTGGTGATTTTCCTTTCTAACATCTCCCCGGTACGCTATCGATGTTGCTGCTCAGCAGACCAGACTTTGAGTAGTCAAGGTAAAAAGTGCTAAGCACTATACTAGGCACATGCTATTAGAGTTAACCTTCAGAGTCACCCTATAGTCCAGGCAGCAGTATCCTCATCTACCAAATAAGACAAACGAAGGATAGCTTTATAACTAGTCGATGACAGGATCAACATGTAACCCCAGGTATCGTTGAAACCAAGATGGACACCTTGTTCAAGATAATTCATTACCATTGCTCCTGTCATCAGTGATCAGTGCTACCTAAAAACCTGCTGATCCACTATGCATCGCTTCCAGTTTAGCATGTTGCTGTTGTTACTGTTAAATACCAGCAAATTGATTTTCAATGAGACCCCGATGTTCAACAGCAACACTTCCCAGGCCTATGCCACCCTCCTCGTTACTGCTAGGCTGGAGCCCACTGTTACAGCCACTGTGCTTATCTAGCTCATGAAACATCTTCTTCTTTTCCCTTGATCCTCCCACTTTACAAAGAATCCCTACAAGGGCTGTGCGTTGGCGTGCGCTGCTAACTACAAGGCAGGTAGTTAAAACCCAGCAGCCACTCCATGGGGGAAATAGGGAGCTGGCTGTTCTCATAGAGATTTAGTCTCTGAAACCCAGCATTGGGTTCCTCCGAATACAGATCAACTTAATAATAATGGGCCTATTGTTTTCTGCTTTACCAAGTGTAATGTTCTAGTCCATATAAAAGTTCTTCCGAATAATATGCCCCGAAAACATGAGAGGAAGTCTCATCATGCTCACCTTGTACAAATGTCCTGACTGTACTTCTAAGATCAATCTGTTTGTTCTTAGAGTTAACCTTCTAAGCCACCCCTGAATACAGGCAGTGTTATCCTCACCTACCAAATATGACAAATGAAGAATAGATTTATAAATGACAAACAATAGGATCAATACATAACCAATAATATTCAACTGTATATAACCAACCAGTATATGCTTTTGGCTCTTTAAACCAGATGTTTGCTGAAAGAGAAGAGGGCTTGAGGCACTTACCATTGAAAATAAAAGACTTGCTTTGCTGTTTCTGAGTAGATTTCAACTCAGCACCAGCCTGTGTGACAAAGCAGAACTGCCCCGGATGATGGTCTGGTCTGTAATCTCTACAGGACAGATCAACAAGTATGGTTTCCTAAGGAGAAGCTGAGTAGGATCACATTGCTCAATTTTTATTAGCAACTAAGCACTTACCCACAGTGTTTTCATTTCTATTAGATTACAATGCACACAAAATGTAATCTTTTGATTAATTCCTTGGCCAAAGTTATAGTACTTCAGTAATTCTCATCTATTTTGCAAGAGGCATTGATTCAAGAGGCTTGGTATGAATCTCATGTGATCTGTGGCACATCCCATCAAAACATCTCCCCAGTAAAGGGATGCTGAACAATAATTATAGGAAACTGAAGGGGAGAATAAACCAAGTTCTATGTTCCTGGGTAGACACTTTGAATATGTTTCTACCCAACCCTCAGTGAATCACCCCATAGACTAAGCACCATAATGACCTTAAAAGCTGACTTTACAGGACGCATGGCATCCCCAAAGGGACATCACAGGAGGTGACCCAGAAGCCCTACTGAATGACCTGGGTCCTACCTCAAAGTTACCTATACTCTTGGATTTGATGGGACAGAAAGCCAAGGATGGCCACCCCATGACTTGGAAAGTGGTAGTCATTGGACCTGAGGTGGGACCTGTGGCTTGGTGGGTGTCCAATGAAAGAAGACACAGAACCACCATATATTTACTACTTCAATGTCCCCTTACATTAATATGGTAGGTATTAATCTGAGTGTCAAGGATATGTCCTTTTAAGAAATCATATAAGGAATTTGCTCCTAGCACCAACTCCCATGCAATCAATTAAGAAATCAATCTATATACAAAGCAACAACTCATGGACTACAGCTCAGAGTTGGATTATGCTCAAATAAACTTTTCATATGAACAGCACCTTAAATTCTACGTCATTGGATAAATTATTAATGTTATCAGTGTAATCACCCCAAGGGGATAATTGACAATAATTTGCTATTTTGTTTTCTGTTTGCTTGATTTTGTTGTTGTTGCTGTTGTTGTGCTTGTGGGGTTTTATTTTAGATATAATATGACTGCCAAAGTAAACCAGGTCCCATGGACGAGGAGAAGGATTTGAGGATCCCAATGAATTCTAGCCACAATCCAAGAACAGCTAGTTCTTATGACATGGCTTTGTCTAGTACTTCATGAAGAGATCACTGGAGATCAGAGTGCTGCAGCCAAGTGTGGTGAAGAAAAGTGGTGGTGCCAGCTATTAACTAGAATAGTATCTGGGATCTTATATTCAAACAAGTGGCTGCCTAAGTTAGGTGTCGACTGAGTCCACATTGGGGAATCACATCAGCAGGTGTGATCCAAAGATGGTGATAACAAAATCCAAATAGGATCAAGGGAAAAGTATCAGAGTTTAAATTGTGAACACTCAATTTATAGAAGGCTATGGAGGACACTATAGGGTATCTAGTTATAGTAAGTCTCTGGTGGATCTCCAC
Organism: Nesogale talazaci; assembly: GCA_004026705.1. NCBI lineage: Eukaryota > Metazoa > Chordata > Mammalia > Afrosoricida > Tenrecidae > Nesogale > Nesogale talazaci. The sequence continues at coordinate 158,757 of PVJH01000105.1, read as the reverse complement.
TGGTCACATAAGGGGGACTTGAACAGCTTTACAGTCCTACAGAGATAATTGTAAATTGATCATGGTGCATTGATTCATGGTATAGTATGACATTTGGTCAGTAGACCTCCTTCTAGACCCAATCTAAATTTACTCTAGGCAAACATTTCTCCCTTGTTCCACACCATAAATTTCTTTGGCTATTTACTCCTGTTGGTGGTCCTTTCTTTTGCATTCTTTTTTTATGTTTTTTTCCTTGTTTCATTTTGGTTTTGCTTTTTGTTGTTTCTGTTAAGTTTCTCAGTTTATGAAGCACAGGAGTGGATGTAAAGAAACAGCAACCAAAGCATGGTTTATATGGAAAGGAAGGTGAGAGCAAAGAATGAATGTGGGAGAGGGGAGGGGAGGACTAAAACTGATTGTGATGACGAATACGGGACAATTTTTAAGTGATGTAACTATGGCAGTGTATGATATGTGAATGTTGTATGAAGGAAACTTAAAAAAAAACAAAAGAAAGAAACCAACATGACCAATGATTATCATATGTAAAAGAGGAGGTGTTTTTGCTTAGGGTGCACTGAATGTATATTAATGATTGTGGAATAATTTGAAAAAGGATATCAATAATTGTCATACAACATGAAGAGCATAATAATAATAATGAATACTACATATAGAAGTTGATGAATTAATGACTGCTTTGTTGTGTATAATTGTGCCACAATTTGAAAAAAATAGTTCCATGAAAAACACTGAATACTGGAAGAAGAAAATATTCAAAACTTGATTGTGGTAATGATTGTACAACTCTTGGTGTTATGATTGAACTATTGGGTTGTATGATATATGGATGAAGTGCAAATAAAAAGAAAAGCTGTCAAAAAACAAAACAAAACAAAACAAAAACAAGATCTTCCTGGGAAGCAAGCCTGAGTGCACTGAGGACGATTTTGACATGTGCTGGGGGCTCTCGGGGCAAGGCCTGGGGGCGTACTTCCAAAGAAGCAGAGCTATTGAAAACAAAGGGCCACTGGTCTGGTTTGGGTTTTGTACCATGTGCTATTGTGACTCTTTGTATCACACCTATAAAAAGACCCTAAAAGTCATTGCTTCTGATTTTGCATACATTTATCATGGCTTGTTTTCTTCATTTGTTCACTGCGATTATGGAGAGCCAGGACCAGTGTTTGTTTCTTTGCATGTTCCACTGTGCTTCATCCATAGTAACCAATGAGAACTTATATATTGATGATAATTCAACAGAAGCAATAAAAATCAGAATTATTAAATACAAATTTAGAATTTATTTACTTAAAAAAATGGTCCATAACATTGGACATGCTTTCATGTATCTTGCATGCTACTTAACCTATTGTGGATTTACTGCTAAAAAGGCATTTACCTATTTGAGTAATTTTATAAAATGTACTGTAAAGCTTAACTCAGTTGCTTATGGGGCTAAAGTTAAATCACATTCTCAAAATATTGTAAACAACCTAACTTCTGAATATCATAAAATACTGTTTATGACTTCTGACATGAAGACAGATGAAAGTTATACCATCCAGGCTTTCGAAAACACCCATAAGTATCTTACAGATGCTCCAACAAAGATATTGCCTGAAATAAAATCTTCAATTTACTGCCACATTTCCAGACACCTTATCAACTCAATCATTAAATATTGGATGCTCAAACTGCAAGCACAATCTAATTTATAATCTATTTTCCCACTTTTCCTGCTCTTCTGTCCTGGAGTCCTTCAGCCTGAAAGAAAAACTCACTGCATTATAACTCTGGCTGGGAAACATTCTCTGCTGGTTCCCTTGTGACTGTGACACTGTCTCTGACTGGGCTGTGATGTGGGTCAGAGCCTGCATATTGCCATCTCCAGAGTACAATGGCCTCTGGCCCACAACTCCCCTCCTGCTGTCTCCCATTGCGAACAGTACCGCTTCACGTTCTATAGAACCTGATACCAAGGAACAGCCCAAAATACTTTTGGCAACAGAATTATTTCACCTTGTAAAGAAAAAAAAAAAAAGGATGGGAGGATAGTGAAAAGACTCATCTCTGGCTTGGATGTTGGCTGCCTAATTAAATCCTGAAAGGTACTGATTCTGTCCACTTATATTAACTTGATAATAACCACATTATAGATTCAAATTAACCAATGCATATCCCGAAAATGCCTCCAAAATTGCGTCGAATGCCATCAAATGAAATTCCCAAAGTGAATTTGATTGCAGTCCAATTTGGTTTGTTGATTCTTTTCTGTTTTAACAGGAAACCCTCTAAAACAAAATGAGGCACCGAGGTAGTGTACTAAACATAATGAGGCCATGCAATTTCACAAACAAAGAATACAGACACTTTCTGATGTTCATTAAGAATCTGTTATTATTCCAGTGAATTATAAAATATTCAGCAGTAGCATTTTAAATTAAATTTTTGTCATGTATAATAATTTTTCACCTAGTGCTTCACACATTATAAGAGTATTTGCATATTTAAAAATCCAAATATTTCAAAGTTCACACGTGGTGACAAGATATCAATTCTTGAATCCTAAGCTTGGCTAACCAATATCTGTTTAGTAGATACCACATCTCACTAGATGCTGAGCAAGAGGAAATGAACTAGATATTTGGAGCTGAGCCCTAATAATTCTCAATGTCAGGTCATAAATCTCCTGACAGGAGAATATTAAATTCTAAAATCACTTCCATAGAAGCTATGGCATTATTTTCTTCAGGTTATTTGTTACCCAGCACCCATGTGTTATCTGTGAGTTGGTCAGAATATCAGTGAGTCAGAGAGAGACAGAATGGATCAGATAACTCATCCACACATCTCTACCAACTTTTCATTTGATTGTTTTGCTGACAACATTTATAAAATAATTATCACTTACTAATTTTGAATACTCCCCCCCCCAAATTACTAAAACATTCCTACAATGAAAGGATGACAGAAAATCCAGGGGGTGAGGAAATGTTTTCTTTGTAAAAGTGAACCAACAGAACTGTCTTCAAAGAAATATGTAGGCTGATGTACAATTTTCTAAATATCCATGAATTACAAAACAATAAATCACAAAATTTATTTTCTCATGTATAATGTTCCAAATCTCTGTGGGTCATAAGAGAATAAATCTTGAAAGGCTTTAATGACTGTAAGGATAAGGCAGATAAACATTCCAAAACACAAAGGTTTCCTTCTCCTAAAAAAATGCTCCATCTCCGGACCAAAACACTGAACTGCTAGCAGATTGCATTTCGTGAACTGTTCAAGGAACCACTGTAATCTTCCAAGGCAAGATGGTCTAGGGCAAAACACAAAGATTTCCTACTATGATTACTGCTGGGAAGCTAAAAATAGTCATACGAGAAAAGTGAGATCAAGCAACTTCCTGACACAAACCTGACCTAATTCAAGAATCTGATCTGTATCGGTCTCTGCAGAAAGAAGACCCAGAGAATTGTGAAGATTCTGCTAAGAATATGAGACCACACAGAGGATTCTGAAGCCCTAGGCAATTGGCATGTCTAAAGAAGCAGGGATGTAAATTATCTGACACGACATAAGACCTGTGAATGGTGTTTCATTCTATTATCCACAAAGTTGCTTTGAGTCGTGAACGTCTTGATGGCACCTCACAGCAGTAATGTGTCTTAATAAAAGGTTATTAAAACAAGTTTTAGAGAACCAATACAAGGACTCATTGGCTCAAACTCTCTCACTGCCATCAAGTCAATTCCAGCTTGTATGCAACAAGCTCTGAAAAGTACTATAAGGGAAACAAATAGAAAAACAAGCCACAGAAAATGGATTCTAACATGTTCATATTTGCTACACATATAGCACACCACTTCTAGAAACTATCCAAGACACGGAGAGCAAGAGAGAGAGAGAGACAATTCATTCTATGGCTTGTCACTCTTTAACTTCTCTATCATATGCTTCTAATGCATATTTTACATCTTATTTAATATTTAAGTCTTATTTTGTCTTACTTAATATTTAATAATATAGCATGAGGGAAAGAATATTGCCTGTGACCCCAAATATGCATTCAAGTTAGCAATCGTTCACACCTGAAAGTCAGTCCCCAAAGTAATGGGGGAAAAAAGAAAACTGTAATCAAATTACTTCCATTTCATCATATGACTCACCAGTAAGCTCCAAAAGATTGTTTCAAATTTGGACAGAATGATTTCCATGTACTACTGTTCTTTGGACTATTTAAAGCCAGTTCTCACAGTCATCCCAAGATAGTGTTTGATGACAAAATCTCTATCAGCCTCTTCACAAATTTACTCAAAACCAACACCTATTCTGCATGAAAAGGGGTGGACATCCTGGAAAGTCAGGTCAAGAGCCAGTTCCAATGGCATCTGCTCACCAGCCTTTGTCACTGAACCATTCTAGTTAATTCTGAGGCCACTGCTACCATGTCCCCAAACGCACTACCCTTGATCCAACTGTGACAGAAAACAACCTTACAAGGACAGTAGAATGACCTTGAGTGTTTTTGAGACTGCCACTCTTTTCAGGATGAGAAAGCCATTCTTCTCCCTCTGAGTGCCCTTGATGTTAGCAGCCCACCTCCTAGGTCACTGCCATCTGTCACCAGGGCACCTCAGTCACTATTGAGCATACCACTGCTTGAAGGGGAACAAGCGGAAGATACTGCACAGGCAAGATGAACAAAATTCTCAAAAAAACGTATTTGGGTGACAGACCGACAAGTTTGCACCCTGACACATATTACAAAAAGTTGGACAATTTCTCTCTAACCTCTTCATCCTCGCGCCTCCTCTTCAATATTATCAATAAAAATGTGACCTATGAGTTAACATGCTTTGTTTTATTCTGCAGGTTGTAAGCTATTATCATGAGTATTGTAATAAATTTACCATGTGTCAACTACCATTTGTTAAATGGAATTCAGAAGTAAAATGAAATGGAAAATAAAAGAAAATATACGTTATAACATAAAGTAAAAGTACAACTACAATATATGCATAGATGGAGTATAGGTATACTAAATTTTAATTTCTCATTGAGAATCATGTTCAAATGCCTAAATGTATATGTTATAGTTTGACTATTAGGATTAAATGAATTAATAAATACAAAATACTAAGAAGACTACCTACTCTTAATAAGCACTTATAGTTTAGTTGCTATGATCTTTATTTTTGTTTTTGTTTTTGTTTTTTGGGCATCACTGCTCCTGAGAGCTGCTGCTGGATTTGAACCACCAAACCCGTGGGCTGCGGTCCCGCACTCAACCACTTACACCACCGAGGCTCAGTGACTATGATCTTTATTTTAATGATGGCTTTTCATCATCATTGTTACAATCATCATTGTCAGATGCAGAATTCAGAGATAAATAAAAACAATATATAATCAATGGTAAAAATATACACAGATGTTGCTGGAGTCAATTAATGATACTCATATTTATGAATATAATTGTCAATGATAACACATTTATTAACAAAATGAAAGCAATATTGTAGTATATTTAGGTAGTATACTTTAGGTCAGAGACAGAATTTAGCAAATCAATGTGGTACAGTAAGTGATGAACTTGTGTGTGTGTGTGAGCATGTACACGTGTGTGTTTCTTCTAGTGCTGCTACAATGAATTACATGACATGACACCTCTCGCTATAATCTTTCTAATGTCCACCAGATGACTGGTCATTCTCTCACTGTCACTGAGTCAACCATATCTTATAGTGACTCTAAAGAACAGGGTAGAACTTCCCCAGTAGACTGTAACGCTTTATGAGAGCAAAATGCCTCATCTTTCTCCTGAGGTATGACTGGTGGTTTCCAAGTGCTGACCTTGCAGTTAACAGCTCATAACAGCTCAGCTCATAACTCTGCCACTAGGGTAAAGGCATAATCTTAATCCCATATTCCATGCGCAGCCGCATGTGAAAAGTAAGGGGTTGAATAATTGTCAATCCCACACGTGGACAAAGATAGCCCTTCCAAGTTCAAACATATACATAGTAAGAAGAAACAGGAAGAGTTAAACATAAGCATCTATGTGATTAACAATGGCAAACACCCGAATGCACAAACACTGACCTGTTAACAATGAGATTAAGGTTCAAATGCACACCTTCCTGGGGGCGGAAGGTGAGCTGATCTACTCCTGTAACAATTTACTGCTTTGGAAATCCTCCCTACGGTTGCTGTGAGCAGGGACTGACTTGCTAGCAGTGGCCGCTGCTTTGAGTTTGTGCTCCACACGTTTTCTTTGGGAGCCTGAATACCACGAGGCTGTGGCAGAGACACAGACCACTTTCGCTTTACCAACCTCAGCACTCATGTGGCTAAAAACACAGACAGAATAAGAGATACTGTCACTTTGTCAAATCTTAAAAAAAGCCACCAGCATTCTTTCCCAGATAAATAACCCAATGTGCAGTGTCCTGCATTTCGTGCAATCACAGAATGTGGAGCAGAACAGAAAATACAAGCTCCACTCGTTGAAACAAAGGTGATGTGACTTTCTTGACCACATCCCTCTGACTCTCCCTCCTTTCAGTTGGCAGGGCTGGAAGGAGCGCCAGGGGATCCCTCAGTCTCAGCAGTTTTCAGACAACACTCTACTTATTTTCATAGACTCAGTCCGATAATCCATTGCAATGGCTGTCCAGAACTCACAGACAACATTCATGATTAAAGAGTATATTTAAAGAATTTAGATGACAGTAGGAGAGAGTTGCTACAAAGCTCTTTCAGGGTTGCTAACACATGCCCAAGTGGTATACCACTCTGCTGTAAGCCTCAACTAGTAGGCATTCAGTTCAAGCTCTGTGATCAGATGCCCCAATTAAGTACCCAGAGGCACCCCATTCCATAAGCCAGCGTCCTGGCCCCCAAATCCTCAGTGTGACCTGTGGGCTGGGAAGTGCACCTTTCTGTCTCATACTCGGCCCCAGCTCCTGCTGCTACTCCACTGAGGCTGCCCTGCCATCGCAGCTGCCTCCTGAATTCAGGAGGTTGACCGCACAGGGATCTTGGGGTCCAGAGGTCATTCTCCACTCATGGTTCTTGCTAGTGGTGAAATCCCCACTTGTGAGTGAGAGGACGTGTCTTTTACCCAGCAGGATGGCAATCCACTGCATCCTGTTCTCAAGGACCCAACAACAAATCCTCTCAGTGTCTTTCCCCACCTTCTTACCCAGACCCATGCAAGAGAAGGTAGGAGGTTCAGAGACTTTGACTAGAAGCGCCACTTTAAGTAACTCACTGCTCAAGCAATAGTATTCATCTAGGACCCACAGGAGCTATTCAAAGCCAGGTGTTAGGCTCCTTCTGATTCAGAAGACCTGGGAGGTGAAATCTGATCATTAGCATTTCTAATAAGTTCCAGGTGACGCCTTTTCTGCTGGTTTGGGCACAGCATTTTTGAGACTCAATGCCCTCTGGTAGCTCTTCAACACACTTGTTTAGTATCACTAAAATCATGCCCCCCTGTATGGCATTCCCTTTTAATTAATGTGTAAGGAAGCTCTTGATAATGAGTTCAGTATTTAAAAAATCAGGTTTGAAGATTTTTTATTATTATTATTTAACCAAGCGGTTTTGAAATCATACTGATTTAGTTTCATTATGTGAGAGTACCTTCATCAGGGAATAAGAACAATCTATTAGAGTGCTATAGAAGCAAACATGTCTTCAAGTTCCTTAGGTTCTGTTTGCTTACAGAACAATAAATGCTCCCTGTTTGGAAATACTCTCCAAATGTTCCCTCTTCTTTAAACGGCATGCGTCCCTAACATACGCAGCACACATATTGTAATCTACGACTGAATGGAGAAGGCCTTTCTCTTCTGGGCCAGAAGGAAAGGATGTTATTTTGGGGAACAGTCAGGCTACCTTTACCTTTTTCTCCTTACTCACAAAATACTGCAGCAAAGTATTGCTCAACTCAGACTGAAACAATTTTCCCATCTGTCAAAATATTTTAAATAGTATCAAGCTGGTATTACTTTGTCAAAACATTTCATCAGAGACAGTGTCTAAATTTAAACAAGCAGTTCCTCGAACTATGTAAGGAAGGTGAGCAAACTGTCAATGATACCACCTATTTGAGGGGGAAATTGCCTCAGTCCCATTAGAAAGACTTTGGAAAAAAATGGCTCTTGAAACCAAAGGTGAATTGTCCATGGACATAGGAGAATGAATAGTGCATACAGGGCTAAGTAAGTATGTCACCACCCTTCAGGTGGCATGCTTCAATTCTCCCATAACAACCTAAGACAAGCCCGGCTTGACAAATAATGCTGGTCAAAGCCTTGGAAAAATTATAATTCTGCTGGGAAATATGAATCATGTACACCGATGCACAGACCTTACTGAGGACAGGCAGGAATGTGAGTTTCCAATTAGGCAGAAATTGATGTTAATTCTTTCCCCCATCAGCCGTGTGATGTTGACCGGGTTGACCAGTATTTCTGGACCCCAGTGTCTACACATGAAGCCTGTTTGAGATCTGCAGGTACTGAGAAGTCACTGAGATGACCAGTTGAATTTTGACTCCCAGCAACCATGGGCAGAGAAGAATGCTTCCTCAAGAGTTCAAGGCTGTGGCCTTTCAGAAACATACCAGCAGACTTGAAAAGGAAAACCAAAACTAACCCACTGCCCATCAAGTCTCATAGCAAACCCACAGGGGATTTCCAAGAGTGTAAATCCTAACAGGAGTAGAGAAGCTGGCCATTGCATGTGGGAAAAGGCATCTTTCCCTGGAGGTACAGCTGGTAGTTTTGAACCATGGACCCTGTGTCTGTGGTTAGCAACTCAGCCCAACCCCTAGCACCACCAGAACTCCCAGGGAGGGGTTCGAATCACCCATCTTTCTGCTTCATTCAGCTCTTAGCCATTGGTATGAAAAGAGTATATTGGCTGGACTTGATTTTCCTACCTGCATGTTTTCAAGAACACTCGTATTAACTCCCAGACTTTCAGTTTTAATTAAAACAGTTAAGCTGAAACAAACCAGTGGTTAGCAACCTTACATATTTGTAATACATCAACAATATAATGCTTATCCCGACCTTGTTTTCTTCTTTTTGCTATAAATCTGGAACAAGGAAAATGTTTTAAAAAAAACAAAACAGTTGTTTCAGGTTTGACATACATAACAAGCATTTTCCCCCAACATGTCGAATTATCTATGGAAAATATCAAATTTTTCACATCTCTTTTTTAAAAAGTTAAAAACATTATTAAGTAGTAGGTTCAAGGCAACTATCTCTTTAGGAGAAAATCTGACACATTGCAGCAGAAGAAGTTCAGGTTCTTTGAACGTTATCTACAGCTCAGAATTCATTTTTTTCAACCAGAAAAAGTTTTGTCTTGTTTTCTGCTTTTCTTGTTATTTATTAAGTATAGTCAAGCAAAACCTGCATAACTATTAGATAAATGCAGTTAATCCACTGGCATTTTTTTTATCTTTTTAATATTTCAATATTCCCTTCTGTATTAGAAGGATCCTTGGTAGCATGGTGTTTACTGCAAGGCCCGCAGCTTGAACCACCAGCCCCTCTGAGAGAAAATGATGAGACTTTTTATACTTGGAAACCCACAAAAGCAGCTTTATCCTGTCCTATAGAGTCACTCTCTACAGGAATGGAATTTGCGGGGTTGTTTCCCTATGTTTGTTTGAGTTATTGTATTAGCGCTTAAATCTAAAGGTTAAGCAGGGGTACTTAACAATGTGAGCCCTAACTCCACTTTCTTTGACTTTGAGTTCTTTCTGATCTGCCCCCAGAAAGCATGTGTGTATAAAAGCACTTTACGGAGAAGCCAGGGAGAGGTAGGTGTGTCCTCTGGTTTGCACAGAGAATCTTGGAACTTTCCTGTGTGTTTCCTTCATGGTTTCCCCAGGATATCTCAAAGTTGGGGTCATGGTCCTGTATGAGTATGCCCCAACCACCACAAGGCTGCGTGAGAGTGATCCCAGATTCATTCCTTGAGGAAGCTTCCAAATGGTGATGGGAAATGAATTAAACAATAAGGGAGTCTGCGCAAACTTTTTGTAAATTTGTAAATCTGTAACTGTGTACTTATCCCAATGGTCCTTCCATACACATAATGCATACACACACACACACAAAGAGGCCTCAAAATTCATTAAAACATTCCATTATCTTTTCATTCCATTTTCCATGAGTTTTTTGAAATCACCTTGGTATCTGTAGGTCTTAGAAATTTTTCTTTTCTATTTTTACCTTGGTCTCAGATTTTGGGTTTTTTTTTCTTTGTTACCTAGAAAGTACATCTGGCCAGATGGAGACTCACAGATACATATGGCTTCCTTTTCCCACATTAACTTTTGTTGTTACTCGGTAATATATGTTGCTTGTAGATGTGTGATAGCTATTTTTAAAATATCACTATGCTTTGGATCATTATGATTTTACATGTTGCAAACTGCTTGAGAATCTAAAGATACCTATTTAATTTTAGAAAATGACAAGGTAATAAGACAGGCCTTGGAATAAATGGAACTGTTTTTAATGCCCCACAATTATTATTATTGTTGCTAATGTGAATCCTCAAGATGACTCTTAGATTTGGGCTCTATTTTCCAGCAGATATGAAGCAGTAATGTCATTGAGGGGCAATCCTCTTGCGTAGAGGCCCATGCAGAACTTACCAAGGACACATAGTTAATAAATGGAACTAGGGTTAATGTTAGGCCTCCTGGACTCAGCAAGTTAGTTTCCTTTTATATAAACATTGAATAGAACTGTCCTCTCAGAGAATACACAAACTAACGATGAAGCCAAGACATAAACACATGACAAGCTAGAGAGCAAAAGAGAAACAAGTGAAGTTAATAAATGATAAGATGATAAACCATGATAAGATGAATACAATTTCGAGTTTATAGGTTATTTGGGTTAATTGACAGCATGTGTAAGGTACTTTGCTCCATGACTGGTGTACTATAAATGCTGACTTTAATTCTTAAATAATGTCACAGTGTCACGATGTCACACACGAGTGAACTGAGGCTTTGCGACTCAGAATACGTCGCTCATGATGAGCAGGGCTCAAACCAAATGCAGTGGGATTCTCCTTTAGCCAGAGTTCCCACTAAGACAGTGGTTTACACACAGGGAAGTTCATTCGTTCTCTCGCACGCATTTCAAATTGGTAGGACCTTCATCAACCAAGGTTCATTTTCCCTTGCGTCCCGGATATCACCAGCAGCACTTTAGTCTTCACATGGGTGATGCTGTGTCAAAAGCAGGTGATGTCTTATCATCCAGAAAAATGAGTCGGCATGAACAACAGCCAAAAATATGTGCCACCCAGACTCAGCAGTGGCATGTATCACTCACATTCTATCCAGAAGCACTTAGTCCAATGACCAATTCACTCAAATGTGGACTGGGAATTGTAGTGTCTGGATGGTGGGCTATATGCTCAGCGGCAAACACTGTTTGACCCTGCACCAGCCTTACAACCATTTGTATGTCCAAGCCCATTGTTGTAAGCACTGTGTCAAGCCATCTCCCTGGTGACCTTCCTCTGTTTCAATGACTTCAATGTCCTTTACCAGGACTGATAGCACGTCCAGTATAAGTGAGACAAAGTCTCCCCACACTTGCTTCTAGGAGGCACTCTGCTTATACCTTGCTGATTCTAAGACGGATAAATAGCTGGTTCCAAAGAGTATTGGGGGTGGGGGTGGATAGAGAGCTAACAGTGTCGAGATTCCAACCTGAGGCTTGTCAACATAACGCAAGGTCTCCTTCCATAGCTACCCTTCTGCAGCCTCTGAAAACTAACCAGCTTCTTACACTGATTGCTTGACTACACCATAGTAGAGGAGATAAATGCATGAATTCACCACATTCTTAGTAATGGCAATAAATTTTGTTGTACCCTTTCTAAGAGAAGTTACACATCTCTCAAGAGTTTATTTATGCTATCACTAGGGAGACAAATGGACACACACGTGCTTAATAGTGTCAATATGGGGACTGAGGACCAGAGAGAATATGCTACTTTACTGAAGTCTTAACTGCTAACATCAATCAGATATAGAACTCCGAAAAGAGAAAAACACACAGCTCATATTTGCTAAACACCTTCCACTATTCCAAGTTCTTAATTCATGTAAAAAATAATCTCTGTCCCTTAACCCCAAACATGAGACTAGATACTGCCTATGTCTTCTAGAAGGTTAGTTTTTAGCTCTATATAAATTGCTTCATTTACCTTCCCTACCATCTTTCTGCAGATGGAGCTTAGAAAAAGTCACTTTGCAAATGTCACTCAGCAAGTCAATATTAGAGTTGTGTTAAAACCCAGTTTTGCTTGGCTCTAACAGCTTTCTTTTTTTGTTTGCTTTGCTTTATTTTGTTTTTTGTGTTTTTTTTGGCAATCACTGCCCTCTGGTGGTGGGAGTAGGAGGCCCAGTCTTTGCTCCTGTGGAGCCACTGCTGGAATTGAACCTCCATCCCAGTGGGCTGCAGTCCCGCGCACAACCATTACACCACCGGGGCTCAGGTCTCTAACAGCTTTCTGTTATGCACATTTTCCCCAGCTCCAGCTCCACCTCATATCATCGTTGAAGAGTCTCCTTCATTTTCTGACCACGAGGATGCACACAAACTGCATAGACCAAGTAAGTCCCCATAGGAGCCATGATCAAAGCACTGTGCACACTAGTGTACAACACAAGTGGTAATCAAGTGCATAAAATCAGCAGCATTGACCCAAGAGTGAAAATAAACAAGCAGACTGGGGAGCATTATTAACCACATGAACATTTTCAACTTAATTGTTATATAAGTTGGAATCTTAAACTTGGGCTTATCTTAGGAAATCAACTAAGGGTGAGATCTTGCTCTTCACAGCTAAGTATTTTGTATTTCAATTAACTATACATAAGACTTCAAAAGCAGTAGAATCACCAACGACTGAAATGAGTTAATCACTCTGTTAAATAAGGGGTGCCTCAAAAAAGTTCATGCAACAGTGGAATAAAAAGATAATGGAGAGTTTCCATAAACTTTTGGAAACCCCTTCATACAGATGACAAAGATGGTTATGTGATCCTCACACCATGCCAGTTTTCTTAATTATTGAATTCTGTGAGGTTCAGAACTAATACGGGTGGAGGGACATGTTAAGGCTTTATCCTATGGCAACATCAAATTAACACAACCTACCTTTTGCATTAGCGAATTCATTCCCTCTCAGGAATGAGCACGAGAGTCTGATGGTGAGGGAGAAAGATGGCTAATCCAGTGAAGAGCTACCCTCTGGGAAATGCACCGGCCAGTTCTACCCTGTGCGAAGGGGTTGTTGTAAAGTAGAACTGACTCAAAGGCAGTGAGTGTGGTTTCTCTGTCAGCCGCACAAGCAACCCATTCCTGATTTGAGGAGATATAGTTTAACTCTAGACCTCTTCAGTATGAGTTAGGAAAAATGGTATTATAATGATATGTTTTATAGACATGTTTATTCCTAGATATCTTTATATATGTAAATTAATGTGTTCAAATGTAGTAGGAATCAAACTTTTGGTCTCAATTCCTACATTTAAATGCTTGGATAGTAATATTAAAGAAAGTATTAAGCTATTTACTATCCCAGTGGGATATTCGATGAAAGTTAAATAATCTCTGTAATAAAACTGAGGATTAAATTACTTATGCAAAGGATCTTTCATGTGTCTAGATTTTTTTTGCTATAATTATAGTCCAAGCAAGGTTAAAGAAGATAACAATTTCATGATTGATCAGAGAATGAAACTTCAACTACCACACTGGCATTAACTTGTTCCATTATATTTCCATATCACTTAGACAATAGCTCATGGATATGATGGCAAAATATAATGCCACTATTTATCAGATGAAAGTCCTGGGTAGTGTGCACAGTTAATGTACTCAGCTAGTTGGACTTTCAAGTCTACCCAGGGGTCCCTCAGAAGAAAACTCAGATTATCAGCCTGGAAAAATCAGCCATGGGAAACCCTATGAAATATATTTCCACATGACATAGGGAAGTCCTGAATCGGAATCAACCAGAGTGCTCATGGTTACAGGTTATGTTGAGGTGGAAGAAAGCACAGAGAAGAGAGTTGAATCTTAAAGAAATATTCATTTACGGGTTAGACTTTAAGCAATGTCATACAGAGTGAATGTGGCCTGGGCCATCAAGGCTTACAAGTGATAAGGATTTAATTTTTTTTAAGTTCATGACAGGGAAAAAGCATGTCTTCACTTTGAGAACAAGAATGGTTGCACTTCTTAACTTCATTCAATGTCAGTGAGACAAAGGAATTTCTCTTCCCCTACTTAGTTCTTTATTTGACAGTATTTCTCAACATGCTTCTAAACAATGGCTTGTTTTCTTATTTATCATATGAGCTAGCATTCAAGATTTAAAAACTCTCCATAACCTTTAAGAAAATGATTGTGGCTTCCATGAAAGTGATTCTGTCAAAATATTTATGGGAAATCATTTTATCTTTGAATATACATTTTGGAATTTCTTTTCCAGGAAGAATAGACAAGATAAGGTTCAAGACACCTAAAACAGAGTCATGTTATATAATACATTTAGATTGTGTACATTTGTATTTATGCAACATACTAATATTGTGTACATTTGTATTCAAGAAATGAAAGCTTTATTTTTATTGGGCTATTTATTAATATGGAAACTAAGACATTTGCAATCAATCAATTTTATATACCTTACAAGTATAATTACCTTGTCTTTATAGCTTTATCTATCTAAACTATTCAATAAAATGAGAATTTTTTATCAATTTTAGGAATATATATATTAAATTTTTAGATGTCTCTTATTCATTATGTTTCATTAGGTATTAGCAAATCAAAAAAAATAGATATGTATAGGGGCAGGCAAGTAGTAGAATAAACTCAACTCAAATCAGATCCTACCCTTGAAGTTCCTAGGAAAAGTTACTCTCCCCACACAGGCAGCCCAGAGACAAGGAGGACCTTGTGGTGAAGGCTGAGTTCCTGAAAATTTTACTGACTGTCTCTTGGGGCATCGACTGTCTCATGATTAAAAATTATGGTAATAAACAATATCTTACTAGTCAAGAATGTCTCTTCAGGAAGCCTCAAAATCTAACACCTATGTAAGACTTTAGAGTATGCAAATCATTGGAATCAAGAAGTAAAAAAGTGGCTTGGTCAGGTGCTGGTGAACAGGGCCCTTCCTTTGTGCAATGTGGAACCTCAGTGGCTCAGATGCCTCCTTTAGTCTCAGGCCAGCCAAACTTGTCAGTCAACAAGTGCTCCTTCTGCCATCTCAACCTGACAGTAACCCGTTGATATGATAGTGTCAAGCCCTGCATTTCACTCAGTGACAACCTTTCTTTCTCTAACTTCTCAAGACGAACAGGAACTTTATCTTCTAATTGTAAAAAATCAAACTATGTCACCTCAATTCAAGGAAAAGATGTGCAGTGGCAGTCAGACTCAAAACACCATTTGTATGCAAAGAGAGTTAAACTACTGGAAAAGTACCCTTGCCAGTAGAGTGTAGTATCATTAAACACAGAACTAGATTTGAAGCAGAAGTAGGAGGGAAAAAAATATATCTTGAAATGTGATAGGGTCCATTACATCCCTTGATGAGATTACTTGTTTCTCCAATGCATTACCCAAAGGCGCTTACAAAACTGAAGGAATATATTACATTGGAATTATCAGAACTTTTCTAAGTAGGTCAAATTTTGAAGCAAAAAGGCTCCAAATTGTATGCAGTGCTACAAAAAAAAAGCAACAACTTAGGAACTGTACAGCCAATGTGCTAATCACATTACAAAATTATATATATATATATATATATAAAAAGTCTTATTCTTGCATAAACATTAAATGTAGCACTTAAAAATACAAAGTCATACACCTGAGGCTGTTTTTTCACTGTCATCTTAATTCAGTTTTTAATTCAATTTTAATAATAAATTGAACTGAATTACATAAATATCTTTATTCATTTGAAAGTACTAGAAAAATCTGATTTCCCCCAAATTTAAAATCTAACACAATGTTTTTAATCAAGCAGATGTAATTTTACCTGTAAATATAAACTGCTAATATACACTAGGTTTCCATGGAAAGACTTATTGAAAAAAAACAAAACATTCTGGCTTTATAATTTAGTACAACTTCCATTTCAATAGGTAAATCTGTATTAGCAGATTTATTACTTGCACTTAACATTTTAAAGCTTAAACTTTTCACATGAGGATATTTAAAACAGCCAACAGTTGTATCATATGTCTAAGAGTGTCAAATAAATTTGACCAAAGAACATAGCCAACCAACAGAAATTCAAGTCCAATTTGAATAAAAGGAAGTTGAACAGTACCACAGTAAAAATACTCTTGAAAATACTTTCACAGAGTTCATGAGGAAAGGGGGATCAGGGAGGGAGAGGAGAAAATGAGGGGCTGATACCACAGGCTGATAACAAAGCAAATGCTTTGAGAATGTGCAAATGTGCTTGGTATACAATAGATGCATATATGGATTGTGATAAGAGTTGTATGAGTCACCAATAAAATGATTTCTTTTAAAAAAGATTAGAATACTAAGGGCTAATATGCATCCATTTTAATGCTAATAATTATGGAATAATGTGCTACACATTAGATATGAATACATCTATGAGATAAATTTTAAACTATTTTTGTTAGTCTGGTGGGATCAAGTATAAATTTCCTATGTTAAGCAAGAAAGCAAATGTCCAGAAAAGAATGATGACAATAAATTTACAAGTGTGCTCGATACAACTGTTTGTAGAGCTGTAAGAGCCCCCAATAAAATGATTTTTTAATTTAAAAAAATTTTAAGACAAACTAATTCAAATAAGAAAGAAATGAAAAAAAATTGGGTCTTCACTCTCTAATACTATAGTTATAAGGAAGAGTTAGAGTGCCCGTATATAATTATCTGTGAAAATAACTAACAAGAATATACCCACCACGGCTGTGGTGGCACCAGAATAGTCCACCACTCAGCCCCAGTGAAGACGCCATCTGGAAGTGGATACATTAGGCCAATAATAACTTATTGTGAGTCGCTGTGAATAATACAGGCTGGGCACATTAGCAGTAGGAACTAGCAAGGCCGCAAGAAAAGGGAACTTGAACCATAACTTATAAATGTGAGAGAAAAGAGAGTGGAGTGAAATTGCTCAGGTGTGGCCTCTTAAAGGGTGAGGAGGTTTCTGAACAGTGAAAGGTGAGAGGCTCAAAAACATTTTAAAAAATCTTTTTTTTACGTGAAGATGATTTTACACTTTCTTTAGAACTTATTCTGACTATGAGGAAATTCAGGACCAAAGAAACTAACAAAAAGGGAAATGGCAGCTCGAGAAATAGGCTTTGCTGATGTCACGATTTTTTTCTTGCCCGGAGACCACTTGCAACTCTTCAGATAATTCAACTCGTTGGTGTTGGGGCTAAAAAGTGGTTCACGTTCTTATAAAACTCCATACCCAAACAAATCATAAGTACTGCCACGGCCACTCAACCTACTTTTGGATGTGCGACCCGTGAAGAGAAGAAGCGTTTGGAAAAGAAATAAGAGGATTTCCAAGAGAAGAAATAAGCAACAGGGAAAACCCACAATTTGCTTGTTTTGTTTTGATTCTCTCGTTTTCTGTGGGCTTTCCACAAACTTCATATCCTTTCGGTGCATATTTTCCTCTTTAATATGGCTTTACGGCACCCCTCCCCCACCCCTCCTGTAACCTCTCAAAGAGCTACCATTCAGAAACACCCTTAACCTGAATGGATGCCCCAGATACGGAACCACCATCGCCCAGATCATACTTTTGGCAAAGGGTAGGAATAGTCTTTGCTCCCCGCCCTCCTTCTCTGTTTCTGCTCATGAAGCCTCCCCGTGCCCCTCTGCTGGAAACACTCACCTTGCTCCCCGGCACCCCTTCACCCACGGAGCGGGGCACACCCAGAATGGCTGCTTCTTCCTCATAAAGGCATATGCACCACGGCTCTTCGCCGTCTGTCCCTGGGGGGGAGGCCTCTCAGCCACATGCTGGCCATTTCTCAGCCATCGACCTTACACCTCCACATGCCAGTCCACCCTGCGCACACAGATGTGTTTCCGAATGCGAACCTTATTTAGGGAGGTGCATGCGGAGCAGAGCGCAGGGTTACTCTGGGTCAGAATCAAACCGAAGGCAGAGAGTTTGAGGAAGGTTTTAACGCAAAGTAAGGAAGCAATGAAGACACTTCAGAATGGTGTTTGCCTTTAGTGCTGTGCGGGGAGGCTCACCTAAGAGCCTCCATGGATCACGATTACGAGCACCTCACTCAAACTCACTCCCACCCAGTCATGCTGAGTCATAGTGACACTCTGGTGGAACTGCCCTGTGAGTTCCCGAGAACATGACTGCCGATGGGAACAGAGAGAGGGCCCTGTCTTTTTCTCCCATGGAGCTGTTGGTGGTTTCGAACTGTTAACCTTTCAGATTGTAGTCTAACTCTCAACCATGATACTATTATACCCCTACCATATATACCACCCCCCCGCACACACACTCCTTACTTTCCATGCTATGTTCTAAAACCCTAGACCTCCATACTAACCCGTTCTAGAAGGACTGTCCACATGCAATGCGGTTGAGTTCCAAATAAATATTTCCCACAAGAAATCATTGAAAACAGGTTAATCTGTTCTCAATCACCAGATTTTTACCCTAACCTTGCCTTTTTATACAAACATTACATGGAAATGTCAAAGTAAATCACTTCAGAGTTAAATAATACAATCTAAATAAGAATAACACAATATTTAAAAGTGTTCAACAACTACAGTATGGTCCATATCTTGAGATTGATGAGGATCTGGATCTGTGGACACGGATGTGGAGAGGACGTATGGAGAGAGAGTGCTTGTTGGGAAAGGGTACCCCTTTCCACCAAATCCATGGGCAGCTGCTTCTTAGGAGGTTTTTCCCTTCTTTGCCTTTTTTCACTGGGACCTGGCTGGCTTTCTCTTTATATATATATATATGTATATATGTATATATATAGAGAATATATATATTCTATTGTGGTCGGTTGTTAGCGTTCCCTTAACTGTTTTCTAAAAGGATCACTAAATTATCATCAACAATATCAATAACATAGTTCATCGATTTCTTACCATGATGATTCTTTTCAAAAATGAAGAAAAGTCTAACCCAATGCTTGGAACACAGCCTCAAAAGATTTAAACAACACGTATTAACATTGCCAATTAATGCCTAGTGACCAAAACATGAACTGTTTTTGTTCTCAGAAGTCCGATATTTTGTTCAAGCTCTATCCAACAGTTTTTCGCCATTTTGTGTCGAAATCCAATGTGTCGAGGAGTGAGGTGATCAAATACTGGGGTTCTACTCTAATCGGTGCTATGGGGTTTGGACCTGGTGGAAACTGTAGTCAAAACCCGTGGGAGGCCACGTCTGGGTGTCTTGGTTCTATGGGCAGAGGCAGGAGGAATGGGCAGCAGTGACTGCGGTGCAGCAGGAGCCCGAGGGAGAGGAAGCCAAGCTCGGGAGCAATGAATGCCCAGTCCTGCCTGATATTCTACAGAAGCAGCTCCATCAGGCAGGTGTCCAATGCATAACCACTACACCACCAGCAATCTTGGAGTTGGGGGGGTGTCGGCGGAGTGGGGAATATAATAAACTACAGGAGAGCTGCATTCTCTTTGGGAAAAAAAAAGAAAATGAACTCAAAGGACCACATGGGATGAGCACAGCAGCACAAATGAGCGTGACATGGCACATGCCCATATGCAAGAGAGAAAATCAGGGCTATAGATGTCTGTCAAGTAGAGTTCAACTCAAAGCTACCCTGTAGGGCAGAGCAGCCTGCCCCTGGGGGGTTCTGACACTCTAAACTATTTATGGAAGTAGAGAGCCTCATTTTTTTCCCTCGGAGCTCTTGGCAATTTTGAACTGCTGACCTTAAGGTTAACAGTTAAGCATGTAACCCACTATGCCACCACACATATATACATTATTTTAGATGTATGAACTCTCAGGATCCTCTTTATGGCAGTGCGGTTGTTTTTGGTTATTTGTGAGTAGCACCTTTAATTAAAGCTGTTGTATCGCATGGTGTTTCAAGGTACATCGTGAGAGCCACACTAAAAGATCCCTCATTTTACCACAGCAAACCTTCCATGAAGAGTCTCAATTGCCACAGCCTCACACTGAATGCTGAGCGAGTCCCCATGAGAGACCCAATTGCTGTGTTGTTGTCCCCTGGAGCCAGATATCTATCTGTTGTTGGACTGTCTTGAGTATTACAGAATGTGTAGCTACTGACCAAAAGGTTGGTGATTCAAATCCACCCAAGGGGGACCAACAGGAAAAGGTCTGCACAACTTATTTGACAAAGGCTATAGACATGAAAATCACAGTTCTACTGTGAAGAACTTGGGGTCATTGTGAGCTGGAATTGATGCTGTAACTGTTCATGGGGGAAGAGAATTGATAGACATTTACGAACCAAACCAAACTCACAGCCACTGAGTCTATGGCAACTCAAGTGATTATTTTTTAATTAAATCATTTTTAAAGGTTTTTTTTTTTTTTTTGCATCACTGCCTCCGGTGGTCATGGGCACTACCTGCTAGCGCTCCTGAGAGTCGCCACTGAATTTGAATCGCCAAGCCTGCGGCCTGCAGTCCAGCACTCAACCACTTACACCACCGGGGCTCAGCCCTGTAATTAAATCATTTTATTGGGGGCTCATACATCGCTTTTCACAATATATAAATAAACATACTGTGGCAGGCACCTTCACATGTCCGCTGCCATCATCATTCTCTAATCATCCGCCTTTTCCCCTGAGCCCTTAATATTGGCTTTTCCATCCCTTCCCCCCTTCCCCTGCTCTCTCCTTCCCACCAACCCTCAATACTCTATAAACTATTATTATTCTGTCATATATTACACTACCTGACCTCTCCCCCAACCCACTCCCCTGATGCCCATCCCACAAATAGGAGCTTATGTGTATATCCTTGCAGTTGGCTCCGCCCCTCTACCCCACCTCCTCTCCACCCCTCCATCAGCTCCAATCTAACCACTGGCCCAAAGGGGCTCATCCATCCTGGTTTCCCCATATCTCCATGTCCCCTCTCCACCAGTGTACCTTCTCCAGTCCATCTGGATTTGCAAGGTAGAATTGGGACCATGATGGTTGCGGGGGGTGGGTGGGAGGAAGGCTTCAGGAACTAGAGGAAACGTGTATGCATCATCACTGCCTGGCTGCCCCTTGACTGGTCTATCTCCTCCCCGTGACTCACTCCCCTGTAAAGGGGTGACCAATTACCCACCAGTGGGCCTTAGGTCCCCACCCTGTTCTTCCCCCCATTCCCAATGATGTGATTCTTCTTCTTTGATGCTCCATACCAGCTCCCTTCGACCCTCTAGATCCCACATGCTGGTGTGCTTCTTCTATGTGGACTTTATTGTTTCTGCACTGAATGGCGACTCGATTATCTTCAAGTTTTTGAGACTCCATACATTCAATCCTTTGGTAGCTAGGCACCATAATTTCTTTTGCTCTGTATCCATTTGTCTTCAGCGATAGTGGGAGTCAATTGGTCCACTGATTTTGATTTCCATTCTTTGATATCTGATACCTGATTGTTTCAGCACCTCATGATCACACAGGCACATCTGCTTTCTTCACCACTCTTGCTTATGTTCCCACATGTCCTCAGTGGGCATTTGACAGCATCCAGCACCCTTTCCTAATCAAGATGCTCAGACAGATAGGAATAACTGGTCAGTTCCTCAAGTTAATACAAGCTATCTATGAGAGGTCGACAGCTTACATAATAGTCAATGGAGAAATGACTAAATCAATCCCTTTGAAGAAGGAGACTAGACAAGGATGTCCCTTATCCCCACTACCATTCATATCGTATTGGAGGTCTTAGCAAATAACATAAGACAATGGAAAGACAGCCAAGGTATCCAAATGTGAGATGAGGAGGTCAAATCATCATTATTCGCTGATGACATGATCCTGTACATCGCAAATCCCAAGAGTTCCACAACTGGGGTGCTAACAGCGATAAAGGAATATATAAGAGTGGCAGGATACAAGATCAACAAGTAGAAGTCAATTAGTCTGCTCTACATATCTGACAAGACCATGGAAGAGGAGATCAAGAAGGCAGTACCATTCACAATAACCAAGAATAAATTGAAGTATCTAGGGATATATCTAACCAAAAAAACAAAAGACCAATAAAAGGAAAACTATAAAACCCTACTACAGCAAACAAAAAGTGACCTCCACAAGTGGAGGAATATCCCATGCTCATGGATTGGGAGACTCAATATAGTAAAGATGTCTATCCTTCCCAGGGCACTTTATAAGTTCAATGCTATCCCGATCCAAATTTCAACAATCTTCTTCAGAGAACTGGAAAAACTGACCACCAACCTCATATGGAGAGGGAAAAAGCCCAGAATTAGCAGGGATCTCCTCAAGGAAAAGAACAGTAGGAGGGCTGGCTTTACCTGACTTTCACACTTACTACAAAGCCACAGTGGTCAAAACAGCATGGTACTGGCATAATGACAGATATATAGATCAATGGAAAAGAAAAGAAAACCCAGAAATAAAACCATTAGCATATAGACAACTGATTTTCGACAAGGGCCCCAAAAGCATCAAGTGGAAGGGCGATGCCCTATTTAACAAATAGTGCTGGAAATGATTGAAATCCACATGTAGAAAAGTGAAACAGGATCTCTACCTCACCACATGCACAAGAACAAACTCAAGGTGGATCACAGACCTGGAAGAAAAACCACAAACCATCAGGACCATTAGCGAGAAGATTAGGGAAAATCTAAGAACCTTGACCCAGGGAATACAAAATCTAACTGCAATAGGGCAGGGTACAAATGCAGGGCAACCTGAAATTGACAAATGGGACTTACTAAGAATAAAACAAATGTGTGCATCAAAGGACTTTACTAAGAGGGTAGCCAGGCAACCCACAGACTGGGAGAGGATTTTTAGCAACGATACAACAAAGGGCTTATTACAAAAATCTACAATTCCCTCGTTTCCTGCAAGAAGATGAAAACAGAAAACACTTTGAAGAAATGGGGAAAAGAACTGAAGAGAAGTTTCACTAGGGAGGTCCATATGGCCAATAAACATATGAGAAAATGCTTCTGCTCACTAGCTATCAGAGAAATGCAGATCAAAACAACCATGAGATATCATCTAACACCCTTGAGGCTAGCCCAGGTCAGAAAATCAGAGTGCAACAAATATTGGAGGGGATGTGGTGAAATAGGAACACTTCTACATTGCTGGTGGTCGTGTAGATATGTACAGCTGCTATGGAAAGCTGTCTGGCGATACTTAATGAAAATGGAAGTTGAGCTACCCTATGATCTGGCTAGCCCACTATTGGTATATACCCGGAAGTGATAAGAAATAAACCACACCCAGGAGTATGTATGCCAATGTTCATTGTAGCACAATTCACAATCGCAAAGAGTTGGAAGCAATCTAAATTTGCATCAGTAGATGAGTGGATCAAAAAACTCTGGCACATAAACACAAAGGAATACTATGCCTCACTCAAAAGCTCTGACGAGCACATGAAACACATCTCTGCATGGGAAGAACTGGGGGGAATTATGCTAAGCGAAGCTAGTCAAGCACAAAAGGATAGGTACTGCATGAGCCTCCTGAGGTAAGTAGAAACAGTATAATGGGTATAAGAGAGAAGACTCCTATACCATAACAGTTGGTCCAAGATGTAGGGTAAGGGGAGGACGGAGGACCAAATCTAGGGATGTACACGCTGGGTACAACACAGTAAGGGGAGAAGGATGAGGGGATGGAGGGGGTTAGGACATAGGGCTTTAATTTATTTTATCCTTTCAAAAGTGAAAGGATAACAAAGGGAAAGGGGCACTAACCCACCCGGGGGGGGGTGGAATACTGGTCTTGTTTTCAAAGAAACTGGAATTGGTGAGCAGTTCCTACCACAAAGCACCCAACCATGAGGACAGCGTGGACGCATGGAAGGATGCAAGAAAAGAGAGCTACAGAGCAGGACATAACCAGAGTCAGATGGACTCCATCCCTAGAAGTGGGACAAAGACAAGAAGGGAGAAAGAGAGCTGGTCCAAACTCCATGCCAACACATGGTGCTCAGAGGAATACATCCCCCTGGAGACCCAAAGCACCAGAGAAAGGACTGGG